>CAXARU010000015.1:445000-450000 GCA_963971365.1 Lasioglossum villosulum | reverse complement strand
AGGTCAAAGGTCAAGGTCAAAGGTCAAGGTCAAGGTCAAGGTCAAAGGTCAAGGTCAAGTTCAAGGTCAAAGGTCAAGGTCAAGGTCAAAGGTCAAGGTCAAAGGTCAAGGTCAAGGTCAAGGTCAAGGTCAAGGTCAAAGGTCAAGGTCAAGGTCAAAGGTCAAGGTCAAGGTCAAGGTCAAGGTCAAGGTCAAAGGTCAAAGGTCAAGGTCAAAGGTCAAGCTCAAGGTCAAGGTCAAGGTCAAGGTCAAGGTCAAGGTCAAGGTCAAGGTCAAGGTCAAGGTCAAAGGTCAAGGTCAAGGTCAAGGTCAAGGTCAAAGGTCAAAGGTCAAGGTCAAAGGTCAAAGGTCAAGGTCAAGGTCAAGGTCAAAGTTAAAGGTCAAAGGTCAAGGTCAAAGTCAAGGTCAAAGGTCAAGGCCAAGGTCAAGGTCAAAGTTCAAGGTCAAAGGTCAAGGTCAAAGTCAAGGTCAAAGGTCAAGGCCAAGGTCAAGGTCAAGGTCAAGGTCAAAGGTCAAAGGTCAAGGTCAAGGTCAAGGTCAAGGTCAAGGTCAAGGTCAAGGTCAAGGTCAAGGTCAAGGTCAAGGTCAAGGTCAAGGTCAAGGTCAAGGTCAAGGTCAAGGTCAAGGTCAAGGTCAAAGGTCAAAGGTCAAGGTCAAGGTCAAAGGTCAAGCTCAAGGTCAAGGTCAAGGTCAAGGTCAAGGTCAAGGTCAAAGGTCAAGGTCAAAGGTCAAGGTCAAGGTCAAGGTCAAGGTCAAAGGTCAAGGTCAAGTTCAAGGTCAAAGGTCAAGGTCAAGGTCAAGGTCAAAGGTCAAGGTCAAGGTCAAGGTCAAGGTCAAGGTCAAGGTCAAGGTCAAGGTCAAGGTCAAAGGTCAAAGGTCAAGGTCAAGGTCAAAGGTCAAGGTCAAGGTCAAGGTCAAGGTCAAGGTCATGGTCATGGTCAAGGTCAAGGTCAAGGTCAAGGTCAAGGTCAAGGTCAATGTCAAAGGTCAAGGTCAAGGTCAAGTTCAAGGTCAAATGTCAAAGGTCAAGGTCAAAGGTCAAAGGTCAAGGTCAAAGGTCAAGTTCAAGGTCAAAGGTCAAGGTCAAGGTCAAGGTCAAGGTCAAAGTTCAAGGTCAAAGGTCAAGGTCAAAGTCAAGGTCAAAGGTCAAGGTCAAAGGTCAAGGTCAAGGTCAAAGGTCAAGGTCAAGGTCAAGGTCAAGGTCAAGGTCAAGGTCAAGGTCAAGGTCAAAGGTCAAAGGTCAAGGTCAAGGTCAAAGGTCAAGCTCAAGGTCAAGGTCAAGGTCAAGGTCAAGGTCAAAGGTCAAGGTCAAAGGTCAAGGTCAAGGTCAAGGTCAAGGTCAAAGGTCAAGGTCAAAGGTCAAGGTCAAGGTCAAGGTCATAGGTCAAGGTCAAGTTCAAGGTCAAAGGTCAAGGTCAAGGTCAAGGTCAAAGGTCAAGGTCAAGGTCAAGGTCAAGGTCAAGGTCAAGGTCAAGGTCAAGGTCAAGGTCAAAGGTCAAAGGTCAAAGGTCAAGGTCAAGGTCAAAGGTCAAGTTCAAGGTCAAAGGTCAAGGTCAAGGTCAAGGTCAAGGTCAAAGTTCAAGGTCAAAGGTCAACGTCAAAGTCAAGGTCAAAGGTCAAGGTCAAGGTCAAGGTCAAGGTCAAGGTCAAAGGTCAAAGGTCAAGGTCAAGGTCAAAGGTCAAGCTCAAGGTCAAGGTCAAGGTCAAGGTCAAAGGTCAAGGTCAAAGGTCAAGCTCAAGGTCAAGGTCAAGGTCAAGGTCAAGGTCAAGGTCAAGGTCAAGGTCAAGGTCAAGGTCAAAGGTCAAGGTCAAGGTCAAGGTCAAGGTCAAAGGTCAAAGGTCAAGGTCAAAGGTCAAAGGTCAAGGTCAAGGTCAAAGTTAAAGGTCAAAGGTCAAGGTCAAAGTCAAGGTCAAAGGTCAAGGCCAAGGTCAAGGTCAAGGTCAAAGTTCAAGGTCAAAGGTCAAGGTCAAAGTCAAGGTCAAAGGTCAAGGCCAAGGTCAAGGTCAAGGTCAAGGTCAAAGGTCAAGGTCAAGTTCAAGGTCAAATGTCAAAGGTCAAGGTCAAAGGTCAAAGGTCAAGGTCAAAGGTCAAGTTCAAGGTCAAAGGTCAAGGTCAAGGTCAAGGTCAAAGTTCAAGGTCAAAGGTCAAGGTCAAAGTCAAGGTCAAAGGTCAAGGTCAAGGTCAAGGTCAAGGTCAAAGTCAAAGGTCAAGGTCAAGTTCAAGGTCAAAGGTCAAGGTCAAGGTCAAAGGTCAAGGTCAAAGGTCAAGGTCAAGGTCAAGGTCAAGGTCAAGGTCAAGGTCAAAGGTCAAGGTCAAAGGTCAAGGTCAAGGTCAAGGTCAAGGTCAAAGGTCAAGGTCAAGGTCAAGGTCCAGGTCAAGGTCAAAGGTCAAAGGTCAAGGTCAAAGGTCAAGCTCAAGGTCAAGGTCAAGGTCAAGGTCAAGGTCAAGGTCATGGTCATGGTCAAGGTCAAGGTCAAGGTCAAGGTCAAAGGTCAAGGTCAAAGTTCAAGGTCGAAGGTCAAGGTCAAGGTCAAGGTCAAGGTCAAGGTCAAGGTCAAGGTCAAGGTCAAAGGTCAAAGGTCAAGGTCAAAGGTCAAGTTCAAGGTCAAAGGTCAAGGTCAAGGTCAAGGTCAAGGTCAAAGTTCAAGGTCAAAGGTCAAGGTCAAAGTCAAGGTCAAAGGTCAAGGTCAAGGTCAAGGTCAAGGTCAAAGTTCAAGGTCAAAGGTCAAGGTCAAAGTCAAGGTCAAAGGTCAAGGTCAAGGTCAAGGTCAAGGTCAAGGCCAAAGGTCAAAGGTCAAGGTCAAGGTCAAAGGTCAAGCTCAAGGTCAAGGTCAAGGTCAAGGTCAAAGGTCAAGGTCAAAGGTCAAGCTCAAGGTCAAGGTCAAGGTCAAGGTCAAGGTCAAGGTCAAGGTCAAGGTCAAGGTCAAGGTCAAGGTCAAGGTCAAAGGTCAAGGTCAAGGTCAAGGTCAAGGTCAAAGGTCAAAGGTCAAGGTCAAAGTCAAGGTCAAAGGTCAAGGTCAAGGTCAAGGTCAAAGTTAAAGGTCAAAGGTCAAGGTCAAAGTCAAGGTCAAAGGTCAAGGCCAAGGTCAAGGTCAAAGGTCAAGGTCAAGGTCAAGGTCAAGGTCAAGGTCAAGGTCAAGGTCAAAGGTCAAGGTCAAAGGTCAAGGTCAAGGTCAAGGTCAAGGTCAAAGGTCAAGGTCAAGGTCAAGGTCCAGGTCAAGGTCAAAGGTCAAGGTCAAGGTCAAGGTCAAGGTCAAAGGTCAAAGGTCAAGGTCAAAGGTCAAAGGTCAAGGTCAAGGTCAAGGTCAAGATCAAGGTCAAGGTCAAAGGTCAAAGGTCAAACGTCAAGGTCAAGGTCAAAGGTCAAGGTCAAGGTCAAGGTCAAGGTCAAGGTCAAAGGTCAAGGTCAAGGTCAAGGTCAAAGGTCAAGGTCAAGGTCAAGGTCAAGGTCAAGGTCAAGGTCAAGGTCAAAGGTCAAAGGTCAAAGGTCAAGGTCATGGTCATGGTCATGGTCAAGGTCAAGGTCAAGGTCAAGGTCAAGGTCAAGGTCAAGGTCAAGGTCAAGGTCAAGGTCAAGGTCAAGGTCAAGGTCAAGGTCAAAGGTCAAAGGTCAAGGTCAAAGGTCAAGGTCAAGGTCAAGGTCAAAGGTCAAGGTCAAGTTCAAGGTCAAAGGTCAAGGTCAAGGTCAAAGGTCAAGGTCAAAGGTCAAGGTCAAGGTCAAGGTCAAGGTCAAGGTCAAGGTCAAGGTCAAGGTCAAGGTCAAGGTCAAGGTCAAGGTCAAGGTCAAGGTCAAGGTCAAGGTCAAGGTCAAGGTCAAGGTCAAAGGTCAAGGTCAAGGTCAAGGTCAAGGTCAAGGTCAAGGTCAAGGTCAAAGGTCAAGGTCAAGTTCAAGTTCAAGGTCAAAGGTCAAGGTCAAGGTCAAAGGTCAAGGTCAAGGTCAAAGGTCAAGTTCAAGGTCAAAGGTCAAGGTCAAGGTCAAGGTCAAAGGTCAAGGTCAAGGTCAAGGTCAAGGTCAAGGTCAAGGTCAAGGTCAAGGTCAAGGTCAAGGTCAAGGTCAAGGTCAAGGTCAAGGTCAAGGTCAAGGTCAAGGTCAAGGTCAAGGTCAAGGTCAAGGTCAAGGTCAAGGTCAAAGGTCAAGGTCAAGGTCAAGGTCAAGGTCAAAGGTCAAGCTCAAGGTCAAGGTCAAGGTCAAGGTCATGGTCATGGTCATGGTCAAGGTCAAGGTCAAGGTCAAGGTCAAGGTCAAGGTCAAGGTCAAAGTCAAAGGTCAAGGTCAAAGGTCAAGGTCAAGGTCAAGGTCAAGGTCAAAGGTCAAGGTCAAGTTCAAGGTCAAAGGTCAAGGTCAAGGTCAAAGGTCAAGGTCAAGGTCAAGGTCAAGGTCAAGGTCAAGGTCAAAGGTCAAAGGTCAAGGTCAAGGTCAAAGGCCAAGCTCAAGGTCAAGGTCAAGGTCAAGGTCAAGGTCAAAGGTCAAAGGTCAAAGGTCAAAGGTCAAGGTCAAGGTCAAGGTCAAAGGTCAAAGGTCAAGGTCAAGGTCAAGGTCAAGGTCAAAGGTCAAGGTCAAAGGTCAAAGGTCAAAGGTCAAGGTCATGGTCATGGTCATGGTCAAGGTCAAGGTCAAGGTCAAGGTCAAGGTCAAGGTCAAGGTCAAGGTCAAGGTCAAGGTCAAGGTCAAGGTCAAGGTCAAAGGTCAAATGTCAAGGTCAAGGTCAAGGTCAAGGTCAAAGGTCAAGGTCCAGTTCAAGGTCAAAGGTCAAGGTCAAGGTCAAAGGTCAAGGTCAAAGGTCAAGGTCAAAGGTCAAGGTCAAGGTCAAGGTCAAGGTCAAGGTCAAAGGTCAAAGGTCAAGGTCAAGGTCAAAGGTCAAGCTCAAGGTCAAGGTCAAGGTCAAGGTCAAGGTCAAGGTCAAGGTCATGGTCATGGTCAAGGTCAAGGTCAAGGTCAAGGTCAAGGTCAAGGTCAAAGGTCAAGGTCAAGTTCAAGGTCAAATGTCAAAGGTCAAGG
>CAXARU010000015.1:402500-440000 GCA_963971365.1 Lasioglossum villosulum | reverse complement strand
CAAGGTCAAGGTCAAAGGTCAAGGTCAAAGGTCAAGGTCAAGGTCAAGGTCATAGGTCAAGGTCAAGTTCAAGGTCAAAGGTCAAGGTCAAGGTCAAGGTCAAAGGTCAAGGTCAAGGTCAAGGTCAAGGTCAAGGTCAAGGTCAAGGTCAAGGTCAAGGTCAAAGGTCAAAGGTCAAAGGTCAAGGTCAAGGTCAAAGGTCAAGTTCAAGGTCAAAGGTCAAGGTCAAGGTCAAGGTCAAGGTCAAAGTTCAAGGTCAAAGGTCAACGTCAAAGTCAAGGTCAAAGGTCAAGGTCAAGGTCAAGGTCAAGGTCAAGGTCAAAGGTCAAAGGTCAAGGTCAAGGTCAAAGGTCAAGCTCAAGGTCAAGGTCAAGGTCAAGGTCAAAGGTCAAGGTCAAAGGTCAAGCTCAAGGTCAAGGTCAAGGTCAAGGTCAAGGTCAAGGTCAAGGTCAAGGTCAAGGTCAAGGTCAAAGGTCAAGGTCAAGGTCAAGGTCAAGGTCAAAGGTCAAAGGTCAAGGTCAAAGGTCAAAGGTCAAGGTCAAGGTCAAAGTTAAAGGTC
Organism: Lasioglossum villosulum; assembly: GCA_963971365.1. Classification (NCBI taxonomy): domain Eukaryota; kingdom Metazoa; phylum Arthropoda; class Insecta; order Hymenoptera; family Halictidae; genus Lasioglossum; species Lasioglossum villosulum. The sequence goes on along the minus strand of CAXARU010000015.1, from coordinate 439,441 downwards.
AAAGGTCAAGGTCAAAGTCAAGGTCAAAGGTCAAGGCCAAGGTCAAGGTCAAGGTCAAAGTTCAAGGTCAAAGGTCAAGGTCAAAGTCAAGGTCAAAGGTCAAGGCCAAGGTCAAGGTCAAGGTCAAGGTCAAAGGTCAAGGTCAAGTTCAAGGTCAAATGTCAAAGGTCAAGGTCAAAGGTCAAAGGTCAAGGTCAAAGGTCAAGTTCAAGGTCAAAGGTCAAGGTCAAGGTCAAGGTCAAAGTTCAAGGTCAAAGGTCAAGGTCAAAGTCAAGGTCAAAGGTCAAGGTCAAGGTCAAGGTCAAGGTCAAAGTCAAAGGTCAAGGTCAAGTTCAAGGTCAAAGGTCAAGGTCAAGGTCAAAGGTCAAGGTCAAAGGTCAAGGTCAAGGTCAAGGTCAAGGTCAAGGTCAAGGTCAAAGGTCAAGGTCAAAGGTCAAGGTCAAGGTCAAGGTCAAGGTCAAAGGTCAAGGTCAAGGTCAAGGTCCAGGTCAAGGTCAAAGGTCAAAGGTCAAGGTCAAAGGTCAAGCTCAAGGTCAAGGTCAAGGTCAAGGTCAAGGTCAAGGTCATGGTCATGGTCAAGGTCAAGGTCAAGGTCAAGGTCAAAGGTCAAGGTCAAAGTTCAAGGTCGAAGGTCAAGGTCAAGGTCAAGGTCAAGGTCAAGGTCAAGGTCAAGGTCAAGGTCAAAGGTCAAAGGTCAAGGTCAAAGGTCAAGTTCAAGGTCAAAGGTCAAGGTCAAGGTCAAGGTCAAGGTCAAAGTTCAAGGTCAAAGGTCAAGGTCAAAGTCAAGGTCAAAGGTCAAGGTCAAGGTCAAGGTCAAGGTCAAAGTTCAAGGTCAAAGGTCAAGGTCAAAGTCAAGGTCAAAGGTCAAGGTCAAGGTCAAGGTCAAGGTCAAGGCCAAAGGTCAAAGGTCAAGGTCAAGGTCAAAGGTCAAGCTCAAGGTCAAGGTCAAGGTCAAGGTCAAAGGTCAAGGTCAAAGGTCAAGCTCAAGGTCAAGGTCAAGGTCAAGGTCAAGGTCAAGGTCAAGGTCAAGGTCAAGGTCAAGGTCAAGGTCAAGGTCAAAGGTCAAGGTCAAGGTCAAGGTCAAGGTCAAAGGTCAAAGGTCAAGGTCAAAGTCAAGGTCAAAGGTCAAGGTCAAGGTCAAGGTCAAAGTTAAAGGTCAAAGGTCAAGGTCAAAGTCAAGGTCAAAGGTCAAGGCCAAGGTCAAGGTCAAAGGTCAAGGTCAAGGTCAAGGTCAAGGTCAAGGTCAAGGTCAAGGTCAAAGGTCAAGGTCAAAGGTCAAGGTCAAGGTCAAGGTCAAGGTCAAAGGTCAAGGTCAAGGTCAAGGTCCAGGTCAAGGTCAAAGGTCAAGGTCAAGGTCAAGGTCAAGGTCAAAGGTCAAAGGTCAAGGTCAAAGGTCAAAGGTCAAGGTCAAGGTCAAGGTCAAGATCAAGGTCAAGGTCAAAGGTCAAAGGTCAAACGTCAAGGTCAAGGTCAAAGGTCAAGGTCAAGGTCAAGGTCAAGGTCAAGGTCAAAGGTCAAGGTCAAGGTCAAGGTCAAAGGTCAAGGTCAAGGTCAAGGTCAAGGTCAAGGTCAAGGTCAAGGTCAAAGGTCAAAGGTCAAAGGTCAAGGTCATGGTCATGGTCATGGTCAAGGTCAAGGTCAAGGTCAAGGTCAAGGTCAAGGTCAAGGTCAAGGTCAAGGTCAAGGTCAAGGTCAAGGTCAAGGTCAAAGGTCAAAGGTCAAGGTCAAAGGTCAAGGTCAAGGTCAAGGTCAAAGGTCAAGGTCAAGTTCAAGGTCAAAGGTCAAGGTCAAGGTCAAAGGTCAAGGTCAAAGGTCAAGGTCAAGGTCAAGGTCAAGGTCAAGGTCAAGGTCAAGGTCAAGGTCAAGGTCAAGGTCAAGGTCAAGGTCAAGGTCAAGGTCAAGGTCAAGGTCAAGGTCAAGGTCAAGGTCAAAGGTCAAGGTCAAGGTCAAGGTCAAGGTCAAGGTCAAGGTCAAGGTCAAAGGTCAAGGTCAAGTTCAAGTTCAAGGTCAAAGGTCAAGGTCAAGGTCAAAGGTCAAGGTCAAGGTCAAAGGTCAAGTTCAAGGTCAAAGGTCAAGGTCAAGGTCAAGGTCAAAGGTCAAGGTCAAGGTCAAGGTCAAGGTCAAGGTCAAGGTCAAGGTCAAGGTCAAGGTCAAGGTCAAGGTCAAGGTCAAGGTCAAGGTCAAGGTCAAGGTCAAGGTCAAGGTCAAGGTCAAGGTCAAGGTCAAGGTCAAGGTCAAAGGTCAAGGTCAAGGTCAAGGTCAAGGTCAAAGGTCAAGCTCAAGGTCAAGGTCAAGGTCAAGGTCATGGTCATGGTCATGGTCAAGGTCAAGGTCAAGGTCAAGGTCAAGGTCAAGGTCAAGGTCAAAGTCAAAGGTCAAGGTCAAAGGTCAAGGTCAAGGTCAAGGTCAAGGTCAAAGGTCAAGGTCAAGTTCAAGGTCAAAGGTCAAGGTCAAGGTCAAAGGTCAAGGTCAAGGTCAAGGTCAAGGTCAAGGTCAAGGTCAAAGGTCAAAGGTCAAGGTCAAGGTCAAAGGCCAAGCTCAAGGTCAAGGTCAAGGTCAAGGTCAAGGTCAAAGGTCAAAGGTCAAAGGTCAAAGGTCAAGGTCAAGGTCAAGGTCAAAGGTCAAAGGTCAAGGTCAAGGTCAAGGTCAAGGTCAAAGGTCAAGGTCAAAGGTCAAAGGTCAAAGGTCAAGGTCATGGTCATGGTCATGGTCAAGGTCAAGGTCAAGGTCAAGGTCAAGGTCAAGGTCAAGGTCAAGGTCAAGGTCAAGGTCAAGGTCAAGGTCAAGGTCAAAGGTCAAATGTCAAGGTCAAGGTCAAGGTCAAGGTCAAAGGTCAAGGTCCAGTTCAAGGTCAAAGGTCAAGGTCAAGGTCAAAGGTCAAGGTCAAAGGTCAAGGTCAAAGGTCAAGGTCAAGGTCAAAGGTCAAGCTCAAGGTCAAGGTCAAGGTCAAGGTCAAGGTCATGGTCATGGTCAAGGTCAAGGTCAAGGTCAAGGTCAAGGTCAAAGGTCAAGGTCAAGTTCAAGGTCAAATGTCAAAGGTCAAGGTCAAAGGTCAAAGGTCAAGGTCAAAGGTCAAGTTCAAGGTCAAAGGTCAAGGTCAAGGTCGAGGTCAAGGTCAAAGTTCAAGGTCAAAGGTCAAGGTCAAAGTCAAGGTCAAAGGTCAAGGTCAAGGTCAAGGTCAAAGTCAAAGGTCAAGGTCAAGTTCAAGGTCAAAGGTCAAGGTCAAGGTCAAAGGTCAAGGTCAAAGGTCAAGGTCAAGGTCAAGGTCAAGGTCAAGGTCAAGGTCAAGGTCAAAGGTCAAGGTCAAAGGTCAAGGTCAAGGTCAAGGTCAAGGTCAAAGGTCAAGGTCAAGGTCAAGGTCAAGGTCAAGGTCAAGGTCAAAGGTCAAAGGTCAAGGTCAAAGGTCAAGCTCAAGCTCAAGGTCAAGGTCAAGGTCAAGGTCATGGTCATGGTCAAGGTCAAGGTCAAGGTCAAGGTCAAAGGTCAAGGTCAAGGTCAAGGTCAAGGTCAAGGTCAAGGTCAAGGTCAAGGTCAAAGGTCAAGGTCAAGGTCAAGGTCAAGGTCAAGGTCAAGGTCAAGGTCAAGGTCAAGGTCAAAGGTCAAAGGTCAAGGTCAAAGGTCAAGCTCAAGGTCAAGGTCAAGGTCAAGGTCAAGGTCATGGTCATGGTCAAGGTCAAGGTCAAGCTCAAGGTCAAGGTCAAGGTCAAGGTCAAAGGTCAAGGTCAAGGTCAAGGTCAAAGGTCAAGGTCAAGGTCAAGGTCAAGGTCAAGGTCAAGGTCAAGGTCAAGGTCAAGGTCAAGGTCAAGGTCAAGGTCAAGGTCAAGGTCAAAGGTCAAGGTCAAGGTCAAGGTCAAGGTCAAAGGTCAAAGGTCAAGGTCAAAGGTCAAAGGTCAAAGGTCAAGGTCAAGGTCAAGGTCAAGATCAAGGTCAAGGTCAAGGTCAAGGTCAAGGTCAAAGGTCAAGGTCAAGTTCAAGTTCAAGGTCAAAGGTCAAGGTCAAGGTCAAAGGTCAAGGTCAAGGTCAAAGGTCAAGTTCAAGGTCAAAGGTCAAGGTCAAGGTCAAGGTCAAAGGTCAAGGTCAAGGTCAAGGTCAAGGTCAAGGTCAAGGTCAAGGTCAAGGTCAAGGTCAAGGTCAAGGTCAAGGTCAAGGTCAAGGTCAAGGTCAAGGTCAAGGTCAAGGTCAAGGTCAAGGTCAAGGTCAAGGTCAAGGTCAAGGTCAAGGTCAAGGTCAAGGTCAAGGTCAAAGGTCAAGGTCAAGGTCAAGGTCAAAGGTCAAGATCAAGGTCAAGGTCAAGGTCATGGTCATGGTCATGGTCAAGGTCAAGGTCAAGGTCAAGGTCAAGGTCAAGGTCAAGGTCAAAGGTCACAGGTCAAAGGTCAAGGTCAAAGGTCAAGGTCAAGGTCAAGGTCAAGGTCAAAGGTCAAGGTCAAGTTCAAGGTCAAAGGTCAAGGTCAAGGTCAAAGGTCAAGTTCAAGGTCAAGGTCAAGGTCAAGGTCAAGGTCAAGGTCAAGGTCAAAGGTCAAAGGTCAAGGTCAAGGTCAAAGGTCAAGCTCAAGGTCAAGGTCAAGGTCAAGGTCAAGGTCAAAGGTCAAGGTCAAAGGTCAAGGTCAAGGTCAAGGTCAAGGTCAAGATCAAAGGTCAAGGTCAAGTTCAAGGTCAAAGGTCAAGGTCAAGGTCAAGGTCAAAGGTCAAGGTCAAGGTCAAGGTCAAGGTCAAGGTCAAGGTCAAGGTCAAGGTCAAGGTCAAAGGTCAAAGGTCAAGGTCAAGGTCAAAGGTCAAGCTCAAGGTCAAGGTCAAGGTCAAGGTCAAGGTCAAGGTCAAAGGTCAAGGTCAAGGTCAAGGTCAAGGTCAAGGTCAATGTCAAAGGTCAAGGTCAAGGTCAAGTTCAAGGTCAAATGTCAAAGGTCAAGGTCAAAGGTCAAAGGTCAAGGTCAAAGGTCAAGTTCAAGGTCAAAGGTCAAGGTCAAGGTCAAGGTCAAGGTCAAAGTTCAAGGTCAAAGGTCAAGGTCAAAGTCAAGGTCAAAGGTCAAGGTCAAGGTCAAGGTCAAGGTCAAGGTCAAAGGTCAAAGGTCAAGGTCAAGGTCAAAGGTCAAGCTCAAGGTCAAGGTCAAGGTCAAGGTCAAAGGTCAAGGTCAAAGGTCAAGCTCAAGGTCAAGGTCAAGGTCAAGGTCAAGGTCAAGGTCAAGGTCAAGGTCAAGGTCAAGGTCAAGGTCAAGGTCAAGGTCAAAGGTCAAGGTCAAGGTCAAGGTCAAGGTCAAAGGTCAAAGGTCAAGGTCAAAGTCAAGGTCAAAGGTCAAGGTCAAGGTCAAGGTCAAAGTTAAAGGTCAAAGGTCAAGGTCAAAGTCAAGGTCAAAGGTCAAGGCCAAGGTCAAGGTCAAAGGTCAAGGTCAAGGTCAAGGTCAAGGTCAAGGTCAAGGTCAAGGTCAAGGTCAAAGGTCAAGGTCAAAGGTCAAGGTCAAGGTCAAGGTCAAGGTCAAAGGTCAAGGTCAAGGTCAAGGACCAGGTCAAGGTCAAAGGTCAAGGTCAAGGTCAAGGTCAAGGTCAAAGGTCAAAGGTCAAGGTCAAAGGTCAAAGGTCAAGGTCAAGGTCAAGGTCAAGATCAAGGTCAAGGTCAAAGGTCAAAGGTCAAACGTCAAGGTCAAGGTCAAAGGTCAAGGTCAAGGTCAAGGTCAAGGTCAAGGTCAAGGTCAAAGGTCAAGGTCAAGGTCAAAGGTCAAGGTCAAGGTCAAGGTCAAGGTCAAGGTCAAGGTCAAGGTCAAAGGTCAAAGGTCAAAGGTCAAGGTCATGGTCATGGTCATGGTCAAGGTCAAGGTCAAGGTCAAGGTCAAGGTCAAGGTCAAGGTCAAGGTCAAGGTCAAGGTCAAGGTCAAGGTCAAAGGTCAAAGGTCAAGGTCAAAGGTCAAGGTCAAGGTCAAGGTCAAAGGTCAAGGTCAAGTTCAAGGTCAAAGGTCAAGGTCAAGGTCAAAGGTCAAGGTCAAAGGTCAAGGTCAAGGTCAAGGTCAAGGTCAAGGTCAAGGTCAAGGTCAAGGTCAAGGTCAAGGTCAAGGTCAAGGTCAAGGTCAAGGTCAAGGTCAAGGTCAAGGTCAAGGTCAAGGTCAAGGTCAAAGGTCAAGGTCAAGGTCAAGGTCAAGGTCAAGGTCAAAGGTCAAGGTCAAAGGTCAAGGTCAAGGTCAAGGTCAAGGTCAAAGGTCAAGGTCAAGGTCAAGTTCAAGTTCAAGGTCAAAGGTCAAGGTCAAGGTCAAAGGTCAAGGTCAAGGTCAAAGGTCAAGTTCAAGGTCAAAGGTCAAGGTCAAGGTCAAAGGTCAAGGTCAAGGTCAAGGTCAAGGTCAAGGTCAAGGTCAAGGTCAAGGTCAAGGTCAAGGTCAAGGTCAAGGTCAAGGTCAAGGTCAAGGTCAAGGTCAAGGTCAAGGTCAAGGTCAAGGTCAAGGTCAAGGTCAAAGTTCAAGGTCAAGGTCAAGGTCAAAGGTCAAGCTCAAGGTCAAGGTCAAGGTCAAGGTCAAGGTCATGGTCATGGTCATGGTCAAGGTCAAGGTCAAGGTCAAGGTCAAGGTCAAGGTCAAGGTCAAGGTCAAAGTCAAAGGTCAAGGTCAAAGGTCAAGGTCAAGGTCAAGGTCAAGGTCAAAGGTCAAGGCCAAGTTCAAGGTCAAAGGTCAAGGTCAAGGTCAAAGGTCAAGGTCAAGGTCAAGGTCAAGGTCAAGGTCAAGGTCAAGGTCAAAGGTCAAAGGTCAAGGTCAAGGTCAAAGGCCAAGCTCAAGGTCAAGGTCAAGGTCAAGGTCAAGTTCAAAGGTCAAGGTCAAAGGTCAAGGTCAAGGTCAAGGTCAAGGTCAAGGTCAAGGTCAAAGGTCAAGGTCAAGTTCAAGGTCAAAGGTCAAGGTCAAGGTCAAGGTCAAGGTCAAGGTCAAGGTCAAGGTCAAGGTCAAGGTCAAAGGTCAAAGGTCAAGGTCAAAGGTCAAGGTCAAGGTCAAGGTCAAGGTCAAAGGTCAAGGTCAAGTTCAAGGTCAAAGGTCAAGGTCAAGGTCAAGGTCAATGTCAAAGGTCAAGGTCAAGGTCAAGTTCAAGGTCAAATGTCAAAGGTCAAGGTCAAAGGTCAAAGGTCAAGGTCAAAGGTCAAGTTCAAGGTCAAAGGTCAAGGTCAAGGTCAAGGTCAAGGTCAAAGTTCAAGGTCAAAGGTTTAGGTCAAAATCAAGGTCAAAGGTCAAGGTCAAGGTCAAGGTCAAGGTCAAGGTCAAGGTCAAAGGTCAAAGGTCAAGGTCAAGGTCAAAGGTCAAGCTCAAGGTCAAGGTCAAGGTCAAGGTCAAGGTCAAGGTCATGGTCATGGTCAAGGTCAAGGTCAAGGTCAAGGTCAAGGTCAAGGTCAAAGGTCAAGGTCAAGTTCAAGGTCAAGGTCAAGGTCAAGGTCAAGGTCAAGGTCAAAGGTCAAGGTCAAAGGTCAAGGTCAAGGTCAAGGTCAAGGTCAAAGGTCAAGGTCAAGGTCAAGGTCAAGGTCAAGGTCAAGGTCAAGGTCAAGGTCAAGGTCAAGGTCAAGGTCAAGGTCAAGGTCAAGGTCAAGGTCAAGGTCAAGGTCAAGGTCAAGGTCAAAGGTCAAGGTCAAGGTCAAGGTCAAGGTCAAAGGTCAAAGGTCAAGGTCAAAGGTCAAAGGTCAAGGTCAAGGTCAAGGTCAAAGTTAAAGGTCAAAGGTCAAGGTCAAAGTCAAGGTCAAAGGTCAAGGCCAAGGTCAAGGTCAAAGTTCAAGGTCAAAGGTCAAGGTCAAAGTCAAGGTCAAGGTCAAAGGTCAAGGCCAAGGTCAAGGTCAAGGTCAAAGGTCAAAGGTCAAGGTCAAGGTCAAGGTCAAGGTCAAGGTCAAAGGTCAAAGGTCAAGGTCAAAGGTCAAGGTCAAGGTCAAGGTCAAAGGTCAAGGTCAAAGGTCAAGGTCAAGGTCAAGGTCAAAGGTCAAGGTCAAGTTCAAGGTCAAAGGTCAAGGTCAAGGTCAAAGGTCAAGGTCAAAGGTCAAGGTCAAGGTCAAGGTCAAGGTCAAGGTCAAAGGTCAAGGTCAAGGTCAAAGGTCAAGGTCAAGGTCAAGGTCAAGGTCAAAGGTCAAAGGTCAAGGTCAAAGGTCAAGCTCAAGGTCAAGGTCAAGGTCAAGGTCAAGGTCAAGGTCAAGGTCAAGGTCAAGGTCAAGGTCAAAGGTCAAGGTCAAGGTCAAGGTCAAGGTCAAAGGTCAAAGGTCAAGGTCAAAGGTCAAAGGTCAAGGTCAAGGTCAAGGTCAAAGTTAAAGGTCAAAGGTCAAGGTCAAAGTCAAGGTCAAAGGTCAAGGCCAAGGTCAAGGTCAAAGTTCAAGGTCAAAGGTCAAGGTCAAAGTCAAGGTCAAAGGTCAAGGCCAAGGTCAAGGTCAAGGTCAAGGTCAAAGGTCAAAGGTCAAGGTCAAGGTCAAGGTCAAGGTCAAGGTCAAGGTCAAGGTCAAGGTCAAGGTCAAGGTCAAGGTCAAGGTCAAGGTCAAGGTCAAGGTCAAGGTCAAGGTCAAGGTCAAGGTCAAAGGTCAAAGGTCAAGGTCAAGGTCAAAGGTCAAGCTCAAGGTCAAGGTCAAGGTCAAGGTCAAGGTCAAGGTCAAAGGTCAAGGTCAAGGTCAAAGGTCAAAGGTCAAAGGTCAAGGTCATGGTCATGGTCATGGTCAAGGTCAAGGTCAAGGTCAAGGTCAAGGTCAAGGTCAAGGTCAAGGTCAAGGTCAAGGTCAAGGTCAAGGTCAAGGTCAAAGGTCAAATGTCAAGGTCAAGGTCAAGGTCAAGGTCAAAGGTCAAGGTCCAGTTCAAGGTCAAAGGTCAAGGTCAAGGTCAAAGGTCAAGGTCAAAGGTCAAGGTCAAAGGTCAAGGTCAAGGTCAAAGGTCAAGCTCAAGGTCAAGGTCAAGGTCAAGGTCAAGGTCAAGGTCATGGTCATGGTCAAGGTCAAGGTCAAGGTCAAGGTCAAGGTCAAAGGTCAAGGTCAAGTTCAAGGTCAAATGTCAAAGGTCAAGGTCAAAGGTCAAAGGTCAAGGTCAAAGGTCAAGTTCAAGGTCAAAGGTCAAGGTCAAGGTCGAGGTCAAGGTCAAAGTTCAAGGTCAAAGGTCAAGGTCAAAGTCAAGGTCAAAGGTCAAGGTCAAGGTCAAGGTCAAAGTCAAAGGTCAAGGTCAAGTTCAAGGTCAAAGGTCAAGGTCAAGGTCAAAGGTCAAGGTCAAAGGTCAAGGTCAAGGTCAAGGTCAAGGTCAAGGTCAAGGTCAAGGTCAAGGTCAAGGTCAAGGTCAAGGTCAAGGTCAAGGTCAAAGGTCAAAGGTCAAAGGTCAAAGGTCAAGGTCAAGGTCAAGGTCAAAGGTCAAAGGTCAAGGTCAAGGTCAAGGTCAAGGTCAAAGGTCAAGGTCAAAGGTCAAAGGTCAAAGGTCAAGGTCATGGTCATGGTCATGGTCAAGGTCAAGGTCAAGGTCAAGGTCAAGGTCAAGGTCAAGGTCAAGGTCAAGGTCAAGGTCAAGGTCAAGGTCAAGGTCAAAGGTCAAATGTCAAGGTCAAGGTCAAGGTCAAGGTCAAAGGTCAAGGTCCAGTTCAAGGTCAAAGGTCAAGGTCAAGGTCAAAGGTCAAGGTCAAAGGTCAAGGTCAAAGGTCAAGGTCAAGGTCAAAGGTCAAGCTCAAGGTCAAGGTCAAGGTCATGGTCATGGTCAAGGTCAAGGTCAAGGTCAAGGTCAAGGTCAAAGGTCAAGGTCAAGTTCAAGGTCAAATGTCAAAGGTCAAGGTCAAAGGTCAAAGGTCAAGGTCAAAGGTCAAGTTCAAGGTCAAAGGTCAAGGTCAAGGTCGAGGTCAAGGTCAAAGTTCAAGGTCAAAGGTCAAGGTCAAAGTCAAGGTCAAAGGTCAAGGTCAAGGTCAAGGTCAAAGTCAAAGGTCAAGGTCAAGTTCAAGGTCAAAGGTCAAGGTCAAGGTCAAAGGTCAAGGTCAAAGGTCAAGGTCAAGGTCAAGGTCAAGGTCAAGGTCAAGGTCAAGGTCAAAGGTCAAGGTCAAAGGTCAAGGTCAAGGTCAAGGTCAAGGTCAAAGGTCAAGGTCAAGGTCAAGGTCAAGGTCAAGGTCAAGGTCAAAGGTCAAAGGTCAAGGTCAAAGGTCAAGCTCAAGCTCAAGGTCAAGGTCAAGGTCAAGGTCATGGTCATGGTCAAGGTCAAGGTCAAGGTCAAGGTCAAAGGTCAAGGTCAAGGTCAAGGTCAAGGTCAAGGTCAAGGTCAAGGTCAAGGTCAAGGTCAAGGTCAAGGTCAAGGTCAAGGTCAAGGTCAAGGTCAAGGTCAAGGTCAAGGTCAAGGTCAAGGTCAAGGTCAAGGTCAAGGTCAAAGGTCAAGGTCAAAGGTCAAGGTCAAGGTCAAGGTCAAAGGTCAAGGTCAAGTTCAAGGTCAAAGGTCAAGGTCAAGGTCAAAGGTCAAGGTCAAAGGTCAAGGTCAAGGTCAAGGTCAAGGTCAAGGTCAAGGTCAAGGTCAAGGTCAAAGGTCAAGGTCACGGTCAAGGTCAAAGGTCAAGGTCAAAGGTCAAGGTCAAAGGTCAAGGTCAAGGTCAAGGTCAAAGGTCAAGGTCAAGTTCAAGGTCAAAGGTCAAGGTCAAGGTCAAAGGTCAAGGTCAAAGGTCAAGGTCAAGGTCAAGGTCAAGGTCAAGGTCAAGGTCAAGGTCAAAGGTCAAGGTCAAAGGTCAAGGTCAAGGTCAAAGGTCAAGGTCAAGGTCAAGGTCAAGGTCAAGGTCAAGGTCAAGGTCAAAGGTCAAAGGTCAAGGTCAAAGGTCAAGCTCAAGGTCAAGGTCAAGGTCAAGGTCAAGGTCATGGTCATGGTCAAGGTCAAGGTCAAGGTCAAGCTCAAGGTCAAGGTCAAGGTCAAGGTCAAAGGTCAAGGTCAAGGTCAAGGTCAAAGGTCAAGGTCAAGGTCAAGGTCAAGGTCAAGGTCAAGGTCAAGGTCAAGGTCAAGGTCAAGGTCAAGGTCAAGGTCAAGGTCAAGGTCAAGGTCAAAGGTCAAGGTCAAGGTCAAGGTCAAGGTCAAAGGTCAAAGGTCAAGGTCAAAGGTCAAAGGTCAAGGTCAAGGTCAAGGTCAAGATCAAGGTCAAGGTCAAGGTCAAGGTCAAGGTCAAAGGTCAAGGTCAAGTTCAAGTTCAAGGTCAAAGGTCAAGGTCAAGGTCAAAGGTCAAGGTCAAGGTCAAAGGTCAAGTTCAAGGTCAAAGGTCAAGGTCAAGGTCAAGGTCAAAGGTCAAGGTCAAGGTCAAGGTCAAGGTCAAGGTCAAGGTCAAGGTCAAGGTCAAGGTCAAGGTCAAGGTCAAGGTCAAGGTCAAGGTCAAGGTCAAGGTCAAGGTCAAGGTCAAGGTCAAGGTCAAGGTCAAGGTCAAGGTCAAGGTCAAGGTCAAGGTCAAGGTCAAGGTCAAGGTCAAAGGTCAAGGTCAAGGTCAAGGTCAAAGGTCAAGATCAAGGTCAAGGTCAAGGTCATGGTCATGGTCATGGTCAAGGTCAAGGTCAAGGTCAAGGTCAAGGTCAAGGTCAAGGTCAAAGGTCACAGGTCAAAGGTCAAGGTCAAAGGTCAAGGTCAAGGTCAAGGTCAAGGTCAAAGGTCAAGGTCAAGTTCAAGGTCAAAGGTCAAGGTCAAGGTCAAAGGTCAAGTTCAAGTTCAAGGTCAAGGTCAAGGTCAAGGTCAAGGTCAAGGTCAAGGTCAAGGTCAAAGGTCAAAGGTCAAGGTCAAGGTCAAAGGTCAAGCTCAAGGTCAAGGTCAAGGTCAAGGTCAAGGTCAAAGGTCAAGGTCAAAGGTCAAGGTCAAGGTCAAGGTCAAGGTCAAGATCAAAGGTCAAGGTCAAGTTCAAGGTCAAAGGTCAAGGTCAAGGTCAAGGTCAAAGGTCAAGGTCAAGGTCAAGGTCAAGGTCAAGGTCAAGGTCAAGGTCAAGGTCAAGGTCAAAGGTCAAAGGTCAAGGTCAAGGTCAAAGGTCAAGCTCAAGGTCAAGGTCAAGGTCAAGGTCAAGGTCAAGGTCATGGTCATGGTCAAGGTCAAGGTCAAGGTCAAGGTCAATGTCAAAGGTCAAGGTCAAGGTCAAGTTCAAGGTCAAATGTCAAAGGTCAAGGTCAAAGGTCAAAGGTCAAGGTCAAAGGTCAAGTTCAAGGTCAAAGGTCAAGGTCAAGGTCAAGGTCAAGGTCAAGGTCAAAGTTCAAGGTCAAAGGTCAAGGTCAAAGTCAAGGTCAAAGTTCAAGGTCAAAGGTCAAGGTCAAAGTCAAGGTCAAGGTCAAAGGTCAAGGCCAAGGTCAAGGTCAAGGTCAAAGGTCAAGGTCAAGGTCAAGGTCAAAGGTCAAGGTCAAGGTCAAAGGTCAAAGGTCAAGGTCAAAGGTCAAGGTCAAGGTCAAGGTCAAAGGTCAAGGAAAAGGTCAAGGTCAAGGTCAAGGTCAAAGGTCAAGGTCAAGTTCAAGGTCAAAGGTCAAGGTCAAGGTCAAAGGTCAAGGTCAAAGGTCAAGGTCAAGGTCAAGGTCAAGGTCAAGGTCAAAGGTCAAGGTCAAGGTCAAAGGTCAAGGTCAAGGTCAAGGTCAAGGTCAAAGGTCAAAGGTCAAGGTCAAAGGTCAAGCTCAAGGTCAAGGTCAAGGTCAAGGTCAAGGTCAAGGTCAAGGTCAAGGTCAAGGTCAAGGTCAAGGTCAAAGGTCAAGGTCAAGGTCAAGGTCAAGGTCAAAGGTCAAAGGTCAAGGTCAAAGGTCAAAGGTCAAGGTCAAGGTCAAGGTCAAAGTTAAAGGTCAAAGGTCAAGGTCAAAGTCAAGGTCAAAGGTCAAGGCCAAGGTCAAGGTCAAAGTTCAAGGTCAAAGGTCAAGGTCAAAGTCAAGGTCAAAGGTCAAGGCCAAGGTCAAGGTCAAGGTCAAGGTCAAAGGTCAAAGGTCAAGGTCAAGGTCAAGGTCAAGGTCAAGGTCAAGGTCAAGGTCAAGGTCAAGGTCAAGGTCAAGGTCAAGGTCAAGGTCAAGGTCAAGGTCAAGGTCAAGGTCAAGGTCAAGGTCAAAGGTCAAAGGTCAAGGTCAAGGTCAAAGGTCAAGCTCAAGGTCAAGGTCAAGGTCAAGGTCAAGGTCAAGGTCAAGGTCAAAGGTCAAGGTCAAGGTCAAAGGTCAAAGGTCAAAGGTCAAGGTCATGGTCATGGTCATGGTCAAGGTCAAGGTCAAGGTCAAGGTCAAGGTCAAGGTCAAGGTCAAGGTCAAGGTCAAGGTCAAGGTCAAGGTCAAAGGTCAAATGTCAAGGTCAAGGTCAAGGTCAAGGTCAAAGGTCAAGGTCCAGTTCAAGGTCAAAGGTCAAGGTCAAGGTCAAAGGTCAAGGTCAAAGGTCAAGGTCAAAGGTCAAGGTCAAGGTCAAAGGTCAAGCTCAAGGTCAAGGTCAAGGTCAAGGTCAAGGTCATGGTCATGGTCAAGGTCAAGGTCAAGGTCAAGGTCAAGGTCAAAGGTCAAGGTCAAGTTCAAGGTCAAATGTCAAAGGTCAAGGTCAAAGGTCAAAGGTCAAGGTCAAAGGTCAAGTTCAAGGTCAAAGGTCAAGGTCAAGGTCGAGGTCAAGGTCAAAGTTCAAGGTCAAAGGTCAAGGTCAAAGTCAAGGTCAAAGGTCAAGGTCAAGGTCAAGGTCAAAGTCAAAGGTCAAGGTCAAGTTCAAGGTCAAAGGTCAAGGTCAAGGTCAAAGGTCAAGGTCAAAGGTCAAGGTCAAGGTCAAGGTCAAGGTCAAGGTCAAGGTCAAGGTCAAGGTCAAGGTCAAGGTCAAGGTCAAGGTCAAGGTCAAGGTCAAGGTCAAAGGTCAAAGGTCAAAGGTCAAAGGTCAAGGTCAAGGTCAAGGTCAAAGGTCAAAGGTCAAGGTCAAGGTCAAGGTCAAGGTCAAAGGTCAAGGTCAAAGGTCAAAGGTCAAAGGTCAAGGTCATGGTCATGGTCATGGTCAAGGTCAAGGTCAAGGTCAAGGTCAAGGTCAAGGTCAAGGTCAAGGTCAAGGTCAAGGTCAAGGTCAAGGTCAAGGTCAAGGTCAAAGGTCAAATGTCAAGGTCAAGGTCAAGGTCAAGGTCAAAGGTCAAGGTCCAGTTCAAGGTCAAAGGTCAAGGTCAAGGTCAAAGGTCAAGGTCAAAGGTCAAGGTCAAAGGTCAAGGTCAAGGTCAAAGGTCAAGCTCAAGGTCAAGGTCAAGGTCAAGGTCAAGGTCATGGTCATGGTCAAGGTCAAGGTCAAGGTCAAGGTCAAGGTCAAGGTCAAAGGTCAAGGTCAAGTTCAAGGTCAAATGTCAAAGGTCAAGGTCAAAGGTCAAAGGTCAAGGTCAAAGGTCAAGTTCAAGGTCAAAGGTCAAGGTCAAGGTCGAGGTCAAGGTCAAAGTTCAAGGTCAAAGGTCAAGGTCAAAGTCAAGGTCAAAGGTCAAGGTCAAGGTCAAGGTCAAAGTCAAAGGTCAAGGTCAAGTTCAAGGTCAAAGGTCAAGGTCAAGGTCAAAGGTCAAGGTCAAAGGTCAAGGTCAAGGTCAAGGTCAAGGTCAAGGTCAAGGTCAAGGTCAAAGGTCAAGGTCAAAGGTCAAGGTCAAGGTCAAGGTCAAGGTCAAAGGTCAAGGTCAAGGTCAAGGTCAAGGTCAAGGTCAAGGTCAAAGGTCAAAGGTCAAGGTCAAAGGTCAAGCTCAAGCTCAAGGTCAAGGTCAAGGTCAAGGTCATGGTCATGGTCAAGGTCAAGGTCAAGGTCAAGGTCAAAGGTCAAGGTCAAGGTCAAGGTCAAGGTCAAGGTCAAGGTCAAGGTCAAGGTCAAGGTCAAGGTCAAGGTCAAGGTCAAGGTCAAGGTCAAGGTCAAGGTCAAGGTCAAGGTCAAGGTCAAGGTCAAGGTCAAGGTCAAGGTCAAGGTCAAGGTCAAAGGTCAAGGTCAAAGGTCAAGGTCAAGGTCAAGGTCAAAGGTCAAGGTCAAGTTCAAGGTCAAAGGTCAAGGTCAAGGTCAAAGGTCAAGGTCAAAGGTCAAGGTCAAGGTCAAGGTCAAGGTCAAGGTCAAGGTCAAGGTCAAGGTCAAGGTCAAAGGTCAAGGTCACGGTCAAGGTCAAAGGTCAAGGTCAAAGGTCAAGGTCAAGGTCAAGGTCAAAGGTCAAGGTCAAGTTCAAGGTCAAAGGTCAAGGTCAAGGTCAAAGGTCAAGGTCAAAGGTCAAGGTCAAGGTCAAGGTCAAGGTCAAGGTCAAGGTCAAGGTCAAAGGTCAAGGTCAAAGGTCAAGGTCAAGGTCAAAGGTCAAGGTCAAGGTCAAGGTCAAGGTCAAGGTCAAGGTCAAAGGTCAAGGTCAAAGGTCAAGGTCAAGGTCAAAGGTCAAGGTCAAGGTCAAGGTCAAGGTCAAGGTCAAGGTCAAAGGTCAAAGGTCAAGGTCAAAGCTCAAGGTCAAGGTCAAGGTCAAGGTCAAAGGTCAAGGTCAAGGTCAAGGTCAAAGGTCAAGGTCAAGGTCAAGGTCAAGGTCAAGGTCAAGGTCAAGGTCAAGGTCAAGGTCAAGGTCAAGGTCAAGGTCAAGGTCAAGGTCAAGGTCAAAGGTCAAGGTCAAGGTCAAAGGTCAAGGTCAAGTTCAAGGTCAAATGTCAAAGGTCAAGGTCAAAGGTCAAAGGTCAAGGTCAAAGGTCAAGTTCAAGGTCAAAGGTCAAGGTCAAGGTCGAGGTCAAGGTCAAAGTTCAAGGTCAAAGGTCAAGGTCAAAGTCAAGGTCAAAGGTCAAGGTCAAGGTCAAGGTCAAAGTCAAAGGTCAAGGTCAAGTTCAAGGTCAAAGGTCAAGGTCAAGGTCAAAGGTCAAGGTCAAAGGTCAAGGTCAAGGTCAAGGTCAAGGTCAAGGTCAAGGTCAAGGTCAAGGTCAAAGGTCAAGGTCAAAGGTCAAGGTCAAGGTCAAGGTCAAGGTCAAAGGTCAAGGTCAAGGTCAAGGTCAAGGTCAAGGTCAAGGTCAAAGGTCAAAGGTCAAGGTCAAAGGTCAAGCTCAAGCTCAAGGTCAAGGTCAAGGTCAAGGTCATGGTCATGGTCAAGGTCAAGGTCAAGGTCAAGGTCAAAGGTCAAGGTCAAGGTCAAGGTCAAGGTCAAGGTCAAGGTCAAGGTCAAGGTCAAGGTCAAGGTCAAGGTCAAGGTCAAGGTCAAGGTCAAGGTCAAGGTCAAGGTCAAGGTCAAGGTCAAGGTCAAGGTCAAAGGTCAAGGTCAAAGGTCAAGGTCAAGGTCAAGGTCAAAGGTCAAGGTCAAGTTCAAGGTCAAAGGTCAAGGTCAAGGTCAAAGGTCAAGGTCAAAGGTCAAGGTCAAGGTCAAGGTCAAGGTCAAGGTCAAGGTCAAGGTCAAGGTCAAAGGTCAAGGTCACGGTCAAGGTCAAAGGTCAAGGTCAAAGGTCAAGGTCAAGGTCAAGGTCAAAGGTCAAGGTCAAGTTCAAGGTCAAAGGTCAAGGTCAAGGTCAAAGGTCAAGGTCAAAGGTCAAGGTCAAGGTCAAGGTCAAGGTCAAGGTCAAGGTCAAGGTCAAAGGTCAAGGTCAAAGGTCAAGGTCAAGGTCAAAGGTCAAGGTCAAGGTCAAGGTCAAGGTCAAGGTCAAGGTCAAAGGTCAAGGTCAAAGGTCAAGGTCAAGGTCAAAGGTCAAGGTCAAGGTCAAGGTCAAGGTCAAGGTCAAGGTCAAAGGTCAAAGGTCAAGGTCAAAGCTCAAGGTCAAGGTCAAGGTCAAGGTCAAAGGTCAAGGTCAAGGTCAAGGTCAAAGGTCAAGGTCAAGGTCAAGGTCAAGGTCAAGGTCAAGGTCAAGGTCAAGGTCAAGGTCAAGGTCAAGGTCAAGGTCAAGGTCAAGGTCAAAGGTCAAGGTCAAGGTCAAGGTCAAGGTCAAAGGTCAAAGGTCAAGGTCAAAGGTCAAAGGTCAAGGTCAAGGTCAAGGTCAAGATCAAGGTCAAGGTCAAGGTCAAAGGTCAAGGTCAAGTTCAAGTTCAAGGTCAAAGGTCAAGGTCAAGGTCAAAGGTCAAGGTCAAGGTCAAAGGTCAAGTTCAAGGTCAAAGGTCAAGGTCAAGGTCAAGGTCAAAGGTCAAGGTCAAGGTCAAGGTCAAGGTCAAGGTCAAGGTCAAGGTCAAGGTCAAGGTCAATGTCAAGGTCAAAGGTCAAGGTCAAAGGTCAAGGTCAAGGTCAAGGTCAAAGGTCAAGGTCAAGTTCAAGGTCAAAGGTCAAGGTCAAGGTCAAAGGTCAAGGTCAAAGGTCAAGGTCAAGGTCAAGGTCAAGGTCAAGGTCAAGGTCAAGGTCAAGGTCAAAGGTCAAGGTCACGGTCAAGGTCAAAGGTCAAGGTCAAAGGTCAAGGTCAAGGTCAAGGTCAAAGGTCAAGGTCAAGTTCAAGGTCAAAGGTCAAGGTCAAGGTCAAAGGTCAAGGTCAAAGGTCAAGGTCAAGGTCAAGGTCAAAGGTCAAGGTCAAAGTCAAGGTCAAAGTTCAAGGTCAAAGGTCAAGGTCAAAGTCAAGGTCAAGGTCAAAGGTCAAGGCCAAGGTCAAGGTCAAGGTCAAAGGTCAAGGTCAAGGTCAAGGTCAAAGGTCAAGGTCAAGGTCAAAGGTCAAAGGTCAAGGTCAAAGGTCAAGGTCAAGGTCAAGGTCAAGGTCAAAGGTCAAGGTCAAAGGTCAAGGTCAAGGTCAAGGTCAAAGGTCAAGGTCAAGTTCAAGGTCAAAGGTCAAGGTCAAGGTCAAAGGTCAAGGTCAAAGGTCAAGGTCAAGGTCAAGGTCAAGGTCAAGGTCAAAGGTCAAGGTCAAGGTCAAAGGTCAAGGTCAAGGTCAAGGTCAAGGTCAAAGGTCAAAGGTCAAGGTCAAAGGTCAAGCTCAAGGTCAAGGTCAAGGTCAAGGTCAAGGTCAAGGTCAAGGTCAAGGTCAAGGTCAAGGTCAAAGGTCAAGGTCAAGGTCAAGGTCAAGGTCAAAGGTCAAAGGTCAAGGTCAAAGGTCAAAGGTCAAGGTCAAGGTCAAGGTCAAAGTTAAAGGTCAAAGGTCAAGGTCAAAGGTCAAGCTCAAGGTCAAGGTCAAGGTCAAGGTCAAGGTCAAGGTCATGGTCATGGTCAAGGTCAAGGTCAAGGTCAAGGTCAATGTCAAAGGTCAAGGTCAAGGTCAAGTTCAAGGTCAAATGTCAAAGGTCAAGGTCAAAGGTCAAAGGTCAAGGTCAAAGGTCAAGTTCAAGGTCAAAGGTCAAGGTCAAGGTCAAGGTCAAGGTCAAAGTTCAAGGTCAAAGGTCAAGGTCAAAGTCAAGGTCAAAGTTCAAGGTCAAAGGTCAAGGTCAAAGTCAAGGTCAAGGTCAAAGGTCAAGGCCAAGGTCAAGGTCAAGGTCAAAGGTCAAGGTCAAGGTCAAGGTCAAAGGTCAAGGTCAAGGTCAAAGGTCAAAGGTCAAGGTCAAAGGTCAAGGTCAAGGTCAAGGTCAAAGGTCAAGGTCAAAGGTCAAGGTCAAGGTCAAGGTCAAAGGTCAAGGTCAAGTTCAAGGTCAAAGGTCAAGGTCAAGGTCAAAGGTCAAGGTCAAAGGTCAAGGTCAAGGTCAAGGTCAAGGTCAAGGTCAAAGGTCAAGGTCAAGGTCAAAGGTCAAGGTCAAGGTCAAGGTCAAGGTCAAAGGTCAAAGGTCAAGGTCAAAGGTCAAGCTCAAGGTCAAGGTCAAGGTCAAGGTCAAGGTCAAGGTCAAGGTCAAGGTCAAGGTCAAGGTCAAGGTCAAGGTCAAGGTCAAAGGTCAAGGTCAAGGTCAAGGTCAAGGTCAAAGGTCAAAGGTCAAGGTCAAAGGTCAAAGGTCAAGGTCAAGGTCAAGGTCAAAGTTAAAGGTCAAAGGTCAAGGTCAAAGTCAAGGTCAAAGGTCAAGGCCAAGGTCAAGGTCAAAGTTCAAGGTCAAAGGTCAAGGTCAAAGTCAAGGTCAAAGGTCAAGGCCAAGGTCAAGGTCAAGGTCAAGGTCAAAGGTCAAAGGTCAAGGTCAAGGTCAAGGTCAAGGTCAAGGTCAAGGTCAAGGTCAAGGTCAAGGTCAAGGTCAAGGTCAAGGTCAAGGTCAAGGTCAAGGTCAAGGTCAAGGTCAAGGTCAAAGGTCAAAGGTCAAGGTCAAGGTCAAAGGTCAAGCTCAAGGTCAAGGTCAAGGTCAAGGTCAAGGTCAAGGTCAAAGGTCAAGGTCAAGGTCAAAGGTCAAAGGTCAAAGGTCAAGGTCATGGTCATGGTCATGGTCAAGGTCAAGGTCAAGGTCAAGGTCAAGGTCAAGGTCAAGGTCAAGGTCAAGGTCAAGGTCAAGGTCAAGGTCAAGGTCAAAGGTCAAATGTCAAGGTCAAGGTCAAGGTCAAGGTCAAAGGTCAAGGTCCAGTTCAAGGTCAAAGGTCAAGGTCAAGGTCAAAGGTCAAGGTCAAAGGTCAAGGTCAAAGGTCAAGGTCAAGGTCAAAGGTCAAGCTCAAGGTCAAGGTCAAGGTCAAGGTCAAGGTCATGGTCATGGTCAAGGTCAAGGTCAAGGTCAAGGTCAAGGTCAAAGGTCAAGGTCAAGTTCAAGGTCAAATGTCAAAGGTCAAGGTCAAAGGTCAAAGGTCAAGGTCAAAGGTCAAGTTCAAGGTCAAAGGTCAAGGTCAAGGTCGAGGTCAAGGTCAAAGTTCAAGGTCAAAGGTCAAGGTCAAAGTCAAGGTCAAAGGTCAAGGTCAAGGTCAAGGTCAAAGTCAAAGGTCAAGGTCAAGTTCAAGGTCAAAGGTCAAGGTCAAGGTCAAAGGTCAAGGTCAAAGGTCAAGGTCAAGGTCAAGGTCAAGGTCAAGGTCAAGGTCAAGGTCAAGGTCAAGGTCAAGGTCAAGGTCAAGGTCAAGGTCAAGGTCAAGGTCAAAGGTCAAAGGTCAAAGGTCAAAGGTCAAGGTCAAGGTCAAGGTCAAAGGTCAAAGGTCAAGGTCAAGGTCAAGGTCAAGGTCAAAGGTCAAGGTCAAAGGTCAAAGGTCAAAGGTCAAGGTCATGGTCATGGTCATGGTCAAGGTCAAGGTCAAGGTCAAGGTCAAGGTCAAGGTCAAGGTCAAGGTCAAGGTCAAGGTCAAGGTCAAGGTCAAGGTCAAAGGTCAAATGTCAAGGTCAAGGTCAAGGTCAAGGTCAAAGGTCAAGGTCCAGTTCAAGGTCAAAGGTCAAGGTCAAGGTCAAAGGTCAAGGTCAAAGGTCAAGGTCAAAGGTCAAGGTCAAGGTCAAAGGTCAAGCTCAAGGTCAAGGTCAAGGTCAAGGTCAAGGTCATGGTCATGGTCAAGGTCAAGGTCAAGGTCAAGGTCAAAGGTCAAGGTCAAGTTCAAGGTCAAATGTCAAAGGTCAAGGTCAAAGGTCAAAGGTCAAGGTCAAAGGTCAAGTTCAAGGTCAAAGGTCAAGGTCAAGGTCGAGGTCAAGGTCAAAGTTCAAGGTCAAAGGTCAAGGTCAAAGTCAAGGTCAAAGGTCAAGGTCAAGGTCAAGGTCAAAGTCAAAGGTCAAGGTCAAGTTCAAGGTCAAAGGTCAAGGTCAAGGTCAAAGGTCAAGGTCAAAGGTCAAGGTCAAGGTCAAGGTCAAGGTCAAGGTCAAGGTCAAGGTCAAAGGTCAAGGTCAAAGGTCAAGGTCAAGGTCAAGGTCAAGGTCAAAGGTCAAGGTCAAGGTCAAGGTCAAGGTCAAGGTCAAAGGTCAAAGGTCAAGGTCAAAGGTCAAGCTCAAGCTCAAGGTCAAGGTCAAGGTCAAGGTCATGGTCATGGTCAAGGTCAAGGTCAAGGTCAAGGTCAAAGGTCAAGGTCAAGGTCAAGGTCAAGGTCAAGGTCAAGGTCAAGGTCAAGGTCAAGGTCAAGGTCAAGGTCAAGGTCAAGGTCAAGGTCAAGGTCAAGGTCAAGGTCAAGGTCAAGGTCAAGGTCAAGGTCAAGGTCAAGGTCAAAGGTCAAGGTCAAAGGTCAAGGTCAAGGTCAAGGTCAAAGGTCAAGGTCAAGTTCAAGGTCAAAGGTCAAGGTCAAGGTCAAAGGTCAAGGTCAAAGGTCAAGGTCAAGGTCAAGGTCAAGGTCAAGGTCAAGGTCAAGGTCAAGGTCAAGGTCAAAGGTCAAGGTCACGGTCAAGGTCAAAGGTCAAGGTCAAAGGTCAAGGTCAAGGTCAAGGTCAAAGGTCAAGGTCAAGTTCAAGGTCAAAGGTCAAGGTCAAGGTCAAAGGTCAAGGTCAAAGGTCAAGGTCAAGGTCAAGGTCAAGGTCAAGGTCAAGGTCAAGGTCAAAGGTCAAGGTCAAAGGTCAAGGTCAAGGTCAAAGGTCAAGGTCAAGGTCAAGGTCAAGGTCAAGGTCAAGGTCAAAGGTCAAAGGTCAAGGTCAAAGGTCAAAGGTCAAGCTCAAGGTCAAGGTCAAGGTCAAGGTCAAGGTCATGGTCATGGTCAAGGTCAAGGTCAAGGTCAAGCTCAAGGTCAAGGTCAAGGTCAAGGTCAAAGGTCAAGGTCAAGGTCAAGGTCAAAGGTCAAGGTCAAGGTCAAGGTCAAGGTCAAGGTCAAGGTCAAGGTCAAGGTCAAGGTCAAGGTCAAGGTCAAGGTCAAGGTCAAAGGTCAAGGTCAAGGTCAAGGTCAAGGTCAAAGGTCAAAGGTCAAGGTCAAAGGTCAAAGGTCAAGGTCAAGGTCAAGGTCAAGATCAAGGTCAAGGTCAAGGTCAAAGGTCAAGGTCAAGTTCAAGTTCAAGGTCAAAGGTCAAGGTCAAGGTCAAAGGTCAAGGTCAAGGTCAAAGGTCAAGTTCAAGGTCAAAGGTCAAGGTCAAGGTCAAGGTCAAGGTCAAAGGTCAAGGTCAAGGTCAAGGTCAAGGTCAAGGTCAAGGTCAAGGTCAAGGTCAAGGTCAAGGTCAAGGTCAAGGTCAAGGTCAAGGTCAAGGTCAAGGTCAAGGTCAAGGTCAAGGTCAAGGTCAAGGTCAAGGTCAAGGTCAAGGTCAAGGTCAAAGGTCAAGGTCAAGGTCAAAGGTCAAGATCAAGGTCAAGGTCAAGGTCATGGTCATGGTCATGGTCAAGGTCAAGGTCAAGGTCAAGGTCAAGGTCAAGGTCAAGGTCAAAGGTCACAGGTCAAAGGTCAAGGTCAAAGGTCAAGGTCAAGGTCAAGGTCAAGGTCAAAGGTCAAGGTCAAGTTCAAGGTCAAAGGTCAAGGTCAAGGTCAAAGGTCAAGTTCAAGTTCAAGGTCAAGGTCAAGGTCAAGGTCAAGGTCAAGGTCAAGGTCAAGGTCAAAGGTCAAAGGTCAAGGTCAAGGTCAAAGGTCAAGCTCAAGGTCAAGGTCAAGGTCAAGGTCAAGGTCAAAGGTCAAGGTCAAAGGTCAAGGTCAAGGTCAAGGTCAAGGTCAAGATCAAAGGTCAAGGTCAAGTTCAAGGTCAAAGGTCAAGGTCAAGGTCAAGGTCAAAGGTCAAGGTCAAGGTCAAGGTCAAGGTCAAGGTCAAGGTCAAGGTCAAGGTCAAGGTCAAAGGTCAAAGGTCAAGGTCAAGGTCAAAGGTCAAGCTCAAGGTCAAGGTCAAGGTCAAGGTCAAGGTCAAGGTCAAGGTCATGGTCATGGTCAAGGTCAAGGTCAAGGTCAAGGTCAATGTCAAAGGTCAAGGTCAAGGTCAAGTTCAAGGTCAAATGTCAAAGGTCAAGGTCAAAGGTCAAAGGTCAAGGTCAAAGGTCAAGTTCAAGGTCAAAGGTCAAGGTCAAGGTCAAGGTCAAGGTCAAAGTTCAAGGTCAAAGGTCAAGGTCAAAGTCAAGGTCAAAGGTCAAGGTCAAGGTCAAGGTCAAGGTCAAGGTCAAAGGTCAAAGGTCAAGGTCAAGGTCAAAGGTCAAGCTCAAGGTCAAGGTCAAGGTCAAGGTCAAAGGTCAAGGTCAAAGGTCAAGCTCAAGGTCAAGGTCAAGGTCAAGGTCAAGGTCAAGGTCAAGGTCAAGGTCAAGGTCAAGGTCAAGGTCAAAGGTCAAGGTCAAGGTCAAGGTCAAGGTCAAAGGTCAAAGGTCAAGGTCAAAGTCAAGGTCAAAGGTCAAGGTCAAGGTCAAGGTCAAAGTTAAAGGTCAAAGGTCAAGGTCAAAGTCAAGGTCAAAGGTCAAGGCCAAGGTCAAGGTCAAAGGTCAAGGTCAAGGTCAAGGTCAAGGTCAAGGTCAAGGTCAAAGGTCAAGGTCAAAGGTCAAGGTCAAGGTCAAGGTCAAGGTCAAAGGTCAAGGTCAAGGTCAAGGACCAGGTCAAGGTCAAAGGTCAAGGTCAAGGTCAAGGTCAAGGTCAAAGGTCAAAGGTCAAGGTCAAAGGTCAAAGGTCAAGGTCAAGGTCAAGGTCAAGATCAAGGTCAAGGTCAAAGGTCAAAGGTCAAACGTCAAGGTCAAGGTCAAAGGTCAAGGTCAAGGTCAAGGTCAAGGTCAAGGTCAAGGTCAAAGGTCAAGGTCAAGGTCAAAGGTCAAGGTCAAGGTCAAGGTCAAGGTCAAGGTCAAGGTCAAAGGTCAAAGGTCAAAGGTCAAGGTCATGGTCATGGTCATGGTCAAGGTCAAGGTCAAGGTCAAGGTCAAGGTCAAGGTCAAGGTCAAGGTCAAGGTCAAGGTCAAGGTCAAGGTCAAGGTCAAGGTCAAGGTCAAGGTCAAGGTCAAAGGTCAAAGGTCAAGGTCAAGGTCAAGGTCAAAGGTCAAGGTCAAGTTCAAGGTCAAAGGTCAAGGTCAAGGTCAAAGGTCAAGGTCAAAGGTCAAGGTCAAGGTCAAGGTCAAGGTCAAGGTCAAGGTCAAGGTCAAGGTCAAGGTCAAGGTCAAGGTCAAGGTCAAGGTCAAGGTCAAGGTCAAGGTCAAGGTCAAGGTCAAAGGTCAAGGTCAAGGTCAAGGTCAAGGTCAAGGTCAAAGGTCAAGGTCAAAGGTCAAGGTCAAGGTCAAGGTCAAGGTCAAAGGTCAAGGTCAAGGTCAAGTTCAAGTTCAAGGTCAAAGGTCAAGGTCAAGGTCAAAGGTCAAGGTCAAGGTCAAAGGTCAAGTTCAAGGTCAAAGGTCAAGGTCAAGGTCAAAGGTCAAGGTCAAGGTCAAGGTCAAGGTCAAGGTCAAGGTCAAGGTCAAGGTCAAGGTCAAGGTCAAGGTCAAGGTCAAGGTCAAGGTCAAGGTCAAGGTCAAGGTCAAGGTCAAGGTCAAGGTCAAGGTCAAAGGTCAAAGGTCAAGGTCAAGGTCAAAGGCCAAGCTCAAGGTCAAGGTCAAGGTCAAGGTCAAGTTCAAAGGTCAAGGTCAAAGGTCAAGGTCAAGGTCAAGGTCAAGGTCAAGGTCAAGGTCAAAGGTCAAGGTCAAGTTCAAGGTCAAAGGTCAAGGTCAAGGTCAAGGTCAAGGTCAAGGTCAAGGTCAAGGTCAAGGTCAAGGTCAAGGTCAAAGGTCAAAGGTCAAGGTCAAAGGTCAAGGTCAAGGTCAAGGTCAAGGTCAAAGGTCAAGGTCAAGTTCAAGGTCAAAGGTCAAGGTCAAGGTCAAGGTCAATGTCAAAGGTCAAGGTCAAGGTCAAGTTCAAGGTCAAATGTCAAAGGTCAAGGTCAAAGGTCAAAGGTCAAGGTCAAAGGTCAAGTTCAAGGTCAAAGGTCAAGGTCAAGGTCAAGGTCAAGGTCAAAGTTCAAGGTCAAAGGTTTAGGTCAAAATCAAGGTCAAAGGTCAAGGTCAAGGTCAAGGTCAAGGTCAAGGTCAAGGTCAAAGGTCAAAGGTCAAGGTCAAGGTCAAAGGTCAAGCTCAAGGTCAAGGTCAAGGTCAAGGTCAAGGTCAAGGTCATGGTCATGGTCAAGGTCAAGGTCAAGGTCAAGGTCAAGGTCAAGGTCAAAGGTCAAGGTCAAGTTCAAGGTCAAGGTCAAGGTCAAGGTCAAGGTCAAGGTCAAGGTCAAAGGTCAAGGTCAAAGGTCAAGGTCAAGGTCAAGGTCAAGGTCAAAGGTCAAGGTCAAGGTCAAGGTCAAGGTCAAGGTCAAGGTCAAGGTCAAGGTCAAGGTCAAGGTCAAGGTCAAGGTCAAGGTCAAGGTCAAGGTCAAGGTCAAGGTCAAGGTCAAAGGTCAAGGTCAAGGTCAAGGTCAAGGTCAAAGGTCAAAGGTCAAGGTCAAAGGTCAAAGGTCAAGGTCAAGGTCAAGGTCAAAGTTAAAGGTCAAAGGTCAAGGTCAAAGTCAAGGTCAAAGGTCAAGGCCAAGGTCAAGGTCAAAGTTCAAGGTCAAAGGTCAAGGTCAAAGTCAAGGTCAAGGTCAAAGGTCAAGGCCAAGGTCAAGGTCAAGGTCAAAGGTCAAAGGTCAAGGTCAAGGTCAAGGTCAAGGTCAAGGTCAAAGGTCAAAGGTCAAGGTCAAAGGTCAAGGTCAAGGTCAAGGTCAAAGGTCAAGGTCAAAGGTCAAGGTCAAGGTCAAGGTCAAAGGTCAAGGTCAAGTTCAAGGTCAAAGGTCAAGGTCAAGGTCAAAGGTCAAGGTCAAAGGTCAAGGTCAAGGTCAAGGTCAAGGTCAAGGTCAAAGGTCAAGGTCAAGGTCAAAGGTCAAGGTCAAGGTCAAGGTCAAGGTCAAAGGTCAAAGGTCAAGGTCAAAGGTCAAGCTCAAGGTCAAGGTCAAGGTCAAGGTCAAGGTCAAGGTCAAGGTCAAGGTCAAGGTCAAGGTCAAAGGTCAAGGTCAAGGTCAAGGTCAAGGTCAAAGGTCAAAGGTCAAGGTCAAAGGTCAAAGGTCAAGGTCAAGGTCAAGGTCAAAGTTAAAGGTCAAAGGTCAAGGTCAAAGTCAAGGTCAAAGGTCAAGGCCAAGGTCAAGGTCAAAGTTCAAGGTCAAAGGTCAAGGTCAAAGTCAAGGTCAAAGGTCAAGGCCAAGGTCAAGGTCAAGGTCAAAGGTCAAAGGTCAAGGTCAAGGTCAAGGTCAAGGTCAAGGTCAAGGTCAAGGTCAAGGTCAAGGTCAAGGTCAAGGTCAAGGTCAAGGTCAAGGTCAAGGTCAAGGTCAAAGGTCAAAGGTCAAGGTCAAGGTCAAAGGTCAAGCTCAAGGTCAAGGTCAAGGTCAAGGTCAAGGTCAAGGTCAAAGGTCAAGGTCAAAGGTCAAGGTCAAGGTCAAGGTCAAGGTCAAAGGTCAAGGTCAAGTTCAAGGTCAAAGGTCAAGGTCAAGGTCAAGGTCAAAGGTCAAGGTCAAGGTCAAGGTCAAGGTCAAGGTCAAGGTCAAGGTCAAGGTCAAGGTCAAGGTCAAGGTCAAGGTCAAGGTCAATGTCAAAGGTCAAGGTCAAGGTCAAGTTCAAGGTCAAATGTCAAAGGTCAAGGTCAAAGGTCAAAGGTCAAGGTCAAAGGTCAAGTTCAAGGTCAAAGGTCAAGGTCAAGGTCAAGGTCAAGGTCAAAGTTCAAGGTCAAAGGTCAAGGTCAAAGTCAAGGTCAAAGGTCAAGGTCAAAGGTCAAGGTCAAGGTCAAAGGTCAAGGTCAAGGTCAAGGTCAAGGTCAAGGTCAAGGTCAAGGTCAAGGTCAAAGGTCAAAGGTCAAGGTCAAGGTCAAAGGTCAAGCTCAAGGTCAAGGTCAAGGTCAAGGTCAAGGTCAAAGGTCAAGGTCAAAGGTCAAGGTCAAGGTCAAGGTCAAGGTCAAAGGTCAAGGTCAAAGGTCAAGGTCAAGGTCAAGGTCATAGGTCAAGGTCAAGTTCAAGGTCAAAGGTCAAGGTCAAGGTCAAGGTCAAAGGTCAAGGTCAAGGTCAAGGTCAAGGTCAAGGTCAAGGTCAAGGTCAAGGTCAAGGTCAAGGTCAAAGGTCAAAGGTCAAGGTCAAGGTCAAAGGTCAAGTTCAAGGTCAAAGGTCAAGGTCAAGGTCAAGGTCAAGGTCAAAGTTCAAGGTCAAAGGTCAACGTCAAAGTCAAGGTCAAAGGTCAAGGTCAAGGTCAAGGTCAAGGTCAAGGTCAAAGGTCAAAGGTCAAGGTCAAGGTCAAAGGTCAAGCTCAAGGTCAAGGTCAAGGTCAAGGTCAAAGGTCAAGGTCAAAGGTCAAGCTCAAGGTCAAGGTCAAGGTCAAGGTCAAGGTCAAGGTCAAGGTCAAGGTCAAGGTCAAGGTCAAAGGTCAAGGTCAAGGTCAAGGTCAAGGTCAAAGGTCAAAGGTCAAGGTCAAAGGTCAAAGGTCAAGGTCAAGGTCAAAGTTAAAGGTCAAAGGTCAAGGTCAAAGTCAAGGTCAAAGGTCAAGGCCAAGGTCAAGGTCAAGGTCAAAGTTCAAGGTCAAAGGTCAAGGTCAAAGTCAAGGTCAAAGGTCAAGGCCAAGGTCAAGGTCAAGGTCAAAGGTCAAGGTCAAGTTCAAGGTCAAATGTCAAAGGTCAAGGTCAAAGGTCAAAGGTCAAGGTCAAAGGTCAAGTTCAAGGTCAAAGGTCAAGGTCAAGGTCAAGGTCAAAGTTCAAGGTCAAAGGTCAAGGTCAAAGTCAAGGTCAAAGGTCAAGGTCAAGGTCAAGGTCAAGGTCAAAGTCAAAGGTCAAGGTCAAGTTCAAGGTCAAAGGTCAAGGTCAAGGTCAAAGGTCAAGGTCAAGGTCAAAGGTCAAGGTCAAGGTCAAGGTCAAGGTCAAGGTCAAGGTCAAAGGTCAAGGTCAAAGGTCAAGGTCAAGGTCAAGGTCAAGGTCAAAGGTCAAGGTCAAGGTCAAGGTCCAGGTCAAGGTCAAAGGTCAAAGGTCAAGGTCAAAGGTCAAGCTCAAGGTCAAGGTCAAGGTCAAGGTCAAGGTCAAGGTCATGGTCATGGTCAAGGTCAAGGTCAAGGTCAAGGTCAAAGGTCAAGGTCAAAGTTCAAGGTCGAAGGTCAAGGTCAAGGTCAAGGTCAAGGTCAAGGTCAAGGTCAAGGTCAAGGTCAAGGTCAAAGGTCAAGGTCAAGGTCAAGGTCAAAGGTCAAAGGTCAAGGTCAAAGGTCAAAGGTCAAGGTCAAGGTCAAGGTCAAGGTCAAGATCAAGGTCAAGGTCAGAGGTCAAAGGTCAAACGTCAAGGTCAAGGTCAAAGGTCAAGGTCAAGGTCAAGGTCAAGGTCAAGGTCAAAGGTCAAGGTCAAGGTCAAGGTCAAAGGTCAAGGTCAAGGTCAAGGTCAAAGGTCAAGGTCAAGGTCAAGGTCAAGGTCAAGGTCAAGGTCAAGGTCAAAGGTCAAAGGTCAAAGGTCAAGGTCATGGTCATGGTCATGGTCAAGGTCAAGGTCAAGGTCAAGGTCAAGGTCAAGGTCAAGGTCAAGGTCAAGGTCAAGGTCAAGGTCAAGGTCAAAGGTCAAAGGTCAAGGTCAAAGGTCAAGGTCAAGGTCAAGGTCAAAGGTCAAGGTCAAGTTCGAGGTCAAAGGTCAAGGTCAAGGTCAAAGGTCAAGGTCAAAGGTCAAGGTCAAGGTCAAGGTCAAGGTCAAGGTCAAGGTCAAGGTCAAGGTCAAGGTCAAGGTCAAGGTCAAGGTCAAGGTCAAGGTCAAGGTCAAGGTCAAGGTCAAGGTCAAGGTCAAGGTCAAGGTCAAGGTCAAGGTCAAAGGTCAAGGTCAAGGTCAAGGTCAAGGTCAAGGTCAAGGTCAAGGTCAAAGGTCAAGGTCAAGGTCAAGGTCAAGGTCAAGGTCAAGGTCAAAGGTCAAAGGTCAAGGTCAAGGTCAAAGGCCAAGCTCAAGGTCAAGGTCAAGGTCAAGGTCAAGGTCAAAGGTCAAGGTCAAAGGTCAAGGTCAAGGTCAAGGTCAAGGTCAAAGGTCAAGGTCAAGTTCAAGGTCAAAGGTCAAGGTCAAGGTCAAGGTCAAAGGTCAAGGTCAAGGTCAAGGTCAAGGTCAAGGTCAAGGTCAAAGGTCAAAGGTCAAGGTCAAGGTCAAAGGTCAAGCTCAAGGTCAAGGTCAAGGTCAAGGTCAAGGTCATGGTCATGGTCGGGGTCTGAAGGCCGGAGAGGATTCGGAGTGGGTGTGGGAATGACCTCGAGGACCTCGTGTGCCTCTTGGGATTCCCCCACATCCATGATGAAACTTCGATGGAACTGATGTTCTCCTTAACTGGATACTTACCTGTTTACTTACCTTTGGTGAGTTCTCGGGAGAGAGGTCCAGGGTGGAGAATTTCGGTGAAGTTGAAGGTCCTCTTCGGTTAAAATCCTCCTACTCCACCTCCTCGTGGTGGCCCCGGGACTCTGTGGAAGCTTCGGCTGAAACAGAGTGCGAACGGAGTAGGCAGGTGCAGGGGGGAACGCCTTGTCCCTCTCTTTATTCTCCTTGGGTCCCCTCATGCTGCGGCATGAGGCACTCAGCGGAGGTGGGATGAGGCGCTTAGGAGGTGTGGCATGGAGGGAGTGTGGGGAGCTGCGGGGGGAGGACAGGAAATGTCCGTCTGTTCCTTATCTTTCTATCCTATTTACCTGTTTTTATTGCTGCTACTACTTATATATACCTTTACTTATTATTATTATTATTATTATTAATGTTCATTAACTGTTTGATCCTTTTCCTCTTTTATCGATACTTACCTCTTTTTTATCGTATTTTCAGTACTTACCTTTTCGATATTACACGGACTTGACATTACCTCTACTAATCTTTTTTGTTGCTAGCCATACTTACCCTACTGTTTATTCGTACCTTCTAACTATACCTACCTTTCTGTTTATACTTACCTACTGACTGTACTTACCTTTCTGTTTACACATACCTTTCTGTTTATACTTACCTTTCTGTTTATACTTACCTTCTACTTATGCTTACCTTCTAACTATACTTACCTTTCTGTTTATACTTACCTACTGTTTTGTACTTACCTTTCTGTTTACACATACCTTTCTGTTTATACCTACCACTCTGTTTATACTTACCCTCTACTTATGCTTACCTTCTGACTATACTTACCTTTCTGTTTATACTTATCTTTCTGTTTACACATACCTGTCTGTTTATACTTACCTTGCTGTTTATACTTACCCCCTACTTATGCGTACCCTCTATTTATACGTACTTTTACTGTCTATACTTATCTTTCTGTTTATACTCACCTCTCTTTCTTCTTCTGCTTCTTATTCTTTTCTTCGGACCCCTGGCTCTCCTTACACGGTTCTCTTCGCGTTTTTCTCTCCTTGACCCCTCCCCCTCCGTCGGATGGGAGCTATTCTGCGTAAGTGACCGTGGCAAGTGAGAGCTTTTGGTGTGGTGAGCCGCAACTCACCAAAAATTATGATATGGACAAACTTAACGGAAAAAATGTTTACGGTGCAAGGGGGGGAGCCCCTAGTACCGGCACAGGAAGCGTGGGCGAGCGGGCGCTTCCTGGGTCGTTATCCCATGACCGCGAGTCGACGTTGGTGGACGACTTGGCCACGCCGAAAGTAATTGCTACAAGCCAGCAACTAGGGTTGACAACTATGCATACTTCATTGAATACGAATCAGGATATGGACCAGCCTATAGACCCTGTTATAGACAAACCAGGAGATGGTACTTTTGTGCTTTCTATATCTCAGGAGGGAGATAATACCCTGACTGCTGGGCTAGGAGCTTCTTCTAGTCCGGCGATTGGCAGAGCTCCGATGCAGGTTTCTCAAGCAGCTACTCTGATAAGGAGCCTGTCTGAAGAAAAAGTATTTACCCCGAGTAACACCTTGGTTAGGAGCCCGCCTGGTGGGCCAACTCCAATCAAGACATCCACACCAGTCCCCGCTGAGAAAAAGGGTGACACTGTGGTATCAAAAAGAAACTTGAGACCGGATTTACCGGCGTGTTTTTCGCCGATTACACCGTTAAGCTCTGATGGTGGTAACACCCTGAAATTTCCGTTCACAGGCCAGGGTAAACCCCAAATAGTTAAGATGGCGGAATGGAGAGGAAACAAGTTTCAGTTCAGACCCAGGGCTCATTCCACGTCGGATGTCCCTGTTAAATCCAGTATAGATAATACGGATGGCATTGAAAAAATCGATGGTACTGACAACAACGAGGACGTTATTGAAACTCTGGATTTCGAATTTGAGGCGGATAAATTGTCTCCAGAGCAAATTAGGAAACGTAAGAGAATGGCTAAAAACGCCACGGGCCCTATGTTTGGAGCTGATGTATGTGACAACGTTAGGGACATGGCAGTTGTCCTCCGAACGCTAGTGGGGATGGTTAAGGGCAAAAAAGGCGTCAAACTTACCATCAGGTCACAAATAACCAAAGCCATTGGCGTCTTTAACAGAATCCAGTGGTCGATTAAGCACGCGAACAATCTGGCGCACATCTCTGTTGATTCGAGGTCTCCTAACTCCTCTAGCTCCCCCGGTACTAGTGGTAGAACTCGATCAGCCTCTTCAGATGGGAGATATCCTCATCAACCTGCGGGACCGACAAAACAGCTGAGTCCTGTAACACCTGCAACAAAAAAAGATGATATTAACAAACCTTTAGACATAAATAAAGAAAATATTAATAGTAGTACGCAAAAAAGATCGTTGGAAATGGTTATGCCAGGTACCCACATACGAAAGAAAACAGATGAGATGGACATATCTGTGAAGCGCCCGGTGACTACTCGCAGCATCGGGATCCAGACGGGAAATCCGGAATTACTGGACCAGGAGGACCTCGAGATGTGGGCTGACGAGGGCAGGCACTTCCCGGATCTCCAGCGTTTGATCTACAAAAAATGGAATGATACTACGTACTGTCGGACCAGTATAGTCAATAAACATATATTTGGCATGCAGGATGATTATGATACTGCCTGCTTTATACCTGGTGATTTTGAAGATACTAAAGGTCAGAGCAGAAATGTACTTGATAAATATCAGGGTGTTGATGAGCTAAAGGCCCTTAATGCATCTCCGGGCTCGGTAGTGTATGTGGTCAACTCCATGAGCCTACCTAGGAAAAAGAGATGTACGGATGAAAATAGTAGTAAATTACTATTGAATAGATACGTTTTCTTTATTGTGGACAGAGAAAAAATAGAGAGCCCTATTGATATTGAATCTACCGTAAAAGCTCTGTTGGAACTCAGGGACATTGCCGTAGAAAACGACAGAAACAAGGTGGCCCTGTGTTGTCACCGCGATATAGATGTGGGAATCCTGAGAAAGATAATTGAGGCCACGTTTATTGGTACCGATATACAGGTTAGAATCCACTGTCCTAATCAGGCGAATGTGGCATCTAGGCCTAGACAAACTGGCACTGAGACTATCCTGGTAAAAGGTAATGGTAAGTCCTACGTTGAAACTCTGAAAACGTTAAAAACAAATATTAACACCGAAAAAGAGGGGTTTGAAATCGCTGGTGTGAAAGAAGGCAGAGCAGGTGAAGTTCTTGTTACCCTTAAAGGAGACACTGTCAAAGCAAACAACTTTACTGACCTGATTAACAAGAGGATTTTGGGCACGAAGGCGGTTGTCGGCGGTGGTGCTGTACGTAACAGAGTTTTGCACCTAAAACAACTGGACGGAGATGCGACTGAGGAAGACATCCGTAAGGCCATGTCTACTCTATTACCTGAGATACCGTCGGAAAAGATTATTATCAAGGCACTTCGGCCTGCTTTCTCTGGCAGACAGAATGCTACAGCCATCGTTCCGGATTACATAGCAAAAAAACTTATAGACATACGTTCCTTCAAAGTGGGATGGGGCACGTGCCGAGTAACTGAGCGCGAGGAAGTGCTGCAGTGCTACAGATGCAGAAATTACGGACACACAGCTAAGATCTGTAAGGGCCCAGACAATTCGAAGCTCTGTCGACGATGCGGAGATGTGGACCACTTGGCTGAGGTGTGTAAGAATCCGGAGAAATGCATTGTCTGCCAAATAGTTGGCCATAGAGACGGTAGTCTCAATTGCCCGGCTTACAGGAAGGCACTGGATGAGATCAGAAGAGCTAGAATGCCGAAAATGCAACAACCGGAGAAAATAAAATTAAAACCGGGAGCTCGGATGAAGACGGATACACCTAGCAAAAAGAAATTAGAAAAACATGATGAGTTGATAGCTTCTAGTCTCAATAAGAGTAAAAGTAAAAAACTAGAAGAAAGAGTAGAAAAAGAAAATGAGAATAAAAAAGAAGTAGAAAGCGATATCTTACCTGAGACCCTTGGTGTATATAAAGTTAAGAAAAAGCTAGAAGTAACAGAGGGAAAGAAACAGTAGAGAAAAGAAAACCCCACTTAGCTACTCGCTTACTGGAAAAGGGGACTAGCCAGGTTACACATCCACTCGTTTACGTATTTGTTTTTTCTATATATATACACATACTTACTCATTTATTGCCAGTACAAATTAATTCTAACTCACTAAAAAAAGGATACACTTACCTGTACTATAACAATGGAGCCAGAACCTGAAAAAAATAAAGAATATATCACCAAAAGGCGGGAAAACATTAATGCATACTTACCCTTGTTCAGTCCTAGGTACTTGGACGGCCCTGCACCCGCTGATGTACATGGGTCCCCATGTGATCCTGGAAATCCGGCTGGTCTGGGGTCGTCGGTTGATTCGGGGCCCCTCGTTGCTCAGGCGGCGTCGGCTGGTCCTGCAAAAGAAGAAAAAAATAAGATTACTTTTAAATGTAAAGGCTCAATTACTTACCCTAACAAGAGGTCAACCCTACCAGGCAATGTGGTAGAACGTCGGGCTGCTCCTTCTATGACGGCGGCTCCTACCCATCTCAACGCTGGAAAAAATATAAGTAATGTACACTTACCTTCGGTCAGCTTCCCGCCCGATGATGCTCCTGGGTCCTCAGGCGATCTGGGGTACATGGCTGGTCCTGAGTCCTCGGTTGATCCTGGGTCATCCGCTATGATGGCTCCGACGGCTGGTCCTGAAAAAGAAGAAAAAAATAAGATTACTATTAAATGTAAAGGCTCAATTACTTACCCTAACAAGAGGTCAACCCTACCAGGCAATGTTGTAGAACGTCGGGCTGCTCCTCCTATGACGGCGGCTCCTACCCATCTCAACGCTGGGAAAAATTTGAGTAATGTATACTTACCTTCGGTCAGCTGTTCGCCCGCTGATGTTCCTGGGTCCTCTGGCGATCTGGGGTACATGGCTGGTCCTGAGTCCTCGGTCGATCCTGGGTCATCAGCTGCGATGGCTCCGACGGACGGTCCTGAAAAAAAAGAAGACAATATTAGTAAAAAAAGAAAAAATAACATTACCTACCTGAACAAGAGTATAGAGTACTTACCTCCTTGTAAAAACGATCCTCGGTCCATGGCTGGTCCTGGGTCTTCCGCTGCTCCGGCGACAACTGATGAACCTGAAAAAGAAATAAAAATAGTTAGTATTTTACAAATCAATCTGAACAGATGTAGAGATGCTCAGGATATTATGGTCCAGACAGCCAATGAGTACAAAGCCGATGTTGTAATAATTTCGGAACCGTGGACTTCCCCTTCCTTCTGGTACGGAGATGGTTATAATGACGCGGCCATCTGGATCCCCTGGGACTCTGCCAATAAATTTGACGGAATTAAAAAAATATTTAACAGCAAGGGTATAGTAGCGATAAAAATTAGTGAACTCACTATTGTGAGCTGCTACTTTTCTCCCAACCTACCGATTGCGGAGTACGATGATAGAGTCCAGGACTTGGAATCCTTTCTTAGAAGCATTGACAGCAGCCGAGCTATCATAGCAGGTGA
Organism: Lasioglossum villosulum; assembly: GCA_963971365.1. Classification (NCBI taxonomy): domain Eukaryota; kingdom Metazoa; phylum Arthropoda; class Insecta; order Hymenoptera; family Halictidae; genus Lasioglossum; species Lasioglossum villosulum. Next base: position 405,113 of record CAXARU010000015.1, on the reverse strand, counting down.
TTTTAATGCCAAATCCCCAGCTTGGGGATCTAAGAAGCTCGATGCCCATGGTAATGCTATCATGGAGATGATTAACTCCGTTGAAATAGCTCCAATTGTATGCAAAGGCAATTTTACCTTCGAGAGGAATGGACGAAGGACCACAATAGACTGTATGCTGTGTGGAAAAAACATCATAAATGGTATGGTGAGTAACGTTATCCTGGAGGCGCACTCAGCCTCTGACCATAAATATATTCTGCATAAGATACAGTGGAATAGATCCAGAGCTGAAGTGGCTGCAGCAACTATGAGGAAAAAGTTGAATGCTAAAGAATATAAAAAACAATATCAGTATATAGCGACGGTGGCGGACCCTATGAAAATAAAAACAATTGAGGATATTGACTCTTATATCTCCCTAATCGGCGAGATATACGAGGATACGTGCAATAAGCCTCACCCGGCACTTAATAGTAAAAAGCCCGTATGGTGGTGGAATACCGGTCTAAATGATCTAAGACATAAAGCTATTAAAGCTAGACGTAACTTACAGCGAGCACGGACTAGAAAGAAAAAGGCAAGCGTCATCGAAACCAAGATCGAGTTATACAGAGAGGCCAAAAGGGCTCTCAAATACGAAATAATTCGATCTAAAAAAAAGGCGTGGGCTGAGATGGCTAAGGGCGTCGATGAAGATATTTGGGGCAAACCCTATAAATGGGTTATGGGTACGGTATCGGGCAGGCCTCCTCCCGTGGTGCTGGCAGACGAGGAGTTGAACAATTGTATCAGCTCTTTGTTTGTCACCGCCCCGGATTTGGCGGGGCCTGCTTCGGTACCGTATCCATGGTCTGGATATTATGATTCCGAAGACTTACCTTTCGATGAGGCCGAGATCACCCTGGCCATTAAGAAAGTAAAAAAGAAGGCTGCTGGTCTGGACGACCTTCCGTCATCCCTGGTCAAAATTCTAGGGGAATTTGCAGTGACGCACCTTACCCACGTGTTCAATGTTTGCTATGAACTAGGGTACTTCCCGGATGCCTGGAAGAAGGGTAGACTACTATTAATCCCGAAGAAACCGGATAGCGAGGGCAAGGTCGGGTGGCGACCACTATGTATCCTCTCTAACTTGGCGAAGACGTTTGAGTATTGCATAAAAGCCAGACTTCTGAAAATTATCAAATTTGAACAAAACCAGTATGGTTTTTGCCGCAGAAAGAGCACAGTACATGCAGTCTCTGATTTGGTTGCAAAGTGGGAGTCGGCTAAATGCAAAGGACACCATTGCATCATGATAGCATTAGACGTCCGTAATGCGTTCAATACTCTTAGTTGGCGCAATATTTTGACAGCGCTGACTAAAAGAAGGCTGCCTGGCAGACTGTATAATCTGGTGGGTAGCTATATCCGAGACAGGTCTGTGGCCTATATAAACTACGATGGCCATCGTTGTGAGGTCAAAGTGTTCGCCGGGGTTCCCCAGGGGTCCGTTTTGGGCCCACTCCTGTGGAATGTTCAATACGACGAACTACTCAAAACACAGTTACCTAGAGGTGCAGCCCTTTTTGGGTTCGCGGATGATGTGGCTCTAGTGACATCCGCGGCGAGTATAGACAGGCTGGCTCAAACCGCCAACGAAGCAATGGTGATCATCTGTAACTGGTTCCATAAAAGTAGACTGTCCTTAGCACAAGAGAAAACCGAGCTACTCCTCCTCACGAGACGGAAAACGCCTGAAGATGTTACCTTCAGAGTGGGTGAGACCATACTTACACCTAAGAAACAAATTAAATATTTGGGGTTGACCTTGGAGGGCAACAAATTTTTTGGAAACCATATCACCCAAGCTACGAACAAAGCAGCTAAGGTTGCGGGTGCCCTTGCAAGACTTACACCTAATACAGGTGGAGGCTCCTATATGGCCAGATGCCTATACTACCGGGTGGTGGAATCGGTGGTCCTCTACGCCGCACCCATTTGGGCGAAAGCCGCTAAGAGTGATGCGAACCTTAAAAAGCTAAATAAAATACAAAAGTTGGCTATTAGCAGGGTGCCCAGGTCATATAGATCCACATCGTTAGACGCAATGTGCGTGATGGCAGGTTTCCCACCTCTTATCCTAACAATTGATGAGAGGCAGAGGATCTACCTGAAAACAGCTATGATCGACGGAAAAAATGACAAAGAATATAAAGACTCAGTGGAGAAAATTAAATTAGAAGAGAGAGCCGTGACCCTGAAAAGTTGGCAAGAACGTTGGGATCGGGCTAAGTATGGTCGTCACACCTACTCCTTGATACCAAACATTGCTGAGTGGATCCAATGGGGCCCTCAAATCCTGGATTTTCATCTATCACAGGTCGTCTCGGGACATGGCTGCTTTGCGGACCACTTGAAGAAAATTGGAAAAAGAACAAATGACATCTGTTTTGCGTGTAACGAAAGGAAAGACAGTCCGCAGCACACATTTATGGAGTGCAGCACTTGGGATGATCTCAGGAAAGACCTATTCTCGGCCATTGGAAACATAACCTGGGCAGACGTTATGATTTCTTTGAAAGACCCTAAAAAATTAAATAAAATTAAAGAATTTACTAGGAAAGTACTCACTAAGAAAGAGGAGATAGA
>CAXARU010000015.1:382500-400000 GCA_963971365.1 Lasioglossum villosulum | reverse complement strand
GTCAAGGTCAAGGTCAAGGTCAAGGTCAAGGTCAAGGTCAAGGTCAAGGTCAAAGGTCAAGGTCAAAGGTCAAGGTCAAGGTCAAGGTCAAAGGTCAAGGTCAAGGTCAAGGTCAAGGTCAAGGTCAAGGTCAAGGTCAAGGTCAAGGTCAAGGTCAAGGTCAAGGTCAAGGTCAAGGTCAAAGGTCAAGGTCAAGGTCAAGGTCAAAGGTCAAAGGTCAAGGTCAAAGGTCAAAGGTCAAGGTCAAGGTCAAGGTCAAAGTTAAAGGTCAAAGGTCAAGGTCAAAGTCAAGGTCAAGTCAAAGTTAAAGGTCAAAGGTCAAGGTCAAAGTCAAGGTCAAAGGTCAAGGCCAAGGTCAAGGTCAAAGTTCAAGGTCAAAGGTCAAGGTCAAAGTCAAGGTCAAAGGTCAAGGCCAAGGTGAAGGTCAAGGTCAAAGGTCAAAGGTCAAGGTCAAGGTCAAGGTCAAGGTCAAAGGTCAAAGGTCAAGGTCAAAGGTCAAGGTCAAGGTCAAGGTCAAAGGTCAAGGTCAAAGGTCAAGGTCAAGGTCAAGGTCAAAGGTCAAGGTCAAGTTCAAGGTCAAAGGTCAAGGTCAAGGTCAAAGGTCAAGGTCAAAGGTCAAGGTCAAGGTCAAGGTCAAGGTCAAGGTCAAAGGTCAAGGTCAAGGTCAAGGTCAAAGGTCAAGGTCAAGGTCAAGGTCAAGGTCAAGGTCAAGGTCAAAGGTCAAAGGTCAAGGTCAAAGGTCAAGCTCAAGGTCAAGGTCAAGGTCAAGGTCAAGGTCAAGGTCAAGGTCAAGGTCAAGGTCAAGGTCAAAGGTCAAGGTCAAGGTCAAGGTCAAGGTCAAAGGTCAAAGGTCAAGGTCAAAGGTCAAAGGTCAAGGTCAAGGTCAAGGTCAAAGGTCAAGGTCAAAGTCAAGGTCAAAGGTCAAGGCCAAGGTCAAGGTCAAAGTTCAAGGTCAAAGGTCAAGGTCAAAGTCAAGGTCAAGGTCAAGGTCAAGGTCAAGGTCAAGGTCAAGGTCAAGGTCAAAGGTCAAGGTCAAGTTCAAGGTCAAATGTCAAAGGTCAAGGTCAAAGGTCAAAGGTCAAGGTCAAAGGTCAAGTTCAAGGTCAAAGGTCAAGGTCAAGGTCAAGGTCAAAGTTCAAGGTCAAAGGTCAAGGTCAAAGTCAAGGTCAAGGTCAAAGGTCAAGGTCAAGGTCAAGGTCAAAGTCAAAGGTCAAGGTCAAGTTCAAGGTCAAAGGTCAAGGTCAAGGTCAAAGGTCAAGGTCAAAGGTCAAGGTCAAGGTCAAGGTCAAGGTCAAGGTCAAGGTCAAGGTCAAGGTCAAGGTCAAGGTCAAGGTCAAGGTCAAAGGTCAAGGTCAAAGGTCAAGGTCAAGGTCAAGGTCAAGGTCAAAGGTCAAGGTCAAGGTCAAGGTCAAGGTCAAGGTCAAGGTCAAGGTCAAGGTCAAGGTCAAGGTCAAGGTCAAGGTCAAAGTCAAGGTCAAGGTCAAGGTCAAGGTCAAGGTCAAGGTCAAGGTCAAAGGTCAAGGTCAAGTTCAAGGTCAAATGTCAAAGGTCAAGGTCAAAGGTCAAAGGTCAAGGTCAAAGGTCAAGTTCAAGGTCAAAGGTCAAGGTCAAGGTCAAGGTCAAAGTTCAAGGTCAAAGGTCAAGGTCAAAGTCAAGGTCAAAGGTCAAGGTCAAGGTCAAGGTCAAAGTCAAAGGTCAAGGTCAAGTTCAAGGTCAAAGGTCAAGGTCAAGGTCAAAGGTCAAGGTCAAAGGTCAAGGTCAAGGTCAAGGTCAAGGTCAAGGTCAAGGTCAAGGTCAAGGTCAAGGTCAAAGGTCAAGGTCAAAGGTCAAGGTCAAGGTCAAGGTCAAGGTCAAAGGTCAAGGTCAAGGTCAAGGTCAAGGTCAAGGTCAAGGTCAAGGTCAAGGTCAAAGGTCAAGGTCAAGGTCAAGGTCAAGGTCAAGGTCAAAGGTCAAAGGTCAAGGTCAAAGGTCAAAGGTCAAGGTCAAGGTCAAGGTCAAAGTTAAAGGTCAAAGGTCAAGGTCAAAGTCAAGGTCAAAGGTCAAGGCCAAGGTCAAGGTCAAAGTTCAAGGTCAAAGGTCAAGGTCAAAGTCAAGGTCAAAGGTCAAGGCCAAGGTCAAGGTCAAGGTCAAAGGTCAAGGTCAAGTTCAAGGTCAAATGTCAAAGGTCAAGGTCAAAGGTCAAAGGGCAAGGTCAAAGGTCAAGTTCAAGGTCAAAGGTCAAGGTCAAGGTCAAGGTCAAAGTTCAAGGTCAAAGGTCAAGGTCAAAGTCAAGGTCAAAGGTCAAGGTCAAGGTCAAGGTCAAAGTCAAAGGTCAAGGTCAAGTTCAAGGTCAAAGGTCAAGGTCAAGGTCAAAGGTCAAGGTCAAGGTCAAGGTCAAGGTCAAGGTCAAAGGTCAAGGTCAAAGGTCAAGGTCAAGGTCAAGGTCAAAGGTCAAGGTCAAGGTCAAGGTCAAGGTCAAGGTCAAGGTCAAGGTCAAGGTCAAGGTCAAGGTCAAGGTCAAGGTCAAGGTCAAAGGTCAAGGTCAAGGTCAAGGTCAAGGTCAAAGGTCAAAGGTCAAGGTCAAAGGTCAAAGGTCAAGGTCAAGGTCAAGGTCAAAGTTAAAGGTCAAAGGTCAAGGTCAAGGTCAAGGTCAAAGGTCAAGGCCAAGGTCAAGGTCAAAGTTCAAGGTCAAAGGTCAAGGTCAAAGTCAAGGTCAAAGGTCAAGGCCAAGGTCAAGGTCAAGGTCAAAGGTCAAAGGTCAAGGTCAAGGTCAAGGTCAAGGTCAAAGGTCAAAGGTCAAGGTCAAAGGTCAAGGTCAAGGTCAAGGTCAAAGGTCAAGGTCAAAGGTCAAGGTCAAGGTCAAGGTCAAAGGTCAAGGTCAAGTTCAAGGTCAAAGGTCAAGGTCAAGGTCAAAGGTCAAGGTCAAGGTCAAGGTCAAGGTCAAGGTCAAAGGTCAAGGTCAAGGTCAAGGTCAAAGGTCAAGGTCAAGGTCAAGGTCAAAGGTCAAGGTCAAGTTCAAGGTCAAATGTCAAAGGTCAAGGTCAAAGGTCAAAGGTCAAGGTCAAAGGTCAAGTTCAAGGTCAAAGGTCAAGGTCAAGGTCAAGGTCAAAGTTCAAGGTCAAAGTCAAGGTCAAAGGTCAAGGTCAAGGTCAAGGTCAAAGTCAAAGGTCAAGGTCAAGTTCAAGGTCAAAGGTCAAGGTCAAGGTCAAAGGTCAAGGTCAAAGGTCAAGGTCAAGGTCAAGGTCAAGGTCAAGGTCAAGGTCAAGGTCAAGGTCAAAGGTCAAGGTCAAAGGTCAAGGTCAAGGTCAAGGTCAAGGTCAAGGTCAAGGTCAAGGTCAAGGTCAAGGTCAAGGTCAAGGTCAAGGTCAAGGTCAAGGTCAAGGTCAAGGTCAAGGTCAAGGTCAAGGTCAAGGTCAAGGTCAAGGTCAAAGGTCAAGGTCAAGGTCAAAGGTCAAGATCAAGGTCAAGGTCAAGGTCATGGTCATGGTCATGGTCAAGGTCAAGGTCAAGGTCAAGGTCAAGGTCAAGGTCAAGGTCAAAGGTCACAGGTCAAAGGTCAAGGTCAAAGGTCAAGGTCAAGGTCAAGGTCAAGGTCAAAGGTCAAGGTCAAGTTCAAGGTCAAAGGTCAAGGTCAAGGTCAAAGGTCAAGTTCAAGTTCAAGGTCAAGGTCAAGGTCAAGGTCAAGGTCAAGGTCAAGGTCAAGGTCAAAGGTCAAAGGTCAAGGTCAAGGTCAAAGGTCAAGCTCAAGGTCAAGGTCAAGGTCAAGGTCAAGGTCAAAGGTCAAGGTCAAAGGTCAAGGTCAAGGTCAAGGTCAAGGTCAAGATCAAAGGTCAAGGTCAAGTTCAAGGTCAAAGGTCAAGGTCAAGGTCAAGGTCAAAGGTCAAGGTCAAGGTCAAGGTCAAGGTCAAGGTCAAGGTCAAGGTCAAGGTCAAGGTCAAAGGTCAAAGGTCAAGGTCAAGGTCAAAGGTCAAGCTCAAGGTCAAGGTCAAGGTCAAGGTCAAGGTCAAGGTCAAGGTCATGGTCATGGTCAAGGTCAAGGTCAAGGTCAAGGTCAATGTCAAAGGTCAAGGTCAAGGTCAAGTTCAAGGTCAAATGTCAAAGGTCAAGGTCAAAGGTCAAAGGTCAAGGTCAAAGGTCAAGTTCAAGGTCAAAGGTCAAGGTCAAGGTCAAGGTCAAGGTCAAAGTTCAAGGTCAAAGGTCAAGGTCAAAGTCAAGGTCAAAGGTCAAGGTCAAGGTCAAGGTCAAGGTCAAGGTCAAAGGTCAAAGGTCAAGGTCAAGGTCAAAGGTCAAGCTCAAGGTCAAGGTCAAGGTCAAGGTCAAAGGTCAAGGTCAAAGGTCAAGCTCAAGGTCAAGGTCAAGGTCAAGGTCAAGGTCAAGGTCAAGGTCAAGGTCAAGGTCAAGGTCAAGGTCAAAGGTCAAGGTCAAGGTCAAGGTCAAGGTCAAAGGTCAAAGGTCAAGGTCAAAGTCAAGGTCAAAGGTCAAGGTCAAGGTCAAGGTCAAAGTTAAAGGTCAAAGGTCAAGGTCAAAGTCAAGGTCAAAGGTCAAGGCCAAGGTCAAGGTCAAAGGTCAAGGTCAAGGTCAAGGTCAAGGTCAAGGTCAAGGTCAAAGGTCAAGGTCAAAGGTCAAGGTCAAGGTCAAGGTCAAGGTCAAAGGTCAAGGTCAAGGTCAAGGACCAGGTCAAGGTCAAAGGTCAAGGTCAAGGTCAAGGTCAAGGTCAAAGGTCAAAGGTCAAGGTCAAAGGTCAAAGGTCAAGGTCAAGGTCAAGGTCAAGATCAAGGTCAAGGTCAAAGGTCAAAGGTCAAACGTCAAGGTCAAGGTCAAAGGTCAAGGTCAAGGTCAAGGTCAAGGTCAAGGTCAAGGTCAAAGGTCAAGGTCAAGGTCAAAGGTCAAGGTCAAGGTCAAGGTCAAGGTCAAGGTCAAAGGTCAAAGGTCAAAGGTCAAGGTCATGGTCATGGTCATGGTCAAGGTCAAGGTCAAGGTCAAGGTCAAGGTCAAGGTCAAGGTCAAGGTCAAGGTCAAGGTCAAGGTCAAGGTCAAGGTCAAGGTCAAGGTCAAGGTCAAGGTCAAGGTCAAAGGTCAAAGGTCAAGGTCAAGGTCAAGGTCAAAGGTCAAGGTCAAGTTCAAGGTCAAAGGTCAAGGTCAAGGTCAAAGGTCAAGGTCAAAGGTCAAGGTCAAGGTCAAGGTCAAGGTCAAGGTCAAGGTCAAGGTCAAGGTCAAGGTCAAGGTCAAGGTCAAGGTCAAGGTCAAGGTCAAGGTCAAGGTCAAGGTCAAGGTCAAAGGTCAAGGTCAAGGTCAAGGTCAAGGTCAAGGTCAAAGGTCAAGGTCAAAGGTCAAGGTCAAGGTCAAGGTCAAGGTCAAAGGTCAAGGTCAAGGTCAAGTTCAAGTTCAAGGTCAAAGGTCAAGGTCAAGGTCAAAGGTCAAGGTCAAGGTCAAAGGTCAAGTTCAAGGTCAAAGGTCAAGGTCAAGGTCAAAGGTCAAGGTCAAGGTCAAGGTCAAGGTCAAGGTCAAGGTCAAGGTCAAGGTCAAGGTCAAGGTCAAGGTCAAGGTCAAGGTCAAGGTCAAGGTCAAGGTCAAGGTCAAGGTCAAGGTCAAGGTCAAGGTCAAAGGTCAAAGGTCAAGGTCAAGGTCAAAGGCCAAGCTCAAGGTCAAGGTCAAGGTCAAGGTCAAGTTCAAAGGTCAAGGTCAAAGGTCAAGGTCAAGGTCAAGGTCAAGGTCAAGGTCAAGGTCAAAGGTCAAGGTCAAGTTCAAGGTCAAAGGTCAAGGTCAAGGTCAAGGTCAAGGTCAAGGTCAAGGTCAAGGTCAAGGTCAAGGTCAAGGTCAAAGGTCAAAGGTCAAGGTCAAAGGTCAAGGTCAAGGTCAAGGTCAAGGTCAAAGGTCAAGGTCAAGTTCAAGGTCAAAGGTCAAGGTCAAGGTCAAGGTCAATGTCAAAGGTCAAGGTCAAGGTCAAGTTCAAGGTCAAATGTCAAAGGTCAAGGTCAAAGGTCAAAGGTCAAGGTCAAAGGTCAAGTTCAAGGTCAAAGGTCAAGGTCAAGGTCAAGGTCAAGGTCAAAGTTCAAGGTCAAAGGTTTAGGTCAAAATCAAGGTCAAAGGTCAAGGTCAAGGTCAAGGTCAAGGTCAAGGTCAAGGTCAAAGGTCAAAGGTCAAGGTCAAGGTCAAAGGTCAAGCTCAAGGTCAAGGTCAAGGTCAAGGTCAAGGTCAAGGTCATGGTCATGGTCAAGGTCAAGGTCAAGGTCAAGGTCAAGGTCAAGGTCAAAGGTCAAGGTCAAGTTCAAGGTCAAGGTCAAGGTCAAGGTCAAGGTCAAGGTCAAGGTCAAAGGTCAAGGTCAAAGGTCAAGGTCAAGGTCAAGGTCAAGGTCAAAGGTCAAGGTCAAGGTCAAGGTCAAGGTCAAGGTCAAGGTCAAGGTCAAGGTCAAGGTCAAGGTCAAGGTCAAGGTCAAGGTCAAGGTCAAGGTCAAGGTCAAGGTCAAGGTCAAAGGTCAAGGTCAAGGTCAAGGTCAAGGTCAAAGGTCAAAGGTCAAGGTCAAAGGTCAAAGGTCAAGGTCAAGGTCAAGGTCAAAGTTAAAGGTCAAAGGTCAAGGTCAAAGTCAAGGTCAAAGGTCAAGGCCAAGGTCAAGGTCAAAGTTCAAGGTCAAAGGTCAAGGTCAAAGTCAAGGTCAAGGTCAAAGGTCAAGGCCAAGGTCAAGGTCAAGGTCAAAGGTCAAAGGTCAAGGTCAAGGTCAAGGTCAAGGTCAAGGTCAAAGGTCAAAGGTCAAGGTCAAAGGTCAAGGTCAAGGTCAAGGTCAAAGGTCAAGGTCAAAGGTCAAGGTCAAGGTCAAGGTCAAAGGTCAAGGTCAAGTTCAAGGTCAAAGGTCAAGGTCAAGGTCAAAGGTCAAGGTCAAAGGTCAAGGTCAAGGTCAAGGTCAAGGTCAAGGTCAAAGGTCAAGGTCAAGGTCAAAGGTCAAGGTCAAGGTCAAGGTCAAGGTCAAAGGTCAAAGGTCAAGGTCAAAGGTCAAGCTCAAGGTCAAGGTCAAGGTCAAGGTCAAGGTCAAGGTCAAGGTCAAGGTCAAGGTCAAGGTCAAAGGTCAAGGTCAAGGTCAAGGTCAAGGTCAAAGGTCAAAGGTCAAGGTCAAAGGTCAAAGGTCAAGGTCAAGGTCAAGGTCAAAGTTAAAGGTCAAAGGTCAAGGTCAAAGTCAAGGTCAAAGGTCAAGGCCAAGGTCAAGGTCAAAGTTCAAGGTCAAAGGTCAAGGTCAAAGTCAAGGTCAAAGGTCAAGGCCAAGGTCAAGGTCAAGGTCAAAGGTCAAAGGTCAAGGTCAAGGTCAAGGTCAAGGTCAAGGTCAAGGTCAAGGTCAAGGTCAAGGTCAAGGTCAAGGTCAAGGTCAAGGTCAAGGTCAAGGTCAAGGTCAAAGGTCAAAGGTCAAGGTCAAGGTCAAAGGTCAAGCTCAAGGTCAAGGTCAAGGTCAAGGTCAAGGTCAAGGTCAAAGGTCAAGGTCAAAGGTCAAGGTCAAGGTCAAGGTCAAGGTCAAAGGTCAAGGTCAAGTTCAAGGTCAAAGGTCAAGGTCAAGGTCAAGGTCAAAGGTCAAGGTCAAGGTCAAGGTCAAGGTCAAGGTCAAGGTCAAGGTCAAGGTCAAGGTCAAGGTCAAGGTCAAGGTCAAGGTCAATGTCAAAGGTCAAGGTCAAGGTCAAGTTCAAGGTCAAATGTCAAAGGTCAAGGTCAAAGGTCAAAGGTCAAGGTCAAAGGTCAAGTTCAAGGTCAAAGGTCAAGGTCAAGGTCAAGGTCAAGGTCAAAGTTCAAGGTCAAAGGTCAAGGTCAAAGTCAAGGTCAAAGGTCAAGGTCAAAGGTCAAGGTCAAGGTCAAAGGTCAAGGTCAAGGTCAAGGTCAAGGTCAAGGTCAAGGTCAAGGTCAAGGTCAAAGGTCAAAGGTCAAGGTCAAGGTCAAAGGTCAAGCTCAAGGTCAAGGTCAAGGTCAAGGTCAAGGTCAAAGGTCAAGGTCAAAGGTCAAGGTCAAGGTCAAGGTCAAGGTCAAAGGTCAAGGTCAAAGGTCAAGGTCAAGGTCAAGGTCATAGGTCAAGGTCAAGTTCAAGGTCAAAGGTCAAGGTCAAGGTCAAGGTCAAAGGTCAAGGTCAAGGTCAAGGTCAAGGTCAAGGTCAAGGTCAAGGTCAAGGTCAAGGTCAAGGTCAAAGGTCAAAGGTCAAGGTCAAGGTCAAAGGTCAAGTTCAAGGTCAAAGGTCAAGGTCAAGGTCAAGGTCAAGGTCAAAGTTCAAGGTCAAAGGTCAACGTCAAAGTCAAGGTCAAAGGTCAAGGTCAAGGTCAAGGTCAAGGTCAAGGTCAAAGGTCAAAGGTCAAGGTCAAGGTCAAAGGTCAAGCTCAAGGTCAAGGTCAAGGTCAAGGTCAAAGGTCAAGGTCAAAGGTCAAGCTCAAGGTCAAGGTCAAGGTCAAGGTCAAGGTCAAGGTCAAGGTCAAGGTCAAGGTCAAGGTCAAAGGTCAAGGTCAAGGTCAAGGTCAAGGTCAAAGGTCAAAGGTCAAGGTCAAAGGTCAAAGGTCAAGGTCAAGGTCAAAGTTAAAGGTCAAAGGTCAAGGTCAAAGTCAAGGTCAAAGGTCAAGGCCAAGGTCAAGGTCAAGGTCAAAGTTCAAGGTCAAAGGTCAAGGTCAAAGTCAAGGTCAAAGGTCAAGGCCAAGGTCAAGGTCAAGGTCAAAGGTCAAGGTCAAGTTCAAGGTCAAATGTCAAAGGTCAAGGTCAAAGGTCAAAGGTCAAGGTCAAAGGTCAAGTTCAAGGTCAAAGGTCAAGGTCAAGGTCAAGGTCAAAGTTCAAGGTCAAAGGTCAAGGTCAAAGTCAAGGTCAAAGGTCAAGGTCAAGGTCAAGGTCAAGGTCAAAGTCAAAGGTCAAGGTCAAGTTCAAGGTCAAAGGTCAAGGTCAAGGTCAAAGGTCAAGGTCAAGGTCAAAGGTCAAGGTCAAGGTCAAGGTCAAGGTCAAGGTCAAGGTCAAAGGTCAAGGTCAAAGGTCAAGGTCAAGGTCAAGGTCAAGGTCAAAGGTCAAGGTCAAGGTCAAGGTCCAGGTCAAGGTCAAAGGTCAAAGGTCAAGGTCAAAGGTCAAGCTCAAGGTCAAGGTCAAGGTCAAGGTCAAGGTCAAGGTCATGGTCATGGTCAAGGTCAAGGTCAAGGTCAAGGTCAAAGGTCAAGGTCAAAGTTCAAGGTCGAAGGTCAAGGTCAAGGTCAAGGTCAAGGTCAAGGTCAAGGTCAAGGTCAAGGTCAAGGTCAAAGGTCAAGGTCAAGGTCAAGGTCAAAGGTCAAAGGTCAAGGTCAAAGGTCAAAGGTCAAGGTCAAGGTCAAGGTCAAGGTCAAGATCAAGGTCAAGGTCAGAGGTCAAAGGTCAAACGTCAAGGTCAAGGTCAAAGGTCAAGGTCAAGGTCAAGGTCAAGGTCAAGGTCAAAGGTCAAGGTCAAGGTCAAGGTCAAAGGTCAAGGTCAAGGTCAAGGTCAAAGGTCAAGGTCAAGGTCAAGGTCAAGGTCAAGGTCAAGGTCAAGGTCAAAGGTCAAAGGTCAAAGGTCAAGGTCATGGTCATGGTCATGGTCAAGGTCAAGGTCAAGGTCAAGGTCAAGGTCAAGGTCAAGGTCAAGGTCAAGGTCAAGGTCAAGGTCAAGGTCAAAGGTCAAAGGTCAAGGTCAAAGGTCAAGGTCAAGGTCAAGGTCAAAGGTCAAGGTCAAGTTCGAGGTCAAAGGTCAAGGTCAAGGTCAAAGGTCAAGGTCAAAGGTCAAGGTCAAGGTCAAGGTCAAGGTCAAGGTCAAGGTCAAGGTCAAGGTCAAGGTCAAGGTCAAGGTCAAGGTCAAGGTCAAGGTCAAGGTCAAGGTCAAGGTCAAGGTCAAGGTCAAGGTCAAGGTCAAGGTCAAGGTCAAAGGTCAAGGTCAAGGTCAAGGTCAAGGTCAAGGTCAAGGTCAAGGTCAAAGGTCAAGGTCAAGGTCAAGGTCAAGGTCAAGGTCAAGGTCAAAGGTCAAAGGTCAAGGTCAAGGTCAAAGGCCAAGCTCAAGGTCAAGGTCAAGGTCAAGGTCAAGGTCAAAGGTCAAGGTCAAAGGTCAAGGTCAAGGTCAAGGTCAAGGTCAAAGGTCAAGGTCAAGTTCAAGGTCAAAGGTCAAGGTCAAGGTCAAGGTCAAAGGTCAAGGTCAAGGTCAAGGTCAAGGTCAAGGTCAAGGTCAAAGGTCAAAGGTCAAGGTCAAGGTCAAAGGTCAAGCTCAAGGTCAAGGTCAAGGTCAAGGTCAAGGTCATGGTCATGGTCGGGGTCTGAAGGCCGGAGAGGATTCGGAGTGGGTGTGGGAATGACCTCGAGGACCTCGTGTGCCTCTTGGGATTCCCCCACATCCATGATGAAACTTCGATGGAACTGATGTTCTCCTTAACTGGATACTTACCTGTTTACTTACCTTTGGTGAGTTCTCGGGAGAGAGGTCCAGGGTGGAGAATTTCGGTGAAGTTGAAGGTCCTCTTCGGTTAAAATCCTCCTACTCCACCTCCTCGTGGTGGCCCCGGGACTCTGTGGAAGCTTCGGCTGAAACAGAGTGCGAACGGAGTAGGCAGGTGCAGGGGGGAACGCCTTGTCCCTCTCTTTATTCTCCTTGGGTCCCCTCATGCTGCGGCATGAGGCACTCAGCGGAGGTGGGATGAGGCGCTTAGGAGGTGTGGCATGGAGGGAGTGTGGGGAGCTGCGGGGGGAGGACAGGAAATGTCCGTCTGTTCCTTATCTTTCTATCCTATTTACCTGTTTTTATTGCTGCTACTACTTATATATACCTTTACTTATTATTATTATTATTATTATTAATGTTCATTAACTGTTTGATCCTTTTCCTCTTTTATCGATACTTACCTCTTTTTTATCGTATTTTCAGTACTTACCTTTTCGATATTACACGGACTTGACATTACCTCTACTAATCTTTTTTGTTGCTAGCCATACTTACCCTACTGTTTATTCGTACCTTCTAACTATACCTACCTTTCTGTTTATACTTACCTACTGACTGTACTTACCTTTCTGTTTACACATACCTTTCTGTTTATACTTACCTTTCTGTTTATACTTACCTTCTACTTATGCTTACCTTCTAACTATACTTACCTTTCTGTTTATACTTACCTACTGTTTTGTACTTACCTTTCTGTTTACACATACCTTTCTGTTTATACCTACCACTCTGTTTATACTTACCCTCTACTTATGCTTACCTTCTGACTATACTTACCTTTCTGTTTATACTTATCTTTCTGTTTACACATACCTGTCTGTTTATACTTACCTTGCTGTTTATACTTACCCCCTACTTATGCGTACCCTCTATTTATACGTACTTTTACTGTCTATACTTATCTTTCTGTTTATACTCACCTCTCTTTCTTCTTCTGCTTCTTATTCTTTTCTTCGGACCCCTGGCTCTCCTTACACGGTTCTCTTCGCGTTTTTCTCTCCTTGACCCCTCCCCCTCCGTCGGATGGGAGCTATTCTGCGTAAGTGACCGTGGCAAGTGAGAGCTTTTGGTGTGGTGAGCCGCAACTCACCAAAAATTATGATATGGACAAACTTAACGGAAAAAATGTTTACGGTGCAAGGGGGGGAGCCCCTAGTACCGGCACAGGAAGCGTGGGCGAGCGGGCGCTTCCTGGGTCGTTATCCCATGACCGCGAGTCGACGTTGGTGGACGACTTGGCCACGCCGAAAGTAATTGCTACAAGCCAGCAACTAGGGTTGACAACTATGCATACTTCATTGAATACGAATCAGGATATGGACCAGCCTATAGACCCTGTTATAGACAAACCAGGAGATGGTACTTTTGTGCTTTCTATATCTCAGGAGGGAGATAATACCCTGACTGCTGGGCTAGGAGCTTCTTCTAGTCCGGCGATTGGCAGAGCTCCGATGCAGGTTTCTCAAGCAGCTACTCTGATAAGGAGCCTGTCTGAAGAAAAAGTATTTACCCCGAGTAACACCTTGGTTAGGAGCCCGCCTGGTGGGCCAACTCCAATCAAGACATCCACACCAGTCCCCGCTGAGAAAAAGGGTGACACTGTGGTATCAAAAAGAAACTTGAGACCGGATTTACCGGCGTGTTTTTCGCCGATTACACCGTTAAGCTCTGATGGTGGTAACACCCTGAAATTTCCGTTCACAGGCCAGGGTAAACCCCAAATAGTTAAGATGGCGGAATGGAGAGGAAACAAGTTTCAGTTCAGACCCAGGGCTCATTCCACGTCGGATGTCCCTGTTAAATCCAGTATAGATAATACGGATGGCATTGAAAAAATCGATGGTACTGACAACAACGAGGACGTTATTGAAACTCTGGATTTCGAATTTGAGGCGGATAAATTGTCTCCAGAGCAAATTAGGAAACGTAAGAGAATGGCTAAAAACGCCACGGGCCCTATGTTTGGAGCTGATGTATGTGACAACGTTAGGGACATGGCAGTTGTCCTCCGAACGCTAGTGGGGATGGTTAAGGGCAAAAAAGGCGTCAAACTTACCATCAGGTCACAAATAACCAAAGCCATTGGCGTCTTTAACAGAATCCAGTGGTCGATTAAGCACGCGAACAATCTGGCGCACATCTCTGTTGATTCGAGGTCTCCTAACTCCTCTAGCTCCCCCGGTACTAGTGGTAGAACTCGATCAGCCTCTTCAGATGGGAGATATCCTCATCAACCTGCGGGACCGACAAAACAGCTGAGTCCTGTAACACCTGCAACAAAAAAAGATGATATTAACAAACCTTTAGACATAAATAAAGAAAATATTAATAGTAGTACGCAAAAAAGATCGTTGGAAATGGTTATGCCAGGTACCCACATACGAAAGAAAACAGATGAGATGGACATATCTGTGAAGCGCCCGGTGACTACTCGCAGCATCGGGATCCAGACGGGAAATCCGGAATTACTGGACCAGGAGGACCTCGAGATGTGGGCTGACGAGGGCAGGCACTTCCCGGATCTCCAGCGTTTGATCTACAAAAAATGGAATGATACTACGTACTGTCGGACCAGTATAGTCAATAAACATATATTTGGCATGCAGGATGATTATGATACTGCCTGCTTTATACCTGGTGATTTTGAAGATACTAAAGGTCAGAGCAGAAATGTACTTGATAAATATCAGGGTGTTGATGAGCTAAAGGCCCTTAATGCATCTCCGGGCTCGGTAGTGTATGTGGTCAACTCCATGAGCCTACCTAGGAAAAAGAGATGTACGGATGAAAATAGTAGTAAATTACTATTGAATAGATACGTTTTCTTTATTGTGGACAGAGAAAAAATAGAGAGCCCTATTGATATTGAATCTACCGTAAAAGCTCTGTTGGAACTCAGGGACATTGCCGTAGAAAACGACAGAAACAAGGTGGCCCTGTGTTGTCACCGCGATATAGATGTGGGAATCCTGAGAAAGATAATTGAGGCCACGTTTATTGGTACCGATATACAGGTTAGAATCCACTGTCCTAATCAGGCGAATGTGGCATCTAGGCCTAGACAAACTGGCACTGAGACTATCCTGGTAAAAGGTAATGGTAAGTCCTACGTTGAAACTCTGAAAACGTTAAAAACAAATATTAACACCGAAAAAGAGGGGTTTGAAATCGCTGGTGTGAAAGAAGGCAGAGCAGGTGAAGTTCTTGTTACCCTTAAAGGAGACACTGTCAAAGCAAACAACTTTACTGACCTGATTAACAAGAGGATTTTGGGCACGAAGGCGGTTGTCGGCGGTGGTGCTGTACGTAACAGAGTTTTGCACCTAAAACAACTGGACGGAGATGCGACTGAGGAAGACATCCGTAAGGCCATGTCTACTCTATTACCTGAGATACCGTCGGAAAAGATTATTATCAAGGCACTTCGGCCTGCTTTCTCTGGCAGACAGAATGCTACAGCCATCGTTCCGGATTACATAGCAAAAAAACTTATAGACATACGTTCCTTCAAAGTGGGATGGGGCACGTGCCGAGTAACTGAGCGCGAGGAAGTGCTGCAGTGCTACAGATGCAGAAATTACGGACACACAGCTAAGATCTGTAAGGGCCCAGACAATTCGAAGCTCTGTCGACGATGCGGAGATGTGGACCACTTGGCTGAGGTGTGTAAGAATCCGGAGAAATGCATTGTCTGCCAAATAGTTGGCCATAGAGACGGTAGTCTCAATTGCCCGGCTTACAGGAAGGCACTGGATGAGATCAGAAGAGCTAGAATGCCGAAAATGCAACAACCGGAGAAAATAAAATTAAAACCGGGAGCTCGGATGAAGACGGATACACCTAGCAAAAAGAAATTAGAAAAACATGATGAGTTGATAGCTTCTAGTCTCAATAAGAGTAAAAGTAAAAAACTAGAAGAAAGAGTAGAAAAAGAAAATGAGAATAAAAAAGAAGTAGAAAGCGATATCTTACCTGAGACCCTTGGTGTATATAAAGTTAAGAAAAAGCTAGAAGTAACAGAGGGAAAGAAACAGTAGAGAAAAGAAAACCCCACTTAGCTACTCGCTTACTGGAAAAGGGGACTAGCCAGGTTACACATCCACTCGTTTACGTATTTGTTTTTTCTATATATATACACATACTTACTCATTTATTGCCAGTACAAATTAATTCTAACTCACTAAAAAAAGGATACACTTACCTGTACTATAACAATGGAGCCAGAACCTGAAAAAAATAAAGAATATATCACCAAAAGGCGGGAAAACATTAATGCATACTTACCCTTGTTCAGTCCTAGGTACTTGGACGGCCCTGCACCCGCTGATGTACATGGGTCCCCATGTGATCCTGGAAATCCGGCTGGTCTGGGGTCGTCGGTTGATTCGGGGCCCCTCGTTGCTCAGGCGGCGTCGGCTGGTCCTGCAAAAGAAGAAAAAAATAAGATTACTTTTAAATGTAAAGGCTCAATTACTTACCCTAACAAGAGGTCAACCCTACCAGGCAATGTGGTAGAACGTCGGGCTGCTCCTTCTATGACGGCGGCTCCTACCCATCTCAACGCTGGAAAAAATATAAGTAATGTACACTTACCTTCGGTCAGCTTCCCGCCCGATGATGCTCCTGGGTCCTCAGGCGATCTGGGGTACATGGCTGGTCCTGAGTCCTCGGTTGATCCTGGGTCATCCGCTATGATGGCTCCGACGGCTGGTCCTGAAAAAGAAGAAAAAAATAAGATTACTATTAAATGTAAAGGCTCAATTACTTACCCTAACAAGAGGTCAACCCTACCAGGCAATGTTGTAGAACGTCGGGCTGCTCCTCCTATGACGGCGGCTCCTACCCATCTCAACGCTGGGAAAAATTTGAGTAATGTATACTTACCTTCGGTCAGCTGTTCGCCCGCTGATGTTCCTGGGTCCTCTGGCGATCTGGGGTACATGGCTGGTCCTGAGTCCTCGGTCGATCCTGGGTCATCAGCTGCGATGGCTCCGACGGACGGTCCTGAAAAAAAAGAAGACAATATTAGTAAAAAAAGAAAAAATAACATTACCTACCTGAACAAGAGTATAGAGTACTTACCTCCTTGTAAAAACGATCCTCGGTCCATGGCTGGTCCTGGGTCTTCCGCTGCTCCGGCGACAACTGATGAACCTGAAAAAGAAATAAAAATAGTTAGTATTTTACAAATCAATCTGAACAGATGTAGAGATGCTCAGGATATTATGGTCCAGACAGCCAATGAGTACAAAGCCGATGTTGTAATAATTTCGGAACCGTGGACTTCCCCTTCCTTCTGGTACGGAGATGGTTATAATGACGCGGCCATCTGGATCCCCTGGGACTCTGCCAATAAATTTGACGGAATTAAAAAAATATTTAACAGCAAGGGTATAGTAGCGATAAAAATTAGTGAACTCACTATTGTGAGCTGCTACTTTTCTCCCAACCTACCGATTGCGGAGTACGATGATAGAGTCCAGGACTTGGAATCCTTTCTTAGAAGCATTGACAGCAGCCGAGCTATCATAGCAGGTGATTTTAATGCCAAATCCCCAGCTTGGGGATCTAAGAAGCTCGATGCCCATGGTAATGCTATCATGGAGATGATTAACTCCGTTGAAATAGCTCCAATTGTATGCAAAGGCAATTTTACCTTCGAGAGGAATGGACGAAGGACCACAATAGACTGTATGCTGTGTGGAAAAAACATCATAAATGGTATGGTGAGTAACGTTATCCTGGAGGCGCACTCAGCCTCTGACCATAAATATATTCTGCATAAGATACAGTGGAATAGATCCAGAGCTGAAGTGGCTGCAGCAACTATGAGGAAAAAGTTGAATGCTAAAGAATATAAAAAACAATATCAGTATATAGCGACGGTGGCGGACCCTATGAAAATAAAAACAATTGAGGATATTGACTCTTATATCTCCCTAATCGGCGAGATATACGAGGATACGTGCAATAAGCCTCACCCGGCACTTAATAGTAAAAAGCCCGTATGGTGGTGGAATACCGGTCTAAATGATCTAAGACATAAAGCTATTAAAGCTAGACGTAACTTACAGCGAGCACGGACTAGAAAGAAAAAGGCAAGCGTCATCGAAACCAAGATCGAGTTATACAGAGAGGCCAAAAGGGCTCTCAAATACGAAATAATTCGATCTAAAAAAAAGGCGTGGGCTGAGATGGCTAAGGGCGTCGATGAAGATATTTGGGGCAAACCCTATAAATGGGTTATGGGTACGGTATCGGGCAGGCCTCCTCCCGTGGTGCTGGCAGACGAGGAGTTGAACAATTGTATCAGCTCTTTGTTTGTCACCGCCCCGGATTTGGCGGGGCCTGCTTCGGTACCGTATCCATGGTCTGGATATTATGATTCCGAAGACTTACCTTTCGATGAGGCCGAGATCACCCTGGCCATTAAGAAAGTAAAAAAGAAGGCTGCTGGTCTGGACGACCTTCCGTCATCCCTGGTCAAAATTCTAGGGGAATTTGCAGTGACGCACCTTACCCACGTGTTCAATGTTTGCTATGAACTAGGGTACTTCCCGGATGCCTGGAAGAAGGGTAGACTACTATTAATCCCGAAGAAACCGGATAGCGAGGGCAAGGTCGGGTGGCGACCACTATGTATCCTCTCTAACTTGGCGAAGACGTTTGAGTATTGCATAAAAGCCAGACTTCTGAAAATTATCAAATTTGAACAAAACCAGTATGGTTTTTGCCGCAGAAAGAGCACAGTACATGCAGTCTCTGATTTGGTTGCAAAGTGGGAGTCGGCTAAATGCAAAGGACACCATTGCATCATGATAGCATTAGACGTCCGTAATGCGTTCAATACTCTTAGTTGGCGCAATATTTTGACAGCGCTGACTAAAAGAAGGCTGCCTGGCAGACTGTATAATCTGGTGGGTAGCTATATCCGAGACAGGTCTGTGGCCTATATAAACTACGATGGCCATCGTTGTGAGGTCAAAGTGTTCGCCGGGGTTCCCCAGGGGTCCGTTTTGGGCCCACTCCTGTGGAATGTTCAATACGACGAACTACTCAAAACACAGTTACCTAGAGGTGCAGCCCTT
>CAXARU010000015.1:350000-377500 GCA_963971365.1 Lasioglossum villosulum | reverse complement strand
GTCAAGGTCAAGGTCAAGGTCAAGGTCAAGGTCAAAGGTCAAGGTCAAGTTCAAGGTCAAATGTCAAAGGTCAAGGTCAAAGGTCAAAGGTCAAGGTCAAAGGTCAAGTTCAAGGTCAAAGGTCAAGGTCAAGGTCAAGGTCAAAGTTCAAGGTCAAAGGTCAAGGTCAAAGTCAAGGTCAAAGGTCAAGGTCAAGGTCAAGGTCAAAGTCAAAGGTCAAGGTCAAGTTCAAGGTCAAAGGTCAAGGTCAAGGTCAAAGGTCAAGGTCAAAGGTCAAGGTCAAGGTCAAGGTCAAGGTCAAGGTCAAGGTCAAGGTCAAGGTCAAGGTCAAAGGTCAAGGTCAAAGGTCAAGGTCAAGGTCAAGGTCAAGGTCAAAGGTCAAGGTCAAGGTCAAGGTCAAGGTCAAGGTCAAGGTCAAGGTCAAGGTCAAAGGTCAAGGTCAAGGTCAAGGTCAAGGTCAAGGTCAAAGGTCAAAGGTCAAGGTCAAAGGTCAAAGGTCAAGGTCAAGGTCAAGGTCAAAGTTAAAGGTCAAAGGTCAAGGTCAAAGTCAAGGTCAAAGGTCAAGGCCAAGGTCAAGGTCAAAGTTCAAGGTCAAAGGTCAAGGTCAAAGTCAAGGTCAAAGGTCAAGGCCAAGGTCAAGGTCAAGGTCAAAGGTCAAGGTCAAGTTCAAGGTCAAATGTCAAAGGTCAAGGTCAAAGGTCAAAGGGCAAGGTCAAAGGTCAAGTTCAAGGTCAAAGGTCAAGGTCAAGGTCAAGGTCAAAGTTCAAGGTCAAAGGTCAAGGTCAAAGTCAAGGTCAAAGGTCAAGGTCAAGGTCAAGGTCAAAGTCAAAGGTCAAGGTCAAGTTCAAGGTCAAAGGTCAAGGTCAAGGTCAAAGGTCAAGGTCAAGGTCAAGGTCAAGGTCAAGGTCAAAGGTCAAGGTCAAAGGTCAAGGTCAAGGTCAAGGTCAAAGGTCAAGGTCAAGGTCAAGGTCAAGGTCAAGGTCAAGGTCAAGGTCAAGGTCAAGGTCAAGGTCAAGGTCAAGGTCAAGGTCAAAGGTCAAGGTCAAGGTCAAGGTCAAGGTCAAAGGTCAAAGGTCAAGGTCAAAGGTCAAAGGTCAAGGTCAAGGTCAAGGTCAAAGTTAAAGGTCAAAGGTCAAGGTCAAGGTCAAGGTCAAAGGTCAAGGCCAAGGTCAAGGTCAAAGTTCAAGGTCAAAGGTCAAGGTCAAAGTCAAGGTCAAAGGTCAAGGCCAAGGTCAAGGTCAAGGTCAAAGGTCAAAGGTCAAGGTCAAGGTCAAGGTCAAGGTCAAAGGTCAAAGGTCAAGGTCAAAGGTCAAGGTCAAGGTCAAGGTCAAAGGTCAAGGTCAAAGGTCAAGGTCAAGGTCAAGGTCAAAGGTCAAGGTCAAGTTCAAGGTCAAAGGTCAAGGTCAAGGTCAAAGGTCAAGGTCAAGGTCAAGGTCAAGGTCAAGGTCAAAGGTCAAGGTCAAGGTCAAGGTCAAAGGTCAAGGTCAAGGTCAAGGTCAAGGTCAAGGTCAAGGTCAAGGTCAAGGTCAAGGTCAAGGTCAAGGTCAAAGGTCAAGGTCAAGGTCAAGGTCAAGGTCAAAGGTCAAAGGTCAAGGTCAAAGGTCAAAGGTCAAGGTCAAGGTCAAGGTCAAAGTTAAAGGTCAAAGGTCAAGGTCAAAGTCAAGGTCAAAGGTCAAGGCCAAGGTCAAGGTCAAAGTTCAAGGTCAAAGGTCAAGGTCAAAGTCAAGGTCAAGGTCAAGGTCAAGGTCAAGGTCAAGGTCAAAGGTCAAGGTCAAGTTCAAGGTCAAATGTCAAAGGTCAAGGTCAAAGGTCAAAGGTCAAGGTCAAAGGTCAAGTTCAAGGTCAAAGGTCAAGGTCAAGGTCAAGGTCAAAGTTCAAGGTCAAAGTCAAGGTCAAAGGTCAAGGTCAAGGTCAAGGTCAAAGTCAAAGGTCAAGGTCAAGTTCAAGGTCAAAGGTCAAGGTCAAGGTCAAAGGTCAAGGTCAAAGGTCAAGGTCAAGGTCAAGGTCAAGGTCAAGGTCAAGGTCAAGGTCAAGGTCAAAGGTCAAGGTCAAAGGTCAAGGTCAAGGTCAAAGTCAAAGGTCAAGGTCAAGTTCAAGGTCAAAGGTCAAGGTCAAGGTCAAAGGTCAAGGTCAAAGGTCAAGGTCAAAGGTCAAGGTCAAAGGTCAAAGGTCAAGGTCAAGGTCAAGGTCAAAGTTAAAGGTCAAAGGTCAAGGTCAAAGTCAAGGTCAAAGGTCAAGGCCAAGGTCAAGGTCAAAGTTCAAGGTCAAAGGTCAAGGTCAAAGTCAAGGTCAAGGTCAAGGTCAAGGTCAAGGTCAAGGTCAAAGGTCAAGGTCAAGTTCAAGGTCAAATGTCAAAGGTCAAGGTCAAAGGTCAAAGGTCAAGGTCAAAGGTCAAGTTCAAGGTCAAAGGTCAAGGTCAAGGTCAAGGTCAAAGTTCAAGGTCAAAGTCAAGGTCAAAGGTCAAGGTCAAGGTCAAGGTCAAAGTCAAAGGTCAAGGTCAAGTTCAAGGTCAAAGGTCAAGGTCAAGGTCAAAGGTCAAGGTCAAAGGTCAAGGTCAAGGTCAAGGTCAAGGTCAAGGTCAAGGTCAAGGTCAAGGTCAAAGGTCAAGGTCAAAGGTCAAGGTCAAGGTCAAGGTCAAGGTCAAAGGTCAAGGTCAAGGTCAAGGTCAAGGTCAAGGTCAAGGTCAAGGTCAAGGTCAAGGTCAAAGTCAAGGTCAAGGTCAAGGTCAAGGTCAAGGTCAAGGTCAAGGTCAAAGGTCAAGGTCAAGTTCAAGGTCAAATGTCAAAGGTCAAGGTCAAGGTCAAGGTCAAGGTCAAGGTCAAGTTCAAGGTCAAAGGTCAAGGTCAAGGTCAAGGTCAAGGTCAAGGTCAAAGGTCAAAGGTCAAGGTCAAAGGTCAAAGGTCAAGGTCAAGGTCAAGGTCAAAGTTAAAGGTCAAAGGTCAAGGTCAAAGTCAAGGTCAAAGGTCAAGGCCAAGGTCAAGGTCAAAGTTCAAGGTCAAAGGTCAAGGTCAAAGTCAAGGTCAAAGGTCAAGGCCAAGGTCAAGGTCAAGGTCAAAGGTCAAGGTCAAGTTCAAGGTCAAATGTCAAAGGTCAAGGTCAAAGGTCAAAGGTCAAGGTCAAAGGTCAAGTTCAAGGTCAAAGGTCAAGGTCAAGGTCAAGGTCAAAGTTCAAGGTCAAAGGTCAAGGTCAAAGTCAAGGTCAAAGGTCAAGGTCAAGGTCAAGGTCAAAGTCAAAGGTCAAGGTCAAGTTCAAGGTCAAAGGTCAAGGTCAAGGTCAAAGGTCAAGGTCAAAGGTCAAGGTCAAGGTCAAGGTCAAGGTCAAGGTCAAGGTCAAAGGTCAAGGTCAAGGTCAAGGTCAAGGTCAAAGGTCAAGGTCAAGGTCAAGGTCCAGGTCAAGGTCAAAGGTCAAAGGTCAAGGTCAAAGGTCAAGCTCAAGGTCAAGGTCAAGGTCAAGGTCAAGGTCAAGGTCAAGGTCATGGTCAAGGTCAAGGTCAAGGTCAAGGTCAAAGGTCAAGGTCAAAGTCAAGGTCAAAGGTCAAGGCCAAGGTCAAGGTCAAAGTTCAAGGTCAAAGGTCAAGGTCAAAGTCAAGGTCAAAGGTCAAGGCCAAGGTCAAGGTCAAGGTCAAAGGTCAAGGTCAAGTTCAAGGTCAAATGTCAAAGGTCAAGGTCAAAGGTCAAAGGTCAAGGTCAAAGGTCAAGTTCAAGGTCAAAGGTCAAGGTCAAGGTCAAGGTCAAAGTTCAAGGTCAAAGGTCAAGGTCAAAGTCAAGGTCAAAGGTCAAGGTCAAGGTCAAGGTCAAAGTCAAAGGTCAAGGTCAAGTTCAAGGTCAAAGGTCAAGGTCAAGGTCAAAGGTCAAGGTCAAAGGTCAAGGTCAAGGTCAAGGTCAAGGTCAAGGTCAAGGTCAAAGGTCAAGGTCAAGGTCAAGGTCAAGGTCAAAGGTCAAGGTCAAGGTCAAGGTCCAGGTCAAGGTCAAAGGTCAAAGGTCAAGGTCAAAGGTCAAGCTCAAGGTCAAGGTCAAGGTCAAGGTCAAGGTCAAGGTCAAGGTCATGGTCAAGGTCAAGGTCAAGGTCAAGGTCAAAGGTCAAGGTCAAAGTTCAAGGTCAAAGGTCAAGGTCAAGGTCAAGGTCAAGGTCAAGGTCAAGGTCAAGGTCAAGGTCAAAGGTCAAGGTCAAGGTCAAGGTCAAGGTCAAAGGTCAAAGGTCAAGGTCAAAGGTCAAAGGTCAAGGTCAAGGTCAAGGTCAAGATCAAGGTCAAGGTCAAAGGTCAAAGGTCAAACGTCAAGGTCAAGGTCAAAGGTCAAGGTCAAGGTCAAGGTCAAGGTCAAGGTCAAAGGTCAAGGTCAAGGTCAAGGTCAAGGTCAAAGGTGAAGGTCAAGGTCAAGGTCAAGGTCAAGGTCAAGGTCAAGGTCAAAGGTCAAAGGTCAAAGGTCAAGGTCATGGTCATGGTCATGGTCAAGGTCAAGGTCAAGGTCAAGGTCAAGGTCAAAGGTCAAAGGTCAAGGTCAAAGGTCAAGGTCAAGGTCAAAGGTCAAAGGTCAAAGGTCAAGGTCAAGTTCAAGGTCAAAGGTCAAGGTCAAGGTCAAAGGTCAAGGTCAAAGGTCAAGGTCAAGGTCAAGGTCAAGGTCAAGGTCAAGGTCAAGGTCAAGGTCAAGGTCAAGGTCAAGGTCAAGGTCAAGGTCAAGGTCAAGGTCAAGGTCAAGGTCAAGGTCAAGGTCAAAGGTCAAGGTCAAGGTCAAGGTCAAGGTCAAGGTCAAGGTCAAAGGTCAAGGTCAAAGGTCAAGGTCAAGGTCAAGGTCAAGGTCAAAGGTCAAGGTCAAGTTCAAGTTCAAGGTCAAAGGTCAAGGTCAAGGTCAAAGGTCAAGGTCAAGGTCAAAGGTCAAGTTCAAGGTCAAAGGTCAAGGTCAAGGTCAAGGTCAAAGGTCAAGGTCAAGGTCAAGGTCAAGGTCAAGGTCAAGGTCAAGGTCAAGGTCAAGGTCAAGGTCAAGGTCAAGGTCAAGGTCAAGGTCAAGGTCAAGGTCAAGGTCAAGGTCAAGGTCAAGGTCAAGGTCAAGGTCAAAGGTCAAGCTCAAGGTCAAGGTCAAGGTCAAGGTCATGGTCATGGTCATGGTCAAGGTCAAGGTCAAGGTCAAGGTCAAGGTCAAGGTCAAGGTCAAAGGTCAAAGGTCAAGGTCAAAGGTCAAGGTCAAGGTCAAGGTCAAGGTCAAAGGTCAAGGTCAAGTTCAAGGTCAAAGGTCAAGGTCAAGGTCAAAGGTCAAGGTCAAGGTCAAGGTCAAGGTCAAGGTCAAGGTCAAAGGTCAAAGGTCAAGGTCAAGGTCAAAGGCCAAGCTCAAGGTCAAGGTCAAGGTCAAGGTCAAGGTCAAAGGTCAAGGTCAAGGTCAAAGGTCAAGGTCAAGGTCAAGGTCAAGGTCAAAGGTCAAGGTCAAGTTCAAGGTCAAAGGTCAAGGTCAAGGTCAAGGTCAAAGGTCAAGATCAAGGTCAAGGTCAAGGTCAAGGTCAAGGTCAAGGTCAAAGGTCAAGCTCAAGGTCAAGGTCAAGGTCAAGGTCAAGGTCATGGTCATGGTCAAGGTCAAGGTCAAGGTCAAGGTCAAGGTCAATGTCAAAGGTCAAGGTCAAGGTCAAGTTCAAGGTCAAATGTCAAAGGTCAAGGTCAAAGGTCAAAGGTCAAGGTCAAAGGTCAAGTTCAAGGTCAAAGGTCAAGGTCAAGGTCAAGGTCAAGGTCAAAGTTCAAGGTCAAAGGTTTAGGTCAAAGTCAAGGTCAAAGGTCAAGGTCAAGGTCAAGGTGAAGGTCAAGGTCAAGGTCAAAGGTCAAAGGTCAAGGTCAAGGTCAAAGGTCAAGCTCAAGGTCAAGGTCAAGGTCAAGGTCAAGGTCAAGGTCAAGGTCAAGGTCATGGTCATGGTCATGGTCAAGGTCAAGGTCAAGGTCAAGGTCAAGGTCAAGGTCAAAGGTCAAGGTCAAGTTCAAGGTCAAATGTCAAAGGTCAAGGTCAGAGGTCAAAGGTCAAGGTCAAAGGTCAAGTTCAAGGTCAAAGGTCAAGGTCAAGGTCAAGGTCAAGGTCAAAGTTCAAGGTCAAAGGTCAAGGTCAAAGTCAAGGTCAAAGGTCAAGGTCAAGGTCAAGGTCAAAGTCAAAGGTCAAGGTCAAGTTCAAGGTCAAAGGTCAAGGTCAAGGTCAAAGGTCAAGGTCAAAGGTCAAAGGTCAAGGTCAAAGGTCACAGGTCAAGGTCAAGGTCAAGGTCAAAGTTAAAGGTCAAAGGTCAAGGTCAAAGTCAAGGTCAAAGGTCAAGGTCAAAGGTCAAGGTCAAGGTCAAGGTCAAAGGTCAAGGTCAAAGGTCAAGGTCAAGGTCAAGGTCAAAGGTCAAGGTCAAGTTCAAGGTCAAAGGTCAAGGTCAAGGTCAAGGTCAAAGGTCAAGGTCAAAGGTCAAGGTCAAGGTCAAGGTCAAGGTCAAGGTCAAGGTCAAAGGTCAAGGTCAAGGTCAAAGGTCAAGGTCAAGGTCAAGGTCAAGGTCAAGGTCAAGGTCAAGGTCAAAGGTCAAAGGTCAAGGTCAAAGGTCAAGCTCAAGGTCAAGGTCAAGGTCAAGGTCAAGGTCAAGGTCAAGGTCAAGGTCAAGGTCAAAGGTCAAGGTCAAGGTCAAGGTCAAGGTCAAAGGTCAAAGGTCAAGGTCAAAGGTCAAAGGTCAAGGTCAAGGTCAAGGTCAAAGTTAAAGGTCAAAGGTCAAGGTCAAAGTCAAGGTCAAAGGTCAAGGCCAAGGTCAAGGTCAAAGTTCAAGGTCAAAGGTCAAGGTCAAAGTCAAGGTCAAGGTCAAGGTCAAGGTCAAGGTCAAAGGTCAAGGTCAAGTTCAAGGTCAAATGTCAAAGGTCAAGGTCAAAGGTCAAAGGTCAAGGTCAAAGGTCAAGTTCAAGGTCAAAGGTCAAGGTCAAGGTCAAGGTCAAGGTCAAAGTTCAAGGTCAAAGGTCAAGGTCAAAGTCAAGGTCAAAGGTCAAGGTCAAGGTCAAGGTCAAAGTCAAAGGTCAAGGTCAAGTTCAAGGTCAAAGGTCAAGGTCAAGGTCAAAGGTCAAGGTCAAAGGTCAAGGTCAAGGTCAAGGTCAAGGTCAAGGTCAAGGTCAAGGTCAAAGGTCAAGGTCAAAGGTCAAGGTCAAGGTCAAGGTCAAGGTCAAGGTCAAGGTCAAAGGTCAAGGTCAAGGTCAAGGTCAAGGTCAAGGTCAAGGTCAAGGTCAAGGTCAAGGTCAAGGTCAAGGTCAAGGTCAAGGTCAAGGTCAAAGGTCAAGGTCAAGGTCAAGGTCAAGGTCAAGGTCAAGGTCAAAGGTCAAAGGTCAAGGTCAAAGGTCAAGGTCAAGGTCAAGGTCAAAGTTAAAGGTCAAAGGTCAAGGTCAAAGTCAAGGTCAAAGGTCAAGGCCAAGGTCAAGGTCAAAGTTCAAGGTCAAAGGTCAAGGTCAAAGTCAAGGTCAAAGGTCAAGGCCAAGGTCAAGGTCAAGGTCAAAGGTCAAAGGTCAAGGTCAAGGTCAAGGTCAAGGTCAAGGTCAAGGTCAAAGGTCAAAGGTCAAGGTCAAAGGTCAAGGTCAAGGTCAAGGTCAAAGGTCAAGGTCAAAGGTCAAGGTCAAGGTCAAGGTCAAAGGTCAAGGTCAAAGGTCAAGGTCAAGTTCAAGGTCAAAGGTCAAGGTCAAGGTCAAAGGTCAAGGTCAAAGGTCAAGGTCAAGGTCAAGGTCAAGGTCAAGGTCAAGGTCAAGGTCAAAGGTCAAGGTCAAGGTCAAAGGTCAAGGTCAAGGTCAAGGTCAAGGTCAAGGTCAAGGTCAAAGGTCAAAGGTCAAGGTCAAAGGTCAAGCTCAAGGTCAAGGTCAAGGTCAAGGTCAAGGTCAAGGTCAAGGTCAAGGTCAAGGTCAAGGTCAAGGTCAAGGTCAAGGTCAAGGTCAAGGTCAAGGTCAAGGTCAAGGTCAAGGTCAAGGTCAAGGTCAAGGTCAAAGTCAAAGGTCAAGGTCAAGGTCAAGGTCAAGGTCAAGGTCAAGGTCAAGGTCAAGGTCAAGGTCAAGGTCAAGGTCAAGGTCAAGGTCAAGGTCAAGGTCAAAGGTCAAAGGTCAAAGGTCAAGGTCAAAGGTCAAGGTCAAGGTCAAAGGTCAAGGTCAAGGTCAAGGTCAAGGTCAAGGTCAAGGTCAAGGTCAAGGTCAAGGTCAAGGTCAAGGTCAAGGTCAAGGTCAAGGTCAAGGTCAAGGTCAAGGTCAAGGTCAAGGTCAAGGTCAAAGGTCAAGGTCAAGGCCAAGGTCAAAGGTCAAAGGTCAAAGGTCAAGGTCAAGGTCAAGGTCAAAGGTCAAAGGTCAAAGGTCAAAGGTCAAAGGTCAAAGGTCAAAGGTCAAGGTCAAGGTCAAGGTCAAGGTCAAAGGTCAAGGTCAAGGTCAAAGGTCGAGGTCGAGGTCAAAGGTCAAAGGTCAAAGGTCAAAGGTCAAGGTCAAGGTCAAGGTCAAGGTCAAGGTCAAAGGTCAAGGTCAAGGTCAAAGGTCGAGGTCGAGGTCAAGGTCAAAGGTCAAGGTCAAGGTCAAGGTCAAGGTCAAGGTCAAGTTCATGGTCATGGTCATGGTCAAGGTCAAGGTCAAGGTCAAGGTCAAGGTCAAGGTCAAGGTCAAGGTCAAGGTCAAGGTCAAGGTCAAAGGTCAAGGTCAAGTTCAAGGTCAAAGGTCAAGGTCAAGGTCAAAGGTCAAGGTCAAAGGTCAAGGTCAAGGTCAAGGTCAAGGTCAAGGTCAAGGTCAAGGTCAAGGTCAAGGTCAAAGGTCAAGGTCAAGGTCAAGGTCAAGGTCAAGGTCAAAGGTCAAGGTCAAGTTCAAGGTCAAATGTCAAATGTCAAGGTCAAAGGTCAAAGGTCAAGGTCAAAGGTCAAGTTCAAGGTCAAAGGTCAAGGTCAAGGTCAAGGTCAAAGTTCAAGGTCATAGGTCAAGGTCAAGGTCAAGGTCAAGGTCAAGGTCAAGGTCAAGGTCAAGGTCAAAGGTCAAAGGTCAAACGTCAAGGTCAAGGTCAAAGGTCAAGGTCAAGGTCAAGGTCAAGGTCAAGGTCAAGGTCAAAGGTCAAGGTCAAGGTCAAGGTCAAAGGTCAAGGTCAAGGTCAAGGTCAAGGTCAAGGTCAAAGGTCAAGGTCAAGGTCAAGGTCAAGGTCAAAGGTCAAAGGTCAAAGGTCAAAGGTCAAGGTCAAGGTCAAGGTCAAAGGTCAAAGGTCAAGGTCAAGGTCAAGGTCAAAGGTCAAGGTCAAAGGTCAAAGGTCAAGGTCATGGTCATGGTCATGGTCAAGGTCAAGGTCAAGGTCAAGGTCAAGGTCAAGGTCAAGGTCAAGGTCAAGGTCAAGGTCAAGGTCAAGGTCAAGGTCAAAGGTCAAATGTCAAGGTCAAAGGTCAAGGTCAAGGTCAAGGTCAAAGGTCAAGGTCCAGTTCAAGGTCAAAGGTCAAGGTCAAGGTCAAAGGTCAAGGTCAAAGGTCAAGGTCAAGGTCAAAGGTCAAGCTCAAGGTCAAGGTCAAGGTCAAGGTCAAGGTCATGGTCATGGTCAAGGTCAAGGTCAAGGTCAAGGTCAAGGTCAAAGGTCAAGGTCAAGTTCAAGGTCAAATGTCAAAGGTCAAAGGTCAAGGTCAAAGGTCAAGTTCAAGGTCAAAGGTCAAGGTCAAGGTCAAGGTCAAGGTCAAAGTTCAAGGTCAAAGGTCAAGGTCAAAGTCAAGGTCAAAGGTCAAGGTCAAGGTCAAGGTCAAAGTCAAAGGTCAAGGTCAAGTTCAAGGTCAAAGGTCAAGGTCAAGGTCAAAGGTCAAGGTCAAAGGTCAAGGTCAAGGTCAAGGTCAAGGTCAAGGTCAAGGTCAAGGTCAAAGGTCAAGGTCAAAGGTCAAGGTCAAGGTCAAGGCCAAGGTCAAGGTCAAAGGTCAAAGGTCAAGGTCAAGGTCAAGGTCAAAGTTAAAGGTCAAAGGTCAAGGTCAAAGTCAAGGTCAAAGGTCAAGTCCAAGGTCAAGGTCAAAGTTCAAGGTCAAAGTCAAGGTCAAAGGTCAAGGTCAAGGTCAAGGTCAAGGTCAAGGTCAAAGGTCAAGGTCAAAGGTCAAGGTCAAGGTCAAGGTCAAGGTCAAGGTCAAGGTCAAAGGTCAAGGTCAAGGTCAAGGTCAAGGTCAAGGTCAAGGTCAAGGTCAAGGTCAAGGTCAAGGTCAAGGTCAAGGTCAAAGGTCAAGGTCAAGGTCAAGGTCAAGGTCAAGGTCAAAGGTCAAAGGTCAAGGTCAAAGGTCAAGGTCAAGGTCAAGGTCAAAGTTAAAGGTCAAAGGTCAAGGTGGTCAAGGTCAAGGTCAAGGTCAAGGTCAAGGTCAAGGTCAAGGTCAAGGTCAAGGTCAAAGGTCAAGGTCAAGGTCAAGGTCAAGGTCAAGGTCAAAGGTCAAAGGTCAAGGTCAAAGGTCAAGGTCAAGGTCAAGGTCAAAGTTAAAGGTCAAAGGTCAAGGTCAAAGTCAAGGTCAAAGGTCAAGGCCAAGGTCAAGGTCAAAGTTCAAGGTCAAAGGTCAAGGTCAAAGTCAAGGTCAAAGGTCAAAGGTCAAGGTCAAAGGTCAAGGTCAAGGTCAAGGTCAAAGGTCAAGGTCAAAGGTCAAGGTCAAGGTCAAGGTCAAAGGTCAAGGTCAAAGGTCAAGGTCAAGTTCAAGGTCAAAGGTCAAGGTCAAGGTCAAAGGTCAAGGTCAAAGGTCAAGGTCAAGGTCAAGGTCAAGGTCAAGGTCAAGGTCAAGGTCAAAGGTCAAGGTCAAGGTCAAAGGTCAAGGTCAAGGTCAAGGTCAAGGTCAAGGTCAAGGTCAAAGGTCAAAGGTCAAGGTCAAAGGTCAAGCTCAAGGTCAAGGTCAAGGTCAAGGTCAAGGTCAAGGTCAAGGTCAAGGTCAAGGTCAAGGTCAAGGTCAAGGTCAAAGGTCAAGGTCAAGGTCAAGGTCAAGGTCAAAGGTCAAAGGTCAAGGTCAAAGGTCAAAGGTCAAGGTCAAGGTCAAGGTCAAGGTCAAAGTTAAAGGTCAAAGGTCAAGGTCAAAGTCAAGGTCAAAGGTCAAGGCCAAGGTCAAGGTCAAAGTTCAAGGTCAAAGTCAAGGTCAAAGGTCAAGGCCAAGGTCAAGGTCAAGGTCAAAGGTCAAAGGTCAAGGTCAAGGTCAAGGTCAAGGTCAAGGTCAAGGTCAAGGTCAAGGTCAAGGTCAAGGTCAAGGTCAAGGTCAAGGTCAAGGTCAAGGTCAAGGTCAAAGTCAAAGGTCAAGGTCAAGGTCAAGGTCAAGGTCAAGGTCAAGGTCAAGGTCAAGGTCAAGGTCAAGGTCAAGGTCAAGGTCAAGGTCAAAGGTCAAAGGTCAAAGGTCAAGGTCAAGGTCAAGGTCAAGGTCAAGGTCAAGGTCAAGGTCAAGGTCAAGGTCAAGGTCAAGGTCAAGGTCAAGGTCAAGGTCAAGGTCAAGGTCAAGGTCAAGGTCAAGGTCAAGGTCAAGGTCAAGGTCAAGGTCAAGGTCAAAGGTCAAGGTCAAGGCCAAGGTCAAAGGTCAAAGGTCAAAGGTCAAGGTCAAGGTCAAGGTCAAAGGTCAAAGGTCAAAGGTCAAAGGTCAAAGGTCAAAGGTCAAAGGTCAAGGTCAAGGTCAAGGTCAAGGTCAAAGGTCAAGGTCAAGGTCAAAGGTCGAGGTCGAGGTCAAAGG
Source organism: Lasioglossum villosulum (assembly GCA_963971365.1). Lineage (NCBI taxonomy): Eukaryota > Metazoa > Arthropoda > Insecta > Hymenoptera > Halictidae > Lasioglossum > Lasioglossum villosulum. The sequence continues at coordinate 365,866 of CAXARU010000015.1, read as the reverse complement.
TCAAAGGTCAAAGGTCAAAGGTCAAGGTCAAGGTCAAGGTCAAGGTCAAAGGTCAAGGTCAAGGTCAAAGGTCGAGGTCGAGGTCAAGGTCAAAGGTCAAGGTCAAGGTCAAGGTCAAGGTCAAGGTCAAGTTCATGGTCATGGTCATGGTCAAGGTCAAGGTCAAGGTCAAGGTCAAGGTCAAGGTCAAGGTCAAGGTCAAAGGTCAAGGTCAAGTTCAAGGTCAAAGGTCAAGGTCAAGGTCAAAGGTCAAGGTCAAAGGTCAAGGTCAAGGTCAAGGTCAAGGTCAAGGTCAAGGTCAAGGTCAAGGTCAAGGTCAAAGGTCAAGGTCAAGGTCAAGGTCAAGGTCAAGGTCAAAGGTCAAGGTCAAGTTCAAGGTCAAATGTCAAAGGTCAAGGTCAAAGGTCAAAGGTCAAGGTCAAAGGTCAAGTTCAAGGTCAAAGGTCAAGGTCAAGGTCAAGGTCAAAGTTCAAGGTCATAGGTCAAGGTCAAGGTCAAGGTCAAGGTCAAGGTCAAGGTCAAGGTCAAAGGTCAAAGGTCAAACGTCAAGGTCAAGGTCAAAGGTCAAGGTCAAGGTCAAGGTCAAGGTCAAGGTCAAAGGTCAAGGTCAAGGTCAAGGTCAAAGGTCAAGGTCAAGGTCAAGGTCAAGGTCAAGGTCAAAGGTCAAGGTCAAGGTCAAGGTCAAGGTCAAAGGTCAAAGGTCAAAGGTCAAAGGTCAAAGGTCAAGGTCAAGGTCAAGGTCAAAGGTCAAAGGTCAAGGTCAAGGTCAAGGTCAAAGGTCAAGGTCAAAGGTCAAAGGTCAAAGGTCAAGGTCATGGTCATGGTCATGGTCAAGGTCAAGGTCAAGGTCAAGGTCAAGGTCAAGGTCAAGGTCAAGGTCAAGGTCAAGGTCAAGGTCAAGGTCAAGGTCAAAGGTCAAATGTCAAGGTCAAAGGTCAAGGTCAAGGTCAAGGTCAAAGGTCAAGGTCCAGTTCAAGGTCAAGGTCCAGTTCAAGGTCAAAGGTCAAGGTCAAGGTCAAAGGTCAAGGTCAAAGGTCAAGGTCAAGGTCAAAGGTCAAGCTCAAGGTCAAGGTCAAGGTCAAGGTCAAGGTCAAGGTCAAGGTCATGGTCATGGTCAAGGTCAAGGTCAAGGTCAAGGTCAAGGTCAAAGGTCAAGGTCAAGTTCAAGGTCAAATGTCAAAGGTCAAAGGTCAAGGTCAAAGGTCAAGTTCAAGGTCAAAGGTCAAGGTCAAGGTCAAGGTCAAGGTCAAAGTTCAAGGTCAAAGGTCAAGGTCAAAGTCAAGGTCAAAGGTCAAGGTCAAGGTCAAGGTCAAGTTCAAGGTCAAAGGTCAAGGTCAAGGTCAAAGGTCAAGGTCAAAGGTCAAGGTCAAGGTCAAGGTCAAGGTCAAGGTCAAGGTCAAGGTCAAAGGTCAAGGTCAAAGGTCAAGGTCAAGGCCAAGGCCAAGGTCAAAGGTCAAGGTCAAGGTCAAGGTCAAGGTCAAGGTCAAAGGTCAAAGGTCAAAGGTCAAGGTCAAAGGTCAAGCTCAAGCTCAAGGTCAAGGTCAAGGTCAAGGTCATGGTCATGGTCAAGGTCAAGGTCAAGGTCAAGGTCAAAGGTCAAGGTCAAGGTCAAGGTCAAAGGTCAAGGTCAAGGTCAAGGTCAAGGTCAAGGTCAAGGTCAAGGTCATGGTCAAGGTCAAGGTCAAGGTCAAGGTCAAGGTCAAGGTCAAGGTCAAGGTCAAGGTCAAAGGTCAAGGTCAAGGTCAAGGTCAAGGTCAAAGGTCAAAGGTCAAGGTCAAGGTCAAAGGTCAAGGTCAAGGTCAAGGTCAAAGTTAAAGGTCAAAGGTCAAGGTCAAAGTCAAGGTCAAAGGTCAAGGCCAAGGTCAAGGTCAAAGTTCAAGGTCAAAGGTCAAAGGTCAAGGTCAAAGTCAAGGTCAAAGGTCAAGGCCAAGGTCAAGGTCAAGGTCAAAGGTCAAAGGTCAAGGTCAAGGTCAAGGTCAAGGTCAAGGTCAAGGTCAAGGTCAAGGTCAAGGTCAAGGTCAAGGTCAAGGTCAAGGTCAAGGTCAAAGGTCAAGGTCAAAGGTCAAGGTCAAGGTCAAGGTCAAAGGTCAAGGTCAAGTTCAAGGTCAAAGGTCAAGGTCAAGGTCAAAGGTCAAGGTCAAAGGTCAAGGTCAAGGTCAAGGTCAAGGTCAAGGTCAAGGTCAAGGTCAAGGTCAAAGGTCATGGTCAAGGTCAAGGTCAAAGGTCAAGGTCAAAGGTCAAGGTCAAGGTCAAGGTCAAAGGTCAAGGTCAAGTTCAAGGTCAAAGGTCAAGGTCAAGGTCAAAGGTCAAGGTCAAAGGTCAAGGTCAAGGTCAAGGTCAAGGTCAAGGTCAAGGTCAAAGGTCAAGGTCAAAGGTCAAGGTCAAGGTCAAAGGTCAAGGTCAAGGTCAAGGTCAAGGTCAAGGTCAAGGTCAAAGGTCAAAGGTCAAGGTCAAAGGTCAAGCTCAAGGTAAAGGTCAAGGTCAAGGTCAAGGTCAAGGTCATGGTCATGGTCAAGGTCAAGGTCAAGGTCAAGGTCAAGGTCAAGGTCAAGGTCAAGGTCAAAGGTCAAGGTCAAGGTCAAGGTCAAAGGTCAAGGTCAAGGTCAAGGTCAAGGTCAAGGTCAAGGTCAAGGTCAAGGTCAAGGTCAAGGTCAAGGTCAAGGTCAAGGTCAAGGTCAAAGGTCAAGGTCAAGGTCAAGGTCAAGGTCAAGGTCAAAGGTCAAAGGTCAAGGTCAAAGGTCAAAGGTCAAGGTCAAGGTCAAGGTCAAGATCAAGGTCAAGGTCAAAGGTCAAAGGTCAAACGTCAAGGTCAAGGTCAAAGGTCAAGGTCAAGGTCAAGGTCAAGGTCAAGGTCAAAGGTCAAGGTCAAGGTCAAGGTCAAAGGTCAAGCTCAAGGTCAAGGTCAAGGTCAAGGTCAAGGTCAAGGTCAAGGTCAAAGGTCAAAGGTCAAAGGTCAAGGTCATGGTCATGGTCATGGTCAAGGTCAAGGTCAAGGTCAAGGTCAAGGTCAAGGTCAAGGTCAAGGTCAAGGTCAAGGTCAAGGTCAAGGTCAAGGTCAAGGTCAAGGTCAAGGTCAAGGTCAAGGTCAAGGTCAAGGTCAAAGGTCAAGGCCAAGGTCAAGGTCAAGGTCAAAGGTCAAAGGTCAAGGTCAAGGTCAAGGTCAAGGTCAAGGTCAAGGTCAAGGTCAAAGGTCAAGGTCAAGGTCAAGGTCAAGGTCAAGGTCAAGGTCAAGGTCAAGGTCAAGGTCAAGGTCAAGGTCAAGGTCAAGGTCAAGGTCAAGGTCAAGGTCAAGGTCAAGGTCAAGGTCAAGGTCAAGGTCAAAGGTCAAGGTCAAAGGTCAAGGTCAAGGTCAAGGTCAAAGGTCAAGGTCAAGTTCAAGGTCAAAGGTCAAGGTCAAGGTCAAAGGTCAAGGTCAAAGGTCAAGGTCAAGGTCAAGGTCAAGGTCAAGGTCAAGGTCAAAGGTCAAGGTCAAGGTCAAGGTCAAAGGTCAAGGTCAAAGGTCAAGGTCAAGGTCAAGGTCAAGGTCAAAGGTCAAGGTCAAGTTCAAGGTCAAAGGTCAAGGTCAAGGTCAAAGGTCAAGGTCAAAGGTCAAGGTCAAGGTCAAGGTCAAGGTCAAGGTCAAGGTCAAGGTCAAAGGTCAAGGTCAAGGTCAAAGGTCAAGGTCAAGGTCAAGGTCAAGGTCAAGGTCAAAGGTCAAAGGTCAAGGTCAAAGGTCAAGCTCAAGGTAAAGGTCAAGGTCAAGGTCAAGGTCAAGGTCATGGTCATGGTCAAGGTCAAGGTCAAGGTCAAGGTCAAGGTCAAGGTCAAGGTCAAAGGTCAAGGTCAAGGTCAAGGTCAAAGGTCAAGGTCAAGGTCAAGGTCAAGGTCAAGGTCAAGGTCAAGGTCAAGGTCAAGGTCAAGGTCAAGGTCAAGGTCAAGGTCAAGGTCAAGGTCAAGGTCAAGGTCAAAGGTCAAGGTCAAGGTCAAGGTCAAGGTCAAAGGTCAAAGGTCAAGGTCAAAGGTCAAAGGTCAAGGTCAAGGTCAAGGTCAAGATCAAGGTCAAGGTCAAAGGTCAAAGGTCAAACGTCAAGGTCAAGGTCAAAGGTCAAGGTCAAGGTCAAGGTCAAGGTCAAGGTCAAAGGTCAAGGTCAAGGTCAAGGTCAAAGGTCAAGGTCAAGGTCAAGGTCAAAGTCAAGGTCAAGGTCAAGGTCAAGGTCAAGGTCAAGGTCAAAGGTCAAAGGTCAAAGGTCAAGGTCATGGTCATGGTCATGGTCAAGGTCAAGGTCAAGGTCAAGGTCAAGGTCAAGGTCAAGGTCAAGGTCAAGGTCAAGGTCAAGGTCAAGGTCAAGGTCAAGGTCAAGGTCAAAGGTCAAGGTCAAGGTCAAAGGTCAAAGGTCAAGGTCAAAGGTCAAGGTCAAGGTCAAGGTCAAAGGTCAAGGTCAAGTTCAAGGTCAAAGGTCAAGGTCAAGGTCAAAGGTCAAGGTCAAAGGTCAAGGTCAAGGTCAAGGTCAAGGTCAAGGTCAAGGTCAAGGTCAAGGTCAAGGTCAAGGTCAAGGTCAAAGGTCAAGGTCAAGGTCAAGGTCAAGGTCAAGGTCAAAGGTCAAGGTCAAAGGTCAAGGTCAAGGTCAAGGTCAAGGTCAAAGGTCAAGGTCAAGTTCAAGTTCAAGGTCAAAGGTCAAGGTCAAGGTCAAAGGTCAAGTTCAAGGTCAAAGGTCAAGGTCAAGGTCAAGGTCAAGGTCAAGGTCAAGGTCAAAGGTCAAGGTCAAGGTCAAGGTCAAGGTCAAGGTCAAGGTCAAGGTCAAGGTCAAGGTCAAGGTCAAGGTCAAGGTCAAGGTCAAGGTCAAGGTCAAGGTCAAGGTCAAAGGTCAAGGTCAAGGTCAAGGTCAAAGGTCAAGCTCAAGGTCAAGGTCAAGGTCAAGGTCATGGTCATGGTCATGGTCAAGGTCAAGGTCAAGGTCAAGGTCAAGGTCAAGGTCAAAGGTCAAAGGTCAAAGGTCAAGGTCAAAGGTCAAGGTCAAGGTCAAGGTCAAGGTCAAAGGTCAAGGTCAAGTTCAAGGTCAAAGGTCAAGGTCAAGGTCAAAGGTCAAGGTCAAGGTCAAGGTCAAGGTCAAGGTCAAGGTCAAGGTCAAGGTCAAGGTCAAAGGTCAAAGGTCAAGGTCAAGGTCAAAGGTCAAGCTCAAGGTCAAGGTCAAGGTCAAGGTCAAGGTCATGGTCATGGTCAAGGTCAAGGTCAAGGTCAAGGTCAATGTCAAAGGTCAAGGTCAAGGTCAAGTTCAAGGTCAAATGTCAAAGGTCAAGGTCAAAGGTCAAGTTCAAGGTCAAAGGTCAAGGTCAAGGTCAAGGTCAAGGTCAAAGTTCAAGGTCAAAGGTCAAGGTCAAAGTCAAGGTCAAAGGTCAAGGTCAAGGTCAAGGTCAAGGTCAAGGTCAAAGGTCAAAGGTCAAGGTCAAGGTCAAAGGTCAAGCTCAAGGTCAAGGTCCAGGTCAAGGTCAAGGTCATGGTCATGGTCAAGGTCAAGGTCAAGGTCAAGGTCAAGGTCAAGGTCAAAGGTCAAGGTCAAGGTCAAAGGTCAAGGTCAAGGTCAAGGTCAAGGTCAAGGTCAAGGTCAAAGGTCAAAGGTCAAGGTCAAAGGTCAAGCTCAAGGTCAAGGTCAAGGTCAAGGTCAAGGTCATGGTCATGGTCAAGGTCAAGGTCAAGGTCAAGGTCAAAGGTCAAGGTCAAGGTCAAGGTCAAAGGTCAAGGTCAAGGTCAAGGTCAAGGTCAAAGTTCAAGGTCAAAGGTCAAGGTCAAAGTCAAGGTCAAAGGTCAAGGTCAAGGTCAAGGTCAAAGTCAAAGGTCAAGGTCAAGTTCAAGGTCAAAGGTCAAGGTCAAAGGTCAAGGTCAAGGTCAAGGTCAAGGTCAAGGTCAAGGTCAAAGGTCAAGGTCAAAGGTCAAGGTCAAGGTCAAGGTCAAGGTCAAAGGTCAAGGTCAAGGTCAAGGTCAAGGTCAAGGTCAAAGGTCAAAGGTCAAGGTCAAAGGTCAAGCTCAAGGTCAAGGTCAAGGTCAAGGTCAAGGTCATGGTCATGGTCAAGGTCAAGGTCAAGGTCAAGGTCAAAGGTCAAGGTCAAGGTCAAGGTCAAAGGTCAAGGTCAAGGTCAAGGTCAAGGTCAAGGTCAAGGTCAAGGTCAAGGTCAAGGTCAAGGTCAAGGTCAAGGTCAAGGTCAAGGTCAAGGTCAAAGGTCAAGGTCAAGGTCAAGGTCAAGGTCAAGGTCAAAGGTCAAAGGTCAAGGTCAAAGGTCAAAGGTCAAGGTCAAGGTCAAGGTCAAAGTTAAAGGTCAAAGGTCAAGGTCAAAGTCAAGGTCAAAGGTCAAGGCCAAGGTCAAGGTCAAAGTTCAAGGTCAAAGGTCAAGGTCAAAGTCAAGGTCAAAGGTCAAGGCCAAGGTCAAGGTCAAGGTCAAAGGTCAAGGTCAAGGTCAAGGTCAAGGTCAAGGTCAAGGTCAAGGTCAAGGTCAAAGGTCAAGGTCAAGGTCAAGGTCAAGGTCAAGGTCAAGGTCAAGGTCAAGGTCAAAGGTCAAGGTCAAAGGTCAAGGTCAAGGTCAAGGTCAAGGTCAAAGGTCAAGGTCAAGTTCAAGGTCAAAGGTCAAGGTCAAGGTCAAAGGTCAAGGTCAAAGGTCAAGGTCAAGGTCAAGGTCAAGGTCAAGGTCAAGGTCAAAGGTCAAGGTCAAGGTCAAGGTCAAGGTCAAAGGTCAAGGTCAAAGGTCAAGGTCAAGGTCAAGGTCAAAGGTCAAGGTCAAGTTCAAGGTCAAAGGTCAAGGTCAAGGTCAAAGGTCAAGGTCAAAGGTCAAGGTCAAGGTCAAGGTCAAGGTCAAGGTCAAGGTCAAAGGTCAAGGTCAAGGTCAAAGGTCAAGGTCAAGGTCAAGGTCAAGGTCAAGGTCAAGGTCAAGGTCAAAGGTCAAAGGTCAAGGTCAAAGGTCAAGCTCAAGGTCAAGGTCAAGGTCAAGGTCAAGGTCATGGTCATGGTCAAGGTCAAGGTCAAGGTCAAGGTCAAGGTCAAAGGTCAAGGTCAAGGTCAAGGTCAAAGGTCAAGGTCAAGGTCAAGGTCAAGGTCAAGGTCAAGGTCAAGGTCAAGGTCAAGGTCAAGGTCAAGGTCAAGGTCAAGGTCAAGGTCAAGGTCAAGGTCAAGGTCAAGGTCAAGGTCAAGGTCAAGGTCAAGGTCAAGGTCAAGGTCAAGGTCAAAGGTCAAGGTCAAGGTCAAGGTCAAGGTCAAAGGTCAAAGGTCAAGGTCAAAGGTCAAAGGTCAAGGTCAAGGTCAAAGTTAAAGGTCAAAGGTCAAGGTCAAAGTCAAGGTCAAAGTCTAGGTCAAAGGTCAAGGCCAAGGTCAAGGTCAAAGTTCAAGGTCAAAGGTCAAGGTCAAAGTCAAGGTCAAAGGTCAAGGCCAAGGTCAAGGTCAAGGTCAAAGGTCAAAGGTCAAGGTCAAGGTCAAGGTCAAGGTCAAGGTCAAGGTCAAGGTCAAGGTCAAAGGTCAAGGTCAAGGTCAAGGTCAAGGTCAAGGTCAAGGTCAAAGTCAAAGGTCAAGGTCAAGGTCAAGGTCAAGGTCAAGGTCAAGGTCAAGGTCAAGGTCAAAGGTCAAAGGTCAAAGGTCAAGGTCAAAGGTCAAGGTCAAGGTCAAAGGTCAAGGTCAAGGTCAAGGTCAAGGTCAAGGTCAAGGTCAAGGTCAAGGTCAAGGTCAAGGTCAAGGTCAAGGTCAAGGTCAAGGTCAAGGTCAAGGTCAAAGGTCAAGGTCAAGGCCAAGGTCAAAGGTCAAAGGTCAAAGGTCAAAGGTCAAGGTCAAGGTCAAGGTCAAAGGTCAAAGGTCAAAGGTCAAAGGTCAAAGGTCAAAGGTCAAGGTCAAGGTCAAGGTCAAGGTCAAGGTCAAAGGTCAAGGTCAAGGTCAAAGGTCAAAGGTCGAGGTCGAGGTCAAGGTCAAGGTCAAAGGTCAAGGTCAAGGTCAAGGTCAAGGTCAAGTTCATGGTCATGGTCATGGTCAAGGTCAAGCTCAAGGTCAAGGTCAAGGTCAAGGTCAAGGTCAAGGTCAAGGTCAAGGTCAAGGTCAAGGTCAAAGGTCAAGGTCAAGGTCAAGGTCAAAGGTCAAGGTCAAGTTCAAGGTCAAAGGTCAAGGTCAAGGTCAAAGGTCAAAGGTCAAGGTCAAAGGTCAAGGTCAAGGTCAAGGTCAAGGTCAAGGTCAAGGTCAAGGTCAAGGTCAAGGTCAAGGTCAAGGTCAAGGTCAAGGTCAAGGTCAAGGTCAAAGGTCAAGGTCAAGGTCAAGGTCAAGGTCAAGGTCAAAGGTCAAGGTCAAGTTCAAGGTCAAATGTCAAAGGTCAAGGTCAAAGGTCAAGTTCAAGGTCAAAGGTCAAGGTCAAGGTCAAGGTCAAAGTTCAAGGTCATAGGTCAAGGTCAAGGTCAAGGTCAAGGTCAAGGTCAAGGTCAAGGTCAAAGGTCAAAGGTCAAGGTCAAGTTCAAGGTCAAAGGTCAAAGGTCAAGGTCAAGGTCAAAGGTCAAGGTCAAAGGTCAAGGTCAAGGTCAAGGTCAAGGTCAAGGTCAAGGTCAAGGTCAAGGTCAAGGTCAAGGTCAAGGTCAAGGTCAAGGTCAAAGGTCAAGGTCAAGGTCAAGGTCAAGGTCAAGGTCAAAGGTCAAGGTCAAGTTCAAGGTCAAATGTCAAAGGTCAAGGACAAAGGTCAAAGGTCAAGGTCAAAGGTCAAGTTCAAGGTCAAAGGTCAAGGTCAAGGTCAAGGTCAAAGTTCAAGGTCATAGGTCAAGGTCAAGGTCAAGGTCAAGGTCAAGGTCAAAGGTCAAAGGTCAAACGTCAAGGTCAAGGTCCAGGGTCAAGGTCAAGGTCAAGGTCAAGGTCAAGGTCAAGGTCAAGGTCAAGGTCAAGGTCAAGGTCAAGGTCAAGGTCAAGGTCAAGGTCAAAGGTCAAATGTCAAGGTCAAAGGTCAAGGTCAAGGTCCAGTTCAAGGTCAAAGGTCAAGGTCCAGTTCAAGGTCAAAGGTCAAGGTCAAGGTCAAAGGTCAAGGTCAAAGGTCAAGGTCAAAGGTCAAGCTCAAGGTCAAGGTCAAGGTCAAGGTCAAGGTCATGGTCATGGTCAAGGTCAAGGTCAAGGTCAAGGTCAAGGTCAAAGGTCAAGGTCAAGTTCAAGGTCAAATGTCAAAGGTCAAGGTCAAAGGTCAAAGGTCAAGGTCAAAGGTCAAGTTCAAGGTCAAAGGTCAAGGTCAAGGTCAAGGTCAAAGTTCAAGGTCAAAGGTCAAGGTCAAAGTCAAGGTCAAAGGTCAAGGTCAAGGTCAAGGTCAAGGTCAAGGTCAAGGTCAAGGTCAAGGTCAAGGTCAAGGTCAAAGGTCAAAGGTCAAAGGTCAAGGTCAAAGTCAAGGTCAAAGGTCAAGGTCAAGGTCAAGGTCAAGGTCAAGGTCAAGGTCAAGGTCAAGGTCAAGGTCAAGGTCAAGGTCAAGGTCAAAGGTCAAAGGTCAAGGTCAAGGTCAAAGGTCAAGCTCAAGGTCAAGGTCAAGGTCAAGGTCAAGGTCATGGTCATGGTCAAGGTCAAGGTCAAGGTCAAGGTCAAGGTCAAGGTCAAAGGTCAAGGTCAAGTTCAAGGTCAAATGTCAAAGGTCAAGGTCAAAGGTCAAAGGTCAAGGTCAAAGGTCAAGTTCAAGGTCAAAGGTCAAGGTCAAGGTCAAGGTCAAAGTTCAAGGTCAAAGGTCAAGGTCAAGGTCAAAGTCAAGGTCAAAGGTCAAGGCCAAGGTCAAGGTCAAGGTCAAAGGTCAAATTTCAAGGTCAAGGTCAAGGTCAAGGTCAAAGGTCAAGGTCAAGGTCAAGGTCAAAGGTCAAGGTCAAAGTTCAAGGTCAAAGGTCAAGGTCAAAGTCAAGGTCAAGGTCAAGGTCAAGGTCAAGGTCAAAGGTCAAGGTCAAGTTCAAGGTCAAATGTCAAAGGTCAAGGTCAAAGGTCAAAGGTCAAGGTCAAAGGTCAAGTTCAAGGTCAAAGGTCAAGGTCAAGGTCAAGGTCAAGGTCAAAGTTCAAGGTCAAAGGTCAAGGTCAAAGTCAAGGTCAAAGGTCAAGGTCAAGGTCAAGGTCAAAGTCAAAGGTCAAGGTCAAGTTCAAGGTCAAAGGTCAAGGTCAAGGTCAAAGGTCAAGGTCAAAGGTCAAGGTCAAGGTCAAGGTCAAGGTCAAGGTCAAGGTCAAGGTCAAAGGTCAAGGTCAAAGGTCAAGGTCAAGGTCAAGGTCAAGGTCAAGGTCAAAGGTCAAGGTCAAGGTCAAGGTCAAGGTCAAGGTCAAGGTCAAGGTCAAGGTCAAGGTCAAGGTCAAGGTCAAAGGTCAAGGTCAAGGTCAAGGTCAAGGTCAAGGTCAAAGGTCAAAGGTCAAGGTCAAAGGTCAAGGTCAAGGTCAAGGTCAAAGTTAAAGGTCAAAGGTCAAGGTCAAAGTCAAGGTCAAAGGTCAAGGCCAAGGTCAAGGTCAAAGTTCAAGGTCAAAGGTCAAGGTCAAAGTCAAGGTCAAAGGTCAAGGCCAAGGTCAAGGTCAAGGTCAAAGGTCAAAGGTCAAGGTCAAGGTCAAGGTCAAGGTCAAGGTCAAGGTCAAAGGTCAAAGGTCAAGGTCAAAGGTCAAGGTCAAGGTCAAGGTCAAAGGTCAAGGTCAAAGGTCAAGGTCAAGGTCAAGGTCAAAGGTCAAGGTCAAAGGTCAAGGTCAAGTTCAAGGTCAAAGGTCAAGGTCAAGGTCAAAGGTCAAGGTCAAAGGTCAAGGTCAAGGTCAAGGTCAAGGTCAAGGTCAAGGTCAAGGTCAAGGTCAAAGGTCAAGGTCAAGGTCAAAGGTCAAGGTCAAGGTCAAGGTCAAGGTCAAGGTCAAGGTCAAAGGTCAAAGGTCAAGGTCAAAGGTCAAGCTCAAGGTCAAGGTCAAGGTCAAGGTCAAGGTCAAGGTCAAGGTCAAGGTCAAGGTCAAGGTCAAAGGTCAAGGTCAAGGTCAAGGTCAAGGTCAAAGGTCAAAGGTCAAGGTCAAAGGTCAAAGGTCAAGGTCAAGGTCAAGGTCAAAGTTAAAGGTCAAAGGTCAAGGTCAAAGTCAAGGTCAAAGGTCAAGGCCAAGGTCAAGGTCAAAGTTCAAGGTCAAAGTCAAGGTCAAAGGTCAAGGCCAAGGTCAAGGTCAAGGTCAAAGGTCAAAGGTCAAGGTCAAGGTCAAGGTCAAGGTCAAGGTCAAGGTCAAGGTCAAGGTCAAGGTCAAGGTCAAGGTCAAGGTCAAGGTCAAGGTCAAGGTCAAAGTCAAAGGTCAAGGTCAAGGTCAAGGTCAAGGTCAAGGTCAAGGTCAAGGTCAAGGTCAAGGTCAAGGTCAAGGTCAAGGTCAAGGTCAAGGTCAAAGGTCAAAGGTCAAAGGTCAAGGTCAAAGGTCAAGGTCAAGGTCAAAGGTCAAGGTCAAGGTCAAGGTCAAGGTCAAGGTCAAGGTCAAGGTCAAGGTCAAGGTCAAGGTCAAAGGTCAAGGTCAAGTTCAAGGTCAAAGGTCAAGGTCAAGGTCAAAGGTCAAGGTCAAAGGTCAAGGTCAAGGTCAAGGTCAAGGTCAAGGTCAAGGTCAAGGTCAAGGTCAAGGTCAAGGTCAAGGTCAAAGGTCAAGGTCAAGGTCAAGGTCAAGGTCAAGGTCAAAGGTCAAGGTCAAGTTCAAGGTCAAATGTCAAAGGTCAAGGTCAAAGGTCAAAGGTCAAGGTCAAAGGTCAAGTTCAAGGTCAAAGGTCAAGGTCAAGGTCAAGGTCAAAGTTCAAGGTCATAGGTCAAGGTCAAGGTCAAGGTCAAGGTCAAGGTCAAGGTCAAGGTCAAAGGTCAAAGGTCAAACGTCAAGGTCAAGGTCAAAGGTCAAGGTCAAGGTCAAGGTCAAGGTCAAGGTCAAAGGTCAAGGTCAAGGTCAAGGTCAAAGGTCAAGGTCAAGGTCAAGGTCAAGGTCAAGGTCAAAGGTCAAGGTCAAGGTCAAGGTCAAGGTCAAAGGTCAAAGGTCAAAGGTCAAAGGTCAAGGTCAAGGTCAAGGTCAAAGGTCAAAGGTCAAGGTCAAGGTCAAGGTCAAAGGTCAAGGTCAAAGGTCAAAGGTCAAGGTCATGGTCATGGTCATGGTCAAGGTCAAGGTCAAGGTCAAGGTCAAGGTCAAGGTCAAGGTCAAGGTCAAGGTCAAGGTCAAGGTCAAGGTCAAGGTCAAAGGTCAAATGTCAAGGTCAAAGGTCAAGGTCAAGGTCAAGGTCAAAGGTCAAGGTCCAGTTGAAGGTCAAAGGTCAAGGTCAAGGTCAAAGGTCAAGGTCAAAGGTCAAGGTCAAGGTCAAAGGTCAAGCTCAAGGTCAAGGTCAAGGTCAAGGTCAAGGTCATGGTCATGGTCAAGGTCAAGGTCAAGGTCAAGGTCAAGGTCAAAGGTCAAGGTCAAGTTCAAGGTCAAATGTCAAAGGTCAAAGGTCAAGGTCAAAGGTCAAGTTCAAGGTCAAAGGTCAAGGTCAAGGTCAAGGTCAAGGTCAAAGTTCAAGGTCAAAGGTCAAGGTCAAAGTCAAGGTCAAAGGTCAAGGTCAAGGTCAAGGTCAAAGTCAAAGGTCAAGGTCAAGTTCAAGGTCAAAGGTCAAGGTCAAGGTCAAAGGTCAAGGTCAAAGGTCAAGGTCAAGGTCAAGGTCAAGGTCAAGGTCAAGGTCAAGGTCAAGGTCAAGGTCAAGGTCAAGGTCAAGGTCAAGGTCAAGGTCAAGGTCAAAGGTCAAGGTCAAGGTCAAGGTCAAGGTCAAGGTCAAAGGTCAAAGGTCAAGGTCAAAGGTCAAGGTCAAGGTCAAGGTCAAAGTTAAAGGTCAAAGGTCAAGGTCAAAGTCAAGGTCAAAGGTCAAGGCCAAGGTCAAGGTCAAAGTTCAAGGTCAAAGGTCAAGGTCAAAGTCAAGGTCAAAGGTCAAGGCCAAGGTCAAGGTCAAGGTCAAAGGTCAAAGGTCAAAGGTCAAGGTCAAGGTCAAGGTCAAGGTCAAGGTCAAGGTCAAAGGTCAAAGGTCAAGGTCAAAGGTCAAGGTCAAGGTCAAGGTCAAAGGTCAAGGTCAAAGGTCAAGGTCAAGGTCAAGGTCAAAGGTCAAGGTCAAAGGTCAAGGTCAAGTTCAAGGTCAAAGGTCAAGGTCAAGGTCAAAGGTCAAGGTCAAAGGTCAAGGTCAAGGTCAAGGTCAAGGTCAAGGTCAAGGTCAAGGTCAAAGGTCAAGGTCAAGGTCAAAGGTCAAGGTCAAGGTCAAGGTCAAGGTCAAGGTCAAGGTCAAGGTCAAAGGTCAAAGGTCAAGGTCAAAGGTCAAGCTCAAGGTCAAGGTCAAGGTCAAGGTCAAGGTCAAGGTCAAGGTCAAGGTCAAGGTCAAGGTCAAAGGTCAAGGTCAAGGTCAAGGTCAAGGTCAAAGGTCAAAGGTCAAGGTCAAAGGTCAAAGGTCAAGGTCAAGGTCAAGGTCAAGGTCAAAGTTAAAGGTCAAAGGTCAAGGTCAAAGTCAAGGTCAAAGGTCAAGGCCAAGGTCAAGGTCAAGGTCAAGGTCAAGGTCAAGGTCAAGGTCAAGGTCAAAGGTCAAGGTCAAGGTCAAAGGTCAAGGTCAAGGTCAAGGTCAAGGTCAAGGTCAAGGTCAAAGGTCAAAGGTCAAGGTCAAAGGTCAAGCTCAAGGTCAAGGTCAAGGTCAAGGTCAAGGTCAAGGTCAAGGTCAAGGTCAAGGTCAAGGTCAAAGGTCAAGGTCAAGGTCAAGGTCAAGGTCAAAGGTCAAAGGTCAAGGTCAAAGGTCAAAGGTCAAGGTCAAGGTCAAGGTCAAAGTTAAAGGTCAAAGGTCAAGGTCAAAGTCAAGGTCAAAGGTCAAGGCCAAGGTCAAGGTCAAAGTTCAAGGTCAAAGTCAAGGTCAAAGGTCAAGGCCAAGGTCAAGGTCAAGGTCAAAGGTCAAAGGTCAAGGTCAAGGTCAAGGTCAAGGTCAAGGTCAAGGTCAAGGTCAAGGTCAAGGTCAAGGTCAAGGTCAAGGTCAAGGTCAAGGTCAAGGTCAAGGTCAAAGTCAAAGGTCAAGGTCAAGGTCAAGGTCAAGGTCAAGGTCAAGGTCAAGGTCAAGGTCAAGGTCAAGGTCAAGGTCAAGGTCAAGGTCAAGGTCAAAGGTCAAAGGTCAAAGGTCAAGGTCAAAGGTCAAGGTCAAGGTCAAAGGTCAAGGTCAAGGTCAAGGTCAAGGTCAAGGTCAAGGTCAAGGTCAAGGTCAAGGTCAAGGTCAAGGTCAAGGTCAAGGTCAAGGTCAAGGTCAAGGTCAAGGTCAAGGTCAAAGGTCAAGGTCAAGGCCAAGGTCAAAGGTCAAAGGTCAAAGGTCAAGGTCAAGGTCAAGGTCAAAGGTCAAAGGTCAAAGGTCAAAGGTCAAAGGTCAAAGGTCAAAGGTCGAGGTCAACGTCAAGGTCAAGGTCAAAGGTCAAGGTCAAGGTCAAAGGTCGAGGTCGAGGTCAAAGGTCAAAGGTCAAAGGTCAAAGGTCAAGGTCAAGGTCAAGGTCAAGGTCAAAGGTCAAGGTCAAGGTCAAAGGTCGAGGTCGAGGTCAAGGTCAAAGGTCAAGGTCAAGGTCAAGGTCAAGGTCAAGGTCAAGTTCATGGTCATGGTCATGGTCAAGGTCAAGGTCAAGGTCAAGGTCAAGGTCAAGGTCAAGGTCAAGGTCAAGGTCAAGGTCAAGGTCAAGGTCAAGGTCAAGGTCAAAGGTCAAGGTCAAGTTCAAGGTCAAAGGTCAAGGTCAAGGTCAAAGGTCAAGGTCAAAGGTCAAGGTCAAGGTCAAGGTCAAGGTCAAGGTCAAGGTCAAGGTCAAGGTCAAAGGTCAAAGGTCAAGGTCAAGGTCAAGGTCAAGGTCAAGGTCAAAGGTCAAGGTCAAGTTCAAGGTCAAATGTCAAAGGTCAAGGTCAAAGGTCAAAGGTCAAGGTCAAAGGTCAAGTTCAAGGTCAAAGGTCAAGGTCAAGGTCAAGGTCAAAGTTCAAGGTCATAGGTCAAGGTCAAGGTCAAGGTCAAGGTCAAGGTCAAGGTCAAGGTCAAAGGTCAAAGGTCAAACGTCAAGGTCAAGGTCAAAGGTCAAGGTCAAGGTCAAGGTCAAGGTCAAGGTCAAGGTCAAAGGTCAAGGTCAAGGTCAAGGTCAAAGGTCAAGGTCAAGGTCAAGGTCAAGGTCAAGGTCAAGGTCAAAGGTCAAGGTCAAGGTCAAGGTCAAGGTCAAGGTCAAAGGTCAAAGGTCAAAGGTCAAAGGTCAAGGTCAAGGTCAAGGTCAAAGGTCAAAGGTCAAGGTCAAGGTCAAGGTCAAAGGTCAAGGTCAAAGTTCAAAGGTCAAGGTCATGGTCATGGTCATGGTCAAGGTCAAGGTCAAGGTCAAGGTCAAGGTCAAGGTCAAGGTCAAGGTCAAGGTCAAGGTCAAGGTCAAGGTCAAGGTCAAGGTCAAGGTCAAAGGTCAAATGTCAAGGTCAAAGGTCAAGGTCAAGGTCAAGGTCAAAGGTCAAGGTCCAGTTCAAGGTCAAAGGTCAAGGTCAAGGTCAAAGGTCAAGGTCAAAGGTCAAGGTCAAGGTCAAAGGTCAAGCTCAAGGTCAAGGTCAAGGTCAAGGTCAAGGTCATGGTCATGGTCAAGGTCAAGGTCAAGGTCAAGGTCAAGGTCAAAGGTCAAGGTCAAGTTCAAGGTCAAATGTCAAAGGTCAAAGGTCAAGGTCAAAGGTCAAGTTCAAGGTCAAAGGTCAAGGTCAAGGTCAAGGTCAAGGTCAAAGTTCAAGGTCAAAGGTCAAGGTCAAAGTCAAGGTCAAAGGTCAAGGTCAAGGTCAAGGTCAAAGTCAAAGGTCAAGGTCAAGTTCAAGGTCAAAGGTCAAGGTCAAGGTCAAAGGTCAAGGTCAAAGGTCAAGGTCAAGGTCAAGGTCAAGGTCAAGGTCAAGGTCAAGGTCAAAGGTCAAGGTCAAAGG
>CAXARU010000015.1:57500-340000 GCA_963971365.1 Lasioglossum villosulum | reverse complement strand
GGTCAAAGTCAAGGTCAAAGGTCAAGGCCAAGGTCAAGGTCAAGGTCAAAGGTCAAAGGTCAAGGTCAAGGTCAAGGTCAAGGTCAAGGTCAAGGTCAAGGTCAAGGTCAAAGGTCAAGGTCAAGGTCAAGGTCAAGGTCAAGGTCAAGGTCAAGGTCAAGGTCAAGGTCAAGGTCAAGGTCAAGGTCAAGGTCAAGGTCAAGGTCAAGGTCAAGGTCAAGGTCAAAGGTCAAGGTCAAAGGTCAAGGTCAAGGTCAAGGTCAAAGGTCAAGGTCAAGTTCAAGGTCAAAGGTCAAGGTCAAGGTCAAAGGTCAAGGTCAAAGGTCAAGGTCAAGGTCAAGGTCAAGGTCAAGGTCAAGGTCAAAGGTCAAGGTCAAGGTCAAGGTCAAAGGTCAAGGTCAAAGGTCAAGGTCAAGGTCAAGGTCAAAGGTCAAGGTCAAGTTCAAGGTCAAAGGTCAAGGTCAAGGTCAAAGGTCAAGGTCAAAGGTCAAGGTCAAGGTCAAGGTCAAGGTCAAGGTCAAGGTCAAAGGTCAAGGTCAAAGGTCAAGGTCAAGGTCAAAGGTCAAGGTCAAGGTCAAGGTCAAGGTCAAGGTCAAGGTCAAAGGTCAAAGGTCAAGGTCAAAGGTCAAGCTCAAGGTAAAGGTCAAGGTCAAGGTCAAGGTCAAGGTCATGGTCATGGTCAAGGTCAAGGTCAAGGTCAAGGTCAAGGTCAAGGTCAAGGTCAAAGGTCAAGGTCAAGGTCAAGGTCAAAGGTCAAGGTCAAGGTCAAGGTCAAGGTCAAGGTCAAGGTCAAGGTCAAGGTCAAGGTCAAGGTCAAGGTCAAGGTCAAGGTCAAGGTCAAGGTCAAGGTCAAGGTCAAAGGTCAAGGTCAAGGTCAAGGTCAAGGTCAAGGTCAAAGGTCAAAGGTCAAGGTCAAAGGTCAAAGGTCAAGGTCAAGGTCAAGGTCAAGATCAAGGTCAAGGTCAAAGGTCAAAGGTCAAACGTCAAGGTCAAGGTCAAAGGTCAAGGTCAAGGTCAAGGTCAAGGTCAAGGTCAAAGGTCAAGGTCAAGGTCAAGGTCAAAGGTCAAGCTCAAGGTCAAGGTCAAGGTCAAGGTCAAGGTCAAGGTCAAAGGTCAAAGGTCAAAGGTCAAGGTCATGGTCATGGTCATGGTCAAGGTCAAGGTCAAGGTCAAGGTCAAGGTCAAGGTCAAGGTCAAGGTCAAGCTCAAGGTCAAGGTCAAGGTCAAGGTCAAAGGTCAAGGTCAAGGTCAAAGGTCAAGGTCAAAGGTCAAGGTCAAGGTCAAGGTCAAGGTCAAGGTCAAGGTCAAGGTCAAAGGTCAAGGTCAAGGTCAAAGGTCAAGGTCAAGGTCAAGGTCAAGGTCAAGGTCAAAGGTCAAAGGTCAAGGTCAAAGGTCAAGCTCAAGGTCAAGGTCAAGGTCAAGGTCAAGGTCAAGGTCATGGTCATGGTCAAGGTCAAGGTCAAGGTCAAGGTCAAGGTCAAGGTCAAGGTCAAGGTCAAAGGTCAAGGTCAAGGTCAAGGTCAAAGGTCAAGGTCAAGGTCAAGGTCAAGGTCAAGGTCAAGGTCAAGGTCAAGGTCAAGGTCAAGGTCAAGGTCAAGGTCAAAGGTCAAGGTCAAGGTCAAGGTCAAGGTCAAAGGTCAAAGGTCAAGGTCAAAGGTCAAAGGTCAAGGTCAAGGTCAAGGTCAAGATCAAGGTCAAGGTCAAAGGTCAAAGGTCAAACGTCAAGGTCAAGGTCAAAGGTCAAGGTCAAGGTCAAGGTCAAGGTCAAGGTCAAAGGTCAAGGTCAAGGTCAAGGTCAAAGGTCAAGGTCAAGGTCAAGGTCAAAGTCAAGGTCAAGGTCAAGGTCAAGGTCAAGGTCAAAGGTCAAAGGTCAAAGGTCAAGGTCATGGTCATGGTCATGGTCAAGGTCAAGGTCAAGGTCAAGGTCAAGGTCAAGGTCAAGGTCAAGGTCAAGGTCAAGGTCAAGGTCAAGGTCAAGGTCAAGGTCAAGGTCAAGGTCAAGGTCAAAGGTCAAAGGTCAAGGTCAAAGGTCAAGGTCAAGGTCAAGGTCAAAGGTCAAGGTCAAGTTCAAGGTCAAAGGTCAAGGTCAAGGTCAAAGGTCAAGGTCAAAGGTCAAGGTCAAGGTCAAGGTCAAGGTCAAGGTCAAGGTCAAGGTCAAGGTCAAGGTCAAGGTCAAGGTCAAGGTCAAAGGTCAAGGTCAAGGTCAAGGTCAAGGTCAAGGTCAAGGTCAAAGGTCAAGGTCAAAGGTCAAGGTCAAGGTCAAGGTCAAGGTCAAAGGTCAAGGTCAAGTTCAAGTTCAAGGTCAAAGGTCAAGGTCAAGGTCAAAGGTCAAGGTCAAGGTCAAAGGTCAAGTTCAAGGTCAAAGGTCAAGGTCAAGGTCAAGGTCAAGGTCAAGGTCAAAGGTCAAGGTCAAGGTCAAGGTCAAGGTCAAGGTCAAGGTCAAGGTCAAAGGTCAAGGTCAAGGTCAAGGTCAAAGGTCAAGCTCAAGGTCAAGGTCAAGGTCAAGGTCATGGTCATGGTCATGGTCAAGGTCAAGGTCAAGGTCAAGGTCAAGGTCAAGGTCAAAGGTCAAAGGTCAAAGGTCAAGGTCAAAGGTCAAGGTCAAGGTCAAGGTCAAGGTCAAAGGTCAAGGTCAAGTTCAAGGTCAAAGGTCAAGGTCAAGGTCAAAGGTCAAGGTCAAGGTCAAGGTCAAGGTCAAGGTCAAGGTCAAGGTCAAGGTCAAAGGTCAAAGGTCAAGGTCAAGGTCAAAGGTCAAGCTCAAGGTCAAGGTCAAGGTCAAGGTCAAGGTCATGGTCATGGTCAAGGTCAAGGTCAAGGTCAAGGTCAAGGTCAATGTCAAAGGTCAAGGTCAAGGTCAAGTTCAAGGTCAAATGTCAAAGGTCAAGGTCAAAGGTCAAGTTCAAGGTCAAAGGTCAAGGTCAAGGTCAAGGTCAAGGTCAAAGTTCAAGGTCAAAGGTCAAGGTCAAAGTCAAGGTCAAAGGTCAAGGTCAAGGTCAAGGTCAAGGTCAAGGTCAAAGGTCAAAGGTCAAGGTCAAGGTCAAAGGTCAAGCTCAAGGTCAAGGTCCAGGTCAAGGTCAAGGTCATGGTCATGGTCAAGGTCAAGGTCAAGGTCAAGGTCAAGGTCAAGGTCAAAGGTCAAGGTCAAGGTCAAAGGTCAAGGTCAAGGTCAAGGTCAAGGTCAAGGTCAAAGGTCAAAGGTCAAGGTCAAAGGTCAAGCTCAAGGTCAAGGTCAAGGTCAAGGTCAAGGTCATGGTCATGGTCAAGGTCAAGGTCAAGGTCAAGGTCAAAGGTCAAGGTCAAGGTCAAGGTCAAAGGTCAAGGTCAAGGTCAAGGTCAAGGTCAAAGTTCAAGGTCAAAGGTCAAGGTCAAGGTCAAGGTCAAGGTCAAGGTCAAGGTCAAGGTCAAGGTCAAAGGTCAAGGTCAAGGTCAAGGTCAAGGTCAAGGTCAAGGTCAAGGTCAAGGTCAAGGTCAAAGGTCAAGGTCAAAGGTCAAGGTCAAGGTCAAGGTCAAGGTCAAAGGTCAAGGTCAAGTTCAAGGTCAAAGGTCAAGGTCAAGGTCAAAGGTCAAGGTCAAAGGTCAAGGTCAAGGTCAAGGTCAAGGTCAAGGTCAAGGTCAAGGTCAAAGGTCAAGGTCAAGGTCAAGGTCAAGGTCAAAGGTCAAGGTCAAAGGTCAAGGTCAAGGTCAAGGTCAAAGGTCAAGGTCAAGTTCAAGGTCAAAGGTCAAGGTCAAGGTCAAAGGTCAAGGTCAAAGGTCAAGGTCAAGGTCAAGGTCAAGGTCAAGGTCAAGGTCAAAGGTCAAGGTCAAGGTCAAAGGTCAAGGTCAAGGTCAAGGTCAAGGTCAAGGTCAAGGTCAAGGTCAAAGGTCAAAGGTCAAGGTCAAAGGTCAAGCTCAAGGTCAAGGTCAAGGTCAAGGTCAAGGTCAAGGTCATGGTCAAGGTCATGGTCATGGTCAAGGTCAAGGTCAAGGTCAAGGTCAAGGTCAAAGGTCAAGGTCAAGGTCAAGGTCAAAGGTCAAGGTCAAGGTCAAGGTCAAGGTCAAGGTCAAGGTCAAGGTCAAGGTCAAGGTCAAGGTCAAGGTCAAGGTCAAGGTCAAGGTCAAGGTCAAGGTCAAGGTCAAGGTCAAGGTCAAGGTCAAGGTCAAGGTCAAGGTCAAAGGTCAAGGTCAAGGTCAAGGTCAAGGTCAAAGGTCAAAGGTCAAGGTCAAAGGTCAAAGGTCAAGGTCAAGGTCAAAGTTAAAGGTCAAAGGTCAAGGTCAAAGTCAAGGTCAAAGTCAAGGTCAAAGGTCAAGGCCAAGGTCAAGGTCAAAGTTCAAGGTCAAAGGTCAAGGTCAAAGTCAAGGTCAAAGGTCAAGGCCAAGGTCAAGGTCAAGGTCAAAGGTCAAAGGTCAAGGTCAAGGTCAAGGTCAAGGTCAAGGTCAAGGTCAAGGTCAAGGTCAAAGGTCAAGGTCAAGGTCAAGGTCAAGGTCAAGGTCAAGGTCAAAGTCAAAGGTCAAGGTCAAGGTCAAGGTCAAGGTCAAGGTCAAGGTCAAGGTCAAGGTCAAAGGTCAAAGGTCAAAGGTCAAGGTCAAAGGTCAAGGTCAAGGTCAAAGGTCAAGGTCAAGGTCAAGGTCAAGGTCAAAGGTCAAGGTCAAGGTCAAAGGTCAAAGGTCGAGGTCGAGGTCAAGGTCAAGGTCAAAGGTCAAGGTCAAGGTCAAGGTCAAGGTCAAGTTCATGGTCATGGTCATGGTCAAGGTCAAGCTCAAGGTCAAGGTCAAGGTCAAGGTCAAGGTCAAGGTCAAGGTCAAGGTCAAGGTCAAGGTCAAGGTCAAAGGTCAAGGTCAAGGTCAAGGTCAAGGTCAAAGGTCAAGGTCAAGTTCAAGGTCAAAGGTCAAGGTCAAGGTCAAAGGTCAAAGGTCAAGGTCAAAGGTCAAGGTCAAGGTCAAGGTCAAGGTCAAGGTCAAGGTCAAGGTCAAGGTCAAGGTCAAGGTCAAGGTCAAGGTCAAAGGTCAAGGTCAAGGTCAAGGTCAAGGTCAAGGTCAAAGGTCAAGGTCAAGTTCAAGGTCAAATGTCAAAGGTCAAGGTCAAAGGTCAAGTTCAAGGTCAAAGGTCAAGGTCAAGGTCAAGGTCAAAGTTCAAGGTCATAGGTCAAGGTCAAGGTCAAGGTCAAGGTCAAGGTCAAGGTCAAAGGTCAAGGTCAAAGGTCAAGGTCAAGGTCAAGGTCAAGGTCAAGGTCAAGGTCAAGGTCAAGGTCAAGGTCAAGGTCAAAGGTCAAGGTCAAGGTCAAGGTCAAGGTCAAGGTCAAGGTCAAAGGTCAAGGTCAAGTTCAAGGTCAAATGTCAAAGGTCAAGGTCAAAGGTCAAAGGTCAAGGTCAAAGGTCAAGTTCAAGGTCAAAGGTCAAGGTCAAGGTCAAGGTCAAAGTTCAAGGTCATAGGTCAAGGTCAAGGTCAAGGTCAAGGTCAAGGTCAAAGGTCAAAGGTCAAACGTCAAGGTCAAGGTCAAAGGTCAAGGTCAAGGTCAAGGTCAAGGTCAAGGTCAAGGTCAAGGTCAAGGTCAAGGTCAAGGTCAAGGTCAAGGTCAAGGTCAAGGTCAAGGTCAAAGGTCAAATGTCAAGGTCAAAGGTCAAGGTCAAGGTCCAGTTCAAGGTCAAAGGTCAAGGTCCAGTTCAAGGTCAAAGGTCAAGGTCAAGGTCAAAGGTCAAGGTCAAAGGTCAAGGTCAAAGGTCAAGCTCAAGGTCAAGGTCAAGGTCAAGGTCAAGGTCATGGTCATGGTCAAGGTCAAGGTCAAGGTCAAGGTCAAGGTCAAAGGTCAAGGTCAAGTTCAAGGTCAAATGTCAAAGGTCAAGGTCAAAGGTCAAAGGTCAAGGTCAAAGGTCAAGTTCAAGGTCAAAGGTCAAGGTCAAGGTCAAGGTCAAAGTTCAAGGTCAAAGGTCAAGGTCAAAGTCAAGGTCAAAGGTCAAGGTCAAGGTCAAGGTCAAGGTCAAGGTCAAGGTCAAGGTCAAGGTCAAGGTCAAGGTCAAGGTCAAAGGTCAAAGGTCAAAGGTCAAGGTCAAAGTCAAGGTCAAAGGTCAAGGTCAAGGTCAAGGTCAAGGTCAAGGTCAAGGTCAAGGTCAAGGTCAAGGTCAAGGTCAAGGTCAAGGTCAAGGTCAAGGTCAAAGGTCAAGGTCAAGGTGAAAGGTCAAGCTCAAGGTCAAGGTCAAGGTCAAGGTCAAGGTCATGGTCATGGTCAAGGTCAAGGTCAAGGTCAAGGTCAAGGTCAAGGTCAAGGTCAAGGTCAAAGGTCAAGGTCAAGGTCAAGGTCAAGGTCAAGGTCAAGGTCAAGGTCAAGGTCAAGGTCAAGGTCAAGGTCAAGGTCAAGGTCAAAGGTCAAGGTCAAAGGTCAAGGTCAAGGTCAAGGTCAAAGGTCAAGGTCAAGTTCAAGGTCAAAGGTCAAGGTCAAGGTCAAAGGTCAAGGTCAAAGGTCAAGGTCAAGGTCAAGGTCAAGGTCAAGGTCAAGGTCAAGGTCAAGGTCAAGGTCAAGGTCAAAGGTCCAGGTCAAAGGTCAAGGTCAAGGTCAAGGTCAAGGTCAAGGTCAAGGTCAAAGGTCAAAGGTCAAGGTCAAAGGTCAAGCTCAAGGTCAAGGTCAAGGTCAAGGTCAAGGTCATGGTCATGGTCATGGTCAAGGTCAAGGTCAAGGTCAAGGTCAAGGTCAAGGTCAAAGGTCAAGGTCAAGGTCAAGGTCAAGGTCAAGGTCAAGGTCAAGGTCAAGGTCAAGGTCAAGGTCAAGGTCAAGGTCAAGGTCAAGGTCAAGGTCAAGGTCAAGTTCAAGGTCAAATGTCAAAGGTCAAGGTCAAAGGTCAAAGGTCAAGGTCAAAGGTCAAGTTCAAGGTCAAAGGTCAAGGTCAAGGTCAAGGTCAAAGTTCAAGGTCAAAGGTCAAGGTCAAGGTCAAGGTCAAGGTCAAGGTCAAGGTCAAGGTCAAGGTCAAAGGTCAAGGCCAAGGTCAAGGTCAAGGTCAAAGGTCAAAGGTCAAGGTCAAGGTCAAGGTCAAGGTCAAGGTCGAGGTCAAGGTCAAGGTCAAGGTCAAGGTCAAGGTCAAGGTCAAGGTCAAGGTCAAAGGTAAAGGTCAAGGTCATGGTCAAGGTCAAGGTCAAGGTCAAGGTCATGGTCAAGGTCAAGATCAAGCTCAAGGTCAAAGGTCAAAGGTCAAACGTCAAGGTCAAGGTCAAAGGTCAAGGTCAAGGTCAAGGTCAAGGTCAAGGTCAAGGTCAAGGTCAAGGTCAAGGTCAAAGGTCAAGTTCAAGGTCAAGGTCAAAGGTCAAGCTCAAGGTCAAGGTCAAGGTCAAGGTCATGGTCATGGTCATGGTCAAGGTCAAGGTCAAGGTCAAGGTCAAGGTCAAGGTCAAAGGTCAAAGGTCAAAGGTCAAGGTCAAAGGTCAAGGTCAAGGTCAAGGTCAAGGTCAAAGGTCAAGGTCAAGTTCAAGGTCAAAGGTCAAGGTCAAGGTCAAAGGTCAAGGTCAAGGTCAAGGTCAAGGTCAAGGTCAAGGTCAAGGTCAAGGTCAAAGGTCAAAGGTCAAGGTCAAGGTCAAAGGTCAAGCTCAAGGTCAAGGTCAAGGTCAAGGTCAAGGTCATGGTCATGGTCAAGGTCAAGGTCAAGGTCAAGGTCAATGTCAAAGGTCAAGGTCAAGGTCAAGTTCAAGGTCAAATGTCAAAGGTCAAGGTCAAAGGTCAAGTTCAAGGTCAAAGGTCAAGGTCAAGGTCAAGGTCAAGGTCAAAGTTCAAGGTCAAAGGTCAAGGTCAAAGTCAAGGTCAAAGGTCAAGGTCAAGGTCAAGGTCAAGGTCAAGGTCAAAGGTCAAAGGTCAAGGTCAAGGTCAAAGGTCAAGCTCAAGGTCAAGGTCCAGGTCAAGGTCAAGGTCATGGTCATGGTCAAGGTCAAGGTCAAGGTCAAGGTCAAGGTCAAGGTCAAAGGTCAAGGTCAAGGTCAAAGGTCAAGGTCAAGGTCAAGGTCAAGGTCAAGGTCAAAGGTCAAAGGTCAAGGTCAAAGGTCAAGCTCAAGGTCAAGGTCAAGGTCAAGGTCAAGGTCATGGTCATGGTCAAGGTCAAGGTCAAGGTCAAGGTCAAAGGTCAAGGTCAAGGTCAAGGTCAAAGGTCAAGGTCAAGGTCAAGGTCAAGGTCAAAGTTCAAGGTCAAAGGTCAAGGTCAAGGTCAAGGTCAAGGTCAAGGTCAAGGTCAAGGTCAAGGTCAAGGTCAAAGGTCAAGGTCAAGGTCAAGGTCAAGGTCAAGGTCAAGGTCAAGGTCAAGGTCAAGGTCAAGGTCAAAGGTCAAGGTCAAAGGTCAAGGTCAAGGTCAAGGTCAAGGTCAAAGGTCAAGGTCAAGTTCAAGGTCAAAGGTCAAGGTCAAGGTCAAAGGTCAAGGTCAAAGGTCAAGGTCAAGGTCAAGGTCAAGGTCAAGGTCAAGGTCAAGGTCAAAGGTCAAGGTCAAGGTCAAGGTCAAGGTCAAAGGTCAAGGTCAAAGGTCAAGGTCAAGGTCAAGGTCAAAGGTCAAGGTCAAGTTCAAGGTCAAAGGTCAAGGTCAAGGTCAAAGGTCAAGGTCAAAGGTCAAGGTCAAGGTCAAGGTCAAGGTCAAGGTCAAGGTCAAAGGTCAAGGTCAAGGTCAAAGGTCAAGGTCAAGGTCAAGGTCAAGGTCAAGGTCAAGGTCAAGGTCAAAGGTCAAAGGTCAAGGTCAAAGGTCAAGCTCAAGGTCAAGGTCAAGGTCAAGGTCAAGGTCAAGGTCATGGTCAAGGTCATGGTCATGGTCAAGGTCAAGGTCAAGGTCAAGGTCAAGGTCAAAGGTCAAGGTCAAGGTCAAGGTCAAAGGTCAAGGTCAAGGTCAAGGTCAAGGTCAAGGTCAAGGTCAAGGTCAAGGTCAAGGTCAAGGTCAAGGTCAAGGTCAAGGTCAAGGTCAAGGTCAAGGTCAAGGTCAAGGTCAAGGTCAAGGTCAAGGTCAAGGTCAAAGGTCAAGGTCAAAGGTCAAGGTCAAGGTCAAGGTCAAGGTCAAAGGTCAAGGTCAAGTTCAAGGTCAAAGGTCAAGGTCAAGGTCAAAGGTCAAGGTCAAAGGTCAAGGTCAAGGTCAAGGTCAAGGTCAAAGGTCAAGGTCAAGGTCAAGGTCAAAGGTCAAGGTCAAGGTCAAGGTCAAGGTCAAGGTCAAGGTCAAGGTCAAGGTCAAGGTCAAGGTCAAGGTCAAGGTCAAGGTCAAGGTCAAGGTCAAGGTCAAGGTCAAGGTCAAGGTCAAGGTCAAGGTCAAGGTCAAAGGTCAAGGTCAAGGCCAAGGTCAAAGGTCAAAGGTCAAAGGTCAAAGGTCAAGGTCAAGGTCAAGGTCAAAGGTCAAAGGTCAAAGGTCAAAGGTCAAAGGTCAAAGGTCAAGGTCAAGGTCAAGGTCAAGGTCAAGGTCAAAGGTCAAGGTCAAGGTCAAAGGTCAAAGGTCGAGGTCGAGGTCAAGGTCAAGGTCAAAGGTCAAGGTCAAGGTCAAGGTCAAGGTCAAGTTCATGGTCATGGTCATGGTCAAGGTCAAGCTCAAGGTCAAGGTCAAGGTCAAGGTCAAGGTCAAGATCAAGGTCAAGGTCAAGGTCAAAGGTCAAGGTCAAGGTCAAAGGTCAAGGTCAAGGTCAAGGTCAAGGTCAAGGTCAAGGTCAAGGTCAAAGGTCAAAGGTCAAGGTCAAAGGTCAAGCTCAAGGTCAAGGTCAAGGTCAAGGTCAAGGTCAAGGTCATGGTCAAGGTCATGGTCATGGTCAAGGTCAAGGTCAAGGTCAAGGTCAAGGTCAAAGGTCAAGGTCAAGGTCAAGGTCAAAGGTCAAGGTCAAGGTCAAGGTCAAGGTCAAGGTCAAGGTCAAGGTCAAGGTCAAGGTCAAGGTCAAGGTCAAGGTCAAGGTCAAGGTCAAGGTCAAGGTCAAGGTCAAGGTCAAGGTCAAGGTCAAAGGTCAAGGTCAAAGGTCAAGGTCAAGGTCAAGGTCAAGGTCAAAGGTCAAGGTCAAGTTCAAGGTCAAAGGTCAAGGTCAAGGTCAAAGGTCAAGGTCAAAGGTCAAGGTCAAGGTCAAGGTCAAGGTCAAAGGTCAAGGTCAAGGTCAAGGTCAAAGGTCAAGGTCAAGGTCAAGGTCAAGGTCAAGGTCAAGGTCAAGGTCAAGGTCAAGGTCAAGGTCAAGGTCAAGGTCAAGGTCAAGGTCAAGGTCAAGGTCAAGGTCAAGGTCAAGGTCAAGGTCAAGGTCAAGGTCAAAGGTCAAGGTCAAGGCCAAGGTCAAAGGTCAAAGGTCAAAGGTCAAAGGTCAAGGTCAAGGTCAAGGTCAAAGGTCAAAGGTCAAAGGTCAAAGGTCAAAGGTCAAAGGTCAAGGTCAAGGTCAAGGTCAAGGTCAAGGTCAAAGGTCAAGGTCAAGGTCAAAGGTCAAAGGTCGAGGTCGAGGTCAAGGTCAAGGTCAAAGGTCAAGGTCAAGGTCAAGGTCAAGGTCAAGTTCATGGTCATGGTCATGGTCAAGGTCAAGCTCAAGGTCAAGGTCAAGGTCAAGGTCAAGGTCAAGGTCAAGGTCAAGGTCAAGGTCAAGGTCAAGGTCAAAGGTCAAGGTCAAGGTCAAGGTCAAGGTCAAAGGTCAAGGTCAAGTTCAAGGTCAAAGGTCAAGGTCAAGGTCAAAGGTCAAAGGTCAAGGTCAAAGGTCAAGGTCAAGGTCAAGGTCAAGGTCAAGGTCAAGGTCAAGGTCAAGGTCAAGGTCAAGGTCAAGGTCAAGGTCAAAGGTCAAGGTCAAGGTCAAGGTCAAGGTCAAGGTCAAAGGTCAAGGTCAAGTTCAAGGTCAAATGTCAAAGGTCAAGGTCAAAGGTCAAGTTCAAGGTCAAAGGTCAAGGTCAAGGTCAAGGTCAAAGTTCAAGGTCATAGGTCAAGGTCAAGGTCAAGGTCAAGGTCAAGGTCAAGGTCAAAGGTCAAGGTCAAAGGTCAAGGTCAAGGTCAAGGTCAAGGTCAAGGTCAAGGTCAAGGTCAAGGTCAAGGTCAAGGTCAAAGGTCAAGGTCAAGGTCAAGGTCAAGGTCAAGGTCAAGGTCAAAGGTCAAGGTCAAGTTCAAGGTCAAATGTCAAAGGTCAAGGTCAAAGGTCAAAGGTCAAGGTCAAAGGTCAAGTTCAAGGTCAAAGGTCAAGGTCAAGGTCAAGGTCAAAGTTCAAGGTCATAGGTCAAGGTCAAGGTCAAGGTCAAGGTCAAGGTCAAAGGTCAAAGGTCAAGGTCAAGGTCAAGGTCAAAGGTCAAGGTCAAGGTCAAGGTCAAGGTCAAGGTCAAGGTCAAGGTCAAGGTCAAGGTCAAGGTCAAGGTCAAGGTCAAGGTCAAGGTCAAGGTCAAGGTCAAGGTCAAGGTCAAGGTCAAAGGTCAAATGTCAAGGTCAAAGGTCAAGGTCAAGGTCCAGTTCAAGGTCAAAGGTCAAGGTCCAGTTCAAGGTCAAAGGTCAAGGTCAAGGTCAAAGGTCAAGGTCAAAGGTCAAGGTCAAAGGTCAAGCTCAAGGTCAAGGTCAAGGTCAAGGTCAAGGTCATGGTCATGGTCAAGGTCAAGGTCAAGGTCAAGGTCAAGGTCAAAGGTCAAGGTCAAGTTCAAGGTCAAATGTCAAAGGTCAAGGTCAAAGGTCAAAGGTCAAGGTCAAAGGTCAAGTTCAAGGTCAAAGGTCAAGGTCAAGGTCAAGGTCAAAGTTCAAGGTCAAAGGTCAAGGTCAAAGTCAAGGTCAAAGGTCAAGGTCAAGGTCAAGGTCAAGGTCAAGGTCAAGGTCAAGGTCAAGGTCAAGGTCAAGGTCAAGGTCAAGGTCAAGGTCAAAGGTCAAAGGTCAAAGGTCAAGGTCAAAGTCAAGGTCAAAGGTCAAGGTCAAGGTCAAGGTCAAGGTCAAGGTCAAGGTCAAGGTCAAGGTCAAGGTCAAGGTCAAGGTCAAGGTCAAGGTCAAAGGTCAAGGTCAAGGTGAAAGGTCAAGCTCAAGGTCAAGGTCAAGGTCAAGGTCAAGGTCATGGTCATGGTCAAGGTCAAGGTCAAGGTCAAGGTCAAGGTCAAGGTCAAGGTCAAGGTCAAGGTCAAAGGTCAAGGTCAAGGTCAAGGTCAAGGTCAAGGTCAAGGTCAAGGTCAAGGTCAAGGTCAAGGTCAAGGTCAAGGTCAAGGTCAAAGGTCAAGGTCAAAGGTCAAGGTCAAGGTCAAGGTCAAAGGTCAAGGTCAAGTTCAAGGTCAAAGGTCAAGGTCAAAGGTCAAGGTCAAAGGTCAAGGTCAAGGTCAAGGTCAAGGTCAAGGTCAAGGTCAAGGTCAAGGTCAAGGTCAAGGTCAAGGTCAAGGTCAAGGTCAAGGTCAAAGGTCCAGGTCAAAGGTCAAGGTCAAGGTCAAGGTCAAGGTCAAGGTCAAGGTCAAGGTCAAAGGTCAAAGGTCAAGGTCAAAGGTCAAGCTCAAGGTCAAGGTCAAGGTCAAGGTCAAGGTCATGGTCATGGTCATGGTCAAGGTCAAGGTCAAGGTCAAGGTCAAGGTCAAGGTCAAAGGTCAAGGTCAAGGTCAAGGTCAAGGTCAAGGTCAAGGTCAAGGTCAAGGTCAAGGTCAAGGTCAAGGTCAAGGTCAAGGTCAAGGTCAAGGTCAAGGTCAAGTTCAAGGTCAAATGTCAAAGGTCAAGGTCAAAGGTCAAAGGTCAAGGTCAAAGGTCAAGTTCAAGGTCAAAGGTCAAGGTCAAGGTCAAGGTCAAAGTTCAAGGTCAAAGGTCAAGGTCAAGGTCAAGGTCAAGGTCAAGGTCAAGGTCAAGGTCAAGGTCAAAGGTCAAGGCCAAGGTCAAGGTCAAGGTCAAAGGTCAAAGGTCAAGGTCAAGGTCAAGGTCAAGGTCAAGGTCGAGGTCAAGGTCAAGGTCAAGGTCAAGGTCAAGGTCAAGGTCAAGGTCAAGGTCAAGGTCAAAGGTAAAGGTCAAGGTCATGGTCAAGGTCAAGGTCAAGGTCAAGGTCATGGTCAAGGTCAAGATCAAGCTCAAGGTCAAAGGTCAAAGGTCAAACGTCAAGGTCAAGGTCAAAGGTCATGGTCAAGGTCAAGGTCAAGGTCAAGGTCAAGGTCAAAGGTCAAGGTCAAGGTCAAGATCAAAGGTCAAGGTCAAGGTCAAGGTCAAGGTCAAGGTCAAGGTCAAAGGTCAAAGGTCAAAGGTCAAGGTCATGGTCATGGTCATGGTCAAGGTCAAGGTCAAGGTGAAGGTCAAGGTCAAGGTCAAGGTCAAGGTCAAGGTCAAGGTCAAGGTCAAGGTCAAAGGTCAAAGGTCAAGGTCAAAGGTCAAGGTCAAGGTCAAAGGTCAAGGTCAAGTTCAAGGTCAAAGGTCAAGGTCAAGGTCAAAGGTCAAGGTCAAAGGTCAAGGTCAAGGTCAAGGTCAAGGTCAAGGTCAAGGTCAAGGTCAAGGTCAAGGTCAAGGTCAAGGTCAAGGTCAAGGTCAAGGTCAAAGGTCAAGGTCAAGGTCAAGGTCAAGGTCAAAGGTCAAGGTCAAAGGTCAAGGTCAAGGTCAAGGTCAAGGTCAAGGTCAAGGTCAAAGGTCAAGGCCAAGGTCAAGGTCAAGGTCAAAGGTCAAAGGTCAAGGTCAAGGTCAAGGTCGAGGTCAAGGTCAAGGTCAAGGTCGAGGTCAAGGTCAAGGTCAAGGTCAAGGTCAAGGTCAAAGGTAAAGGTCAAGGTCATGGTCAAGGTCAAGGTCAAGGTCAAGGTCATGGTCAAGGTCAAGATCAAGCTCAAGGTCAAAGGTCAAAGGTCAAACGTCAAGGTCAAGGTCAAAGGTCATGGTCAAGGTCAAGGTCAAGGTCAAGGTCAAGGTCAAAGGTCAAGGTCAAGGTCAAGATCAAAGGTCAAGGTCAAGGTCAAGGTCAAGGTCAAGGTCAAGGTCAAGGTCAAAGGTCAAAGGTCAAAGGTCAAGGTCATGGTCATGGTCATGGTCAAGGTCAAGGTCAAGGTGAAGGTCAAGGTCAAGGTCAAGGTCAAGGTCAAGGTCAAGGTCAAGGTCAAGGTCAAGGTCAAGGTCAAGGTCAAGGTCAAAGGTCAAAGGTCAAGGTCAAAGGTCAAGGTCAAGGTCAAAGGTCAAGGTCAAGTTCAAGGTCAAAGGTCAAGGTCAAGGTCAAAGGTCAAGGTCAAAGGTCAAGGTCAAGGTCAAGGTCAAGGTCAAGGTCAAGGTCAAGGTCAAGGTCAAGGTCAAGGTCAAGGTCAAGGTCAAGGTCAAGGTCAAGGTCAAGGTCAAGGTCAAAGGTCAAGGTCAAGGTCAAGGTCAAGGTCAAAGGTCAAGGTCAAAGGTCAAGGTCAAGGTCAAGGTCAAAGGTCAAGGTCAAGTTCAAGTTCAAGGTCAAAGGTCAAGGTCAAGGTCAAAGGTCAAGGTCAAGGTCAAAGGTCTAGTTCAAGGTCAAAGGTCAAGGTCAAGGTCAAGGTCAAGGTCAAAGGTCAAGGTCAAGGTCAAGGTCAAGGTCAAGGTCAAGGTCAAGGTCAAGGTCAAGGTCAAGGTCAAGGTCAAGGTCAAGGTCAAGGTCAAGGTCAAGGTCAAGGTCAAGGTCAAGGTCAAGGTCAAGGTCAAGGTCAAAGGTCAAGGTCAAGGTCAAGGTCAAGGTCAAAGGTCAAGGTCAAAGGTCAAGGTCAAGGTCAAGGTCAAGGTCAAGGTCAAAGGTCAAGGCCAAGGTCAAGGTCAAGGTCAAAGGTCAAAGGTCAAGGTCAAGGTCAAGGTCGAGGTCAAGGTCAAGGTCAAGGTCGAGGTCAAGGTCAAGGTCAAGGTCAAGGTCAAGGTCAAAGGTAAAGGTCAAGGTCATGGTCAAGGTCAAGGTCAAGGTCAAGGTCATGGTCAAGGTCAAGATCAAGCTCAAGGTCAAAGGTCAAAGGTCAAACGTCAAGGTCAAGGTCAAAGGTCATGGTCAAGGTCAAGGTCAAGGTCAAGGTCAAGGTCAAAGGTCAAGGTCAAGGTCAAGATCAAAGGTCAAGGTCAAGGTCAAGGTCAAGGTCAAGGTCAAGGTCAAAGGTCAAAGGTCAAAGGTCAAGGTCATGGTCATGGTCATGGTCAAGGTCAAGGTCAAGGTGAAGGTCAAGGTCAAGGTCAAGGTCAAGGTCAAGGTCAAGGTCAAGGTCAAGGTCAAGGTCAAGGTCAAGGTCAAGGTCAAGGTCAAGGTCAAGGTCAAGGTCAAAGGTCAAAGGTCAAGGTCAAAGGTCAAGGTCAAGGTCAAAGGTCAAAGGTCAAGTTCAAGGTCAAAGGTCAAGGTCAAGGTCAAAGGTCAAGGTCAAAGGTCAAGGTCAAGGTCAAGGTCAAGGTCAAGGTCAAGGTCAAGGTCAAGGTCAAGGTCAAGGTCAAGGTCAAGGTCAAGGTCAAGGTCAAGGTCAAAGGTCAAGGTCAAGGTCAAGGTCAAGGTCAAAGGTCAAGGTCAAAGGTCAAGGTCAAGGTCAAGGTCAAAGGTCAAGGTCAAGTTCAAGTTCAAGGTCAAAGGTCAAGGTCAAGGTCAAAGGTCAAGGTCAAGGTCAAAGGTCTAGTTCAAGGTCAAAGGTCAAGGTCAAGGTCAAGGTCAAGGTCAAAGGTCAAGGTCAAGGTCAAGGTCAAGGTCAAGGTCAAGGTCAAGGTCAAGGTCAAGGTCAAGGTCAAGGTCAAGGTCAAGGTCAAGGTCAAGGTCAAGGTCAAGGTCAAGGTCAAGGTCAAGGTCAAGGTCAAGGTCAAGGTCAAGGTCAAGGTCAAGGTCAAGGTCAAGGTCAAGGTCAAGGTCAAGGTCAAGGTCAAGGTCAAAGCTCAAGGTCAAGGTCAAGGTCAAGGTCAAGGTCAAGGTCATGGTCATGGTCATGGTCAAGGTCAAGGTCAAGGTCAAGGTCAAGGTCAAGGTCAAAGGTCAAAGGTCAAAGGTCAAAGGTCAAGGTCAAAGGTCAAGGTCAAGGTCAAGGTCAAGGTCAAAGGTCAAGGTCAAGGTCAAGTTCAAGGTCAAAGGTCAAGGTCAAGGTCAAAGGTCAAGGTCAAGGTCAAGGTCAAGGTCAAGGTCAAGGTCAAGGTCAAGGTCAAAGGTCAAAGGTCAAGGTCAAGGTCAAGGTCCAAGGTCAAGCTCAAGGTCAAGGTCAAGGTCAAGGTCAAGGTCAAGGTCAAGGTCAAGGTCAAGGTCAAGGTCAAAGGTCAAAGGTCAAAGGTCAAAGGTCAAGGTCAAAGGTCAAGGTCAAGGTCAAGGTCAAGGTCAAGGTCAAAGGTCAAGGTCAAGTTCAAGGTCAAAGGTCAAGGTCAAGGTCAAGGTCAAGGTCAAATGTCAAAGGTCAAGGTCAAGGTCAAAGGTCAAGCTCAAGGTCAAGGTCAAGGTCAAGGTCAAGGTCAAGGTCATGGTCATGGTCAAGGTCAAGGTCAAGGTCAAGGTCAATGTCAAAGGTCAAGGTCAAGTTCAAGGTCAAAGGTCAAGGTCAAAGGTCAAAGGTCAAGGTCAAAGGTCAAGTTCAAGGTCAAAGGTCAAGGTCAAGGTCAAGGTCAAGGTCAAAGTTCAAGGTCAAAGGTCAAGGTCAAAGTCAAGGTCAAAGGTCAAGGTCAAGGTCAAGGTCAAGGTCAAGGTCAAAGGTCAAAGGTCAAGGTCAAGGTCAAAGGTCAAGCTCAAGGTCAAGGTCAAGGTCAAGGTCAAGGTCATGGTCATGGTCAAGGTCAAGGTCAAGGTCAAGGTCAAGGTCAAGGTCAAAGGTCAAGGTCAAGTTCAAGGTCAAATGTCAAAGGTCAAGGTCAAAGGTCAAAGGTCAAGGTCAAAGGTCAAGTTCAAGGTCAAAGGTCAAGGTCAAGGTCAAGGTCAAAGTTCAAGGTCAAAGGTCAAGGTCAAAGTCAAGGTCAAAGGTCAAGGTCAAGGTCAAGGTCAAAGTCAAAGGTCAAGGTCAAGTTCAAGGTCAAAGGTCAAGGTCAAGGTCAAAGGTCAAGGTCAAAGGTCAAGGTCAAGGTCAAGGTCAAGGTCAAGGTCAAGGTCAAGGTCAAGGTCAAAGGTCAAGGTCAAAGGTCAAGGTCAAGGTCAAGGTCAAGGTCAAGGTCAAAGGTCAAGGTCAAGGTCAAGGTCAAGGTCATGGTCATGGTCAAGGTCAAGGTCAAGGTCAAGGTCAAAGGTCAAGGTCAAGGTCAAGGTCAAAGGTCAAGGTCAAGGTCAAGGTCAAGGTCAAGGTCAAGGTCAAGGTCAAGGTCAAGGTCAAGGTCAAGGTCAAGGTCAAGGTCAAGGTCAAGGTCAAGGTCAAAGGTCAAGGTCAAGGTCAAGGTCAAGGTCAAAGGTCAAAGGTCAAGGTCAAAGGTCAAAGGTCAAGGTCAAGGTCAAGGTCAAAGTTAAAGGTCAAAGGTCAAGGTCAAAGTCAAGGTCAAAGGTCAAGGTCAAAGTTCAAGGTCAAAGGTCAAGGTCAAAGTCAAGGTCAAAGGTCAAGGCCAAGGTCAAGGTCAAGGTCAAAGGTCAAAGGTCAAGGTCAAGGTCAAGGTCAAGGTCAAAGGTCAAGGTCAAGGTCAAGGTCAAGGTCAAGGTCAAGGTCAAGGTCAAGGTCAAGGTCAAGGTCAAGGTCAAGGTCAAAGGTCAAGGTCAAAGGTCAAGGTCAAGGTCAAGGTCAAAGGTCAAGGTCAAGTTCAAGGTCAAAGGTCAAGGTCAAGGTCAAAGGTCAAGGTCAAAGGTCAAGGTCAAGGTCAAGGTCAAGGTCAAGGTCAAGGTCAAGGTCAAAGGTCAAGGTCAAGGTCAAGGTCAAAGGTCAAGGTCAAAGGTCAAGGTCAAGGTCAAGGTCAAAGGTCAAGGTCAAGTTCAAGGTCAAAGGTCAAGGTCAAGGTCAAAGGTCAAGGTCAAAGGTCAAGGTCAAGGTCAAGGTCAAGGTCAAGGTCAAGGTCAAGGTCAAGGTCAAAGGTCAAGGTCAAGGTCAAAGGTCAAGGTCAAGGTCAAGGTCAAGGTCAAGGTCAAAGGTCAAAGGTCAAGGTCAAAGGTCAAGCTCAAGGTCAAGGTCAAGGTCAAGGTCAAGGTCAAGGTCATGGTCATGGTCAAGGTCAAGGTCAAGGTCAAGGTCAAGGTCAAGGTCAAAGGTCAAGGTCAAGGTCAAGGTCAAAGGTCAAGGTCAAGGTCAAGGTCAAGGTCAAGGTCAAGGTCAAGGTCACGGTCAAGGTCAAGGTCAAGGTCAAGGTCAAGGTCAAGGTCAAGTTCAAGGTCAAAGGTCAAGGTCAAGGTCAAAGGTCAAGGTCAAGGTCAAGGTCAAAGGTCAAGGCCAAGGTCAAGGTCAAAGTTCAAGGTCAAAGGTCAAGGTCAAAGTCAAGGTCAAAGGTCAAGGCCAAGGTCAAGGTCAAGGTCAAAGGTCAAAGGTCAAAGGTCAAGGTCAAGGTCAAGGTCAAGGTCAAGGTCAAGGTCAAAGGTCAAGGTCAAGGTCAAGGTCAAGGTCAAGGTCAAGGTCAAGGTCAAGGTCAAGGTCAAGGTCAAGGTCAAGGTCAAAGGTCAAGGTCAAAGGTCAAGGTCAAGGTCAAGGTCAAAGGTCAAGGTCAAGTTCAAGGTCAAAGGTCAAGGTCAAGGTCAAAGGTCAAGGTCAAGGTCAAGGTCAAGGTCAAGGTCAAGGTCAAGGTCAAAGGTCAAGGTCAAAGGTCAAGGTCAAAGGTCAAGGTCAAGGTCAAGGTCAAGGTCAAGGTCAAAGGTCAAAGGTCAAAGGTCAAAGGTCAAGGTCAAAGGTCAAGGTCAAGGTCAAGGTCAAGGTCAAGGTCAAGGTCAAGGTCAAGGTCAAGGTCAAAGGTCAAGGTCAAGGTCAAGGTCAAGGTCAAGGTCAAAGGTCAAGGTCAAAGGTCAAGGTCAAGGTCAAGGTCAAGGTCAAAGGTCAAGGTCAAGTTCAAGGTTAAAGGTCAAGGTCAAGGTCAAGGTCAAAGGTCAAGGTCAAGTTCAAGGTCAAAGGTCAAGGTCAAAGGTCAAGGTCAAGGTCAAGGTCAAGGTCAAGGTCAAGGTCAAGGTCAAGGTCAAGGTCAAGGTCAAAGGTCAAGGTCAAGGTCAAGGTCAAGGTCAAAGGTCAAGGTCAAAGGTCAAGGTCAAGGTCAAGGTCAAGGTCAAAGGTCAAGGTCAAGGTCAAGTTCAAGGTCAAGGTCAAGGTCAAGGTCAAAGGTCAAGGTCAAGGTCAAAGGTCAAGTTCAAGGTCAAAGGTCAAGGTCAAGGTCAAGGTCAAAGGTCAAGCTCAAGGTCAAGGTCAAGGTCAAGGTCAAGGTCAAGGTCAAGGTCATGGTCATGGTCATGGTCAAGGTCAAGGTCAAGGTCAAGGTCAAGGTCAAGGTCAAAGGTCAAGGTCAAAGGTCAAGGTCAAAGGTCAAGGTCAAGGTCAAGGTCAAGGTCAAAGGTCAAGGTCAAGGTCAAGTTCAAGGTCAAAGGTCAAGGTCAAGGTCAAAGGTCAAGGTCAAGGTCAAGGTCAAGGTCAAGGTCAAGGTCAAGGTCAAGGTCAAAGGTCAAAGGTCAAGGTCAAGGTCAAAGGTCAAGCTCAAGGTCAAGGTCAAGGTCAAGGTCAAGGTCAAGGTCAAAGGTCAAGGTCAAAGGTCAAGGTCAAGGTCAAGGTCAAGGTCAAAGGTCAAGGTCAAGTTCAAGGTCAAAGGTCAAGGTCAAGGTCAAAGGTCAAGGTCAAGGTCAAGGTCAAGGTCAAGGTCAAGGTCAAGGTCAAGGTCAAGGTCAAGGTCAAGGTCAAGGTCAAGGTCAAGGTCAAGGTCAAGGTCAAGGTCAAGGTCAAAGGTCAAAGGTCAAGGTGAAGGTCAAAGGTCAAGCTCAAGGTCAAGGTCAAGGTCAAGGTCAAGGTCAAGGTCATGGTCATGGTAATGGTCAAGGTCAAGGTCAAGGTCAAGGTCAAAGGTCAAGGTCAAGTTCAAGGTCAAATGTCAAAGGTCAAGGTCAAAGGTCAAGGTCAAGGTCAAGGTCAAAGGTCAAGGTCAAGGTCAAGATCAAGGTCAAGGTCAAAGGTCAAAGGTCAAACGTCAAGGTCAAGGTCAAAGGTCAAGGTCAAGGTCAAGGTCAAGGTCAAGGTCAAAGGTCAAGGTCAAGGTCAAGGTCAAAGGTCAAGGTCAAGGTCAAGGTCAAGGTCAAGGTCAAGGTCAAGGTCAAGGTCAAGGTCAAGGTCAAAGGTCAAAGGTCAAAGGTCAAGGTCATGGTCATGGTCATGGTCAAGGTCAAGGTCAAGGTCAAGGTCAAGGTCAAGGTCAAGGTCAAGGTCAAGGTCAAGGTCAAGGTCAAGGTCAAGGTCAAGGTCAAGGTCAAGGTCAAGGTCAAGGTCAAGGTCAAGGTCAAGGTCAAGGTCAAGGTCAAAGGTCAAGGTCAAATGTCAAAGGTCAAGGTCAAAGGTCAAAGGTCAAAGGTCAAAGGTCAAGGTCAAATGTCAAGTTCAAGGTCAAAGGTCAAGGTCAAGGTCAAGGTCAAAGTTCAAGGTCAAAGGTCAAGGTCAAAGTCAAGGTCAAAGGTCAAGGTCAAGGTCAAGGTCAAAGTCAAAGGTCAAGGTCAAGTTCAAGGTCAAAGGTCAAGGTCAAGGTCAAAGGTCAAGGTCAAAGGTCAAGGTCAAGGTCAAGGTCAAGGTCAAGGTCAAGGTCAAAGGTCAAGGTCAAAGGTCAAGGTCAAGGTCAAGGTCAAGGTCAAAGGTCAAGGTCAAGGTCAAGGTCAAGGTCAAGGTCAAAGGTCAAAGGTCAAGGTCAAAGGTCAAGCTCAAGGTCAAGGTCAAGGTCAAGGTCAAGGTCATGGTCATGGTCATGGTCAAGGTCAAGGTCAAGGTCAAGGTCAAAGGTCAAGGTCAAGGTCAAGGTCAAAGGTCAAGGTCAAGGTCAAGGTCAAGGTCAAGGTCAAGGTCAAGGTCAAGGTCAAGGTCAAGGTCAAGGTCAAGGTCAAGGTCAAGGTCAAGGTCAAGGTCAAGGTCAAGGTCAAAGGTCAAGGTCAAGGTCAAGGTCAAGGTCAAGGTCAAAGGTCAAAGGTCAAGGTCAAAGGTCAAAGGTCAAAGGTCAAGGTCAAGGTCAAGGTCAAAGTTAAAGGTCAAAGGTCAAGGTCAAAGTCAAGGTCAAAGGTCAAGGCCAAGGTCAAGGTCAAAGTTCAAGGTCAAAGGTCAAGGTCAAAGTCAAGGTCAAAGGTCAAGGCCAAGGTCAAGGTCAAGGTCAATGGTCAAAGGTCAAGGTCAAGGTCAAGGTCAAGGTCAAGGTCAAGGTCAAGGTCAAGGTCAAGGTCAAGGTCAAAGGTCAAGGTCAAGGTCAAGGTCAAAGGTCAAGGTCAAAGGTCAAGGTCAAGGTCAAGGTCAAGGTCAAAGGTCAAGGTCAAGTTCAAGGTCAAAGGTCAAGGTCAAGGTCAAAGGTCAAGGTCAAAGGTCAAGGTCAAGGTCAAGGTCAAGGTCAAGGTCAAGGTCAAGGTCAAAGGTCAAGGTCAAGGTCAAGGTCAAGGTCAAGGTCAAGGTCAAAGGTCAAGGTCAAAGGTCAAGGTCAAAGGTCAAGGTCAAGTTCAAGGTCAAAGGTCAAGGTCAAGGTCAAAGGTCAAGGTCAAAGGTCAAGGTCAAGGTCAAGGTCAAGGTCAAGGTCAAGGTCAAGGTCAAGGTCAAAGGTCAAGGTCAAGGTCAAAGGTCAAGGTCAAGGTCAAGGTCAAGGTCAAGGTCAAAGGTCAAAGGTCAAGGTCAAAGGTCAAGCTCAAGGTCAAGGTCAAGGTCAAGGTCAAGGTCATGGTCATGGTCAAGGTCAAGGTCAAGGTCAAGGTCAAGGTCAAGGTCAAGGTCAAAGGTCAAGGTCAAGGTCAAGGTCAAAGGTCAAGGTCAAGGTCAAGGTCAAGGTCAAGGTCAAGGTCAAGGTCAAGGTCAAGGTCAAGGTCAAGGTCAAGGTCAAGGTCAAGGTCAAGGTCAAGGTCAAGGTCAAGGTCAAGGTCAAGGTCAAGGTCAAAGGTCAAGGTCAAGGTCAAGGTCAAGGTCAAAGGTCAAAGGTCAAGGTCAAAGGTCAAAGGTCAAGGTCAAGGTCAAGGTCAAAGTTAAAGGTCAAAGGTCAAGGTCAAAGTCAAGGTCAAAGGTCAAGGCCAAGGTCAAGGTCAAAGTTCAAGGTCAAAGGTCAAGGTCAAAGTCAAGGTCAAAGGTCAAGGCCAAGGTCAAGGTCAAGGTCAAAGGTCAAAGGTCAAGGTCAAGGTCAAGGTCAAGGTCAAGGTCAAGGTCAAGGTCAAGGTCAAAGGTCAAGGTCAAGGTCAAGGTCAAGGTCAAGGTCAAGGTCAAAGTCAAAGGTCAAAGTCAAAGGTCAAGGTCAAGGTCAAGGTCAAGGTCAAGGTCAAGGTCAAGGTCAAGGTCAAGGTCAAGGTCAAGGTCAAAGGTCAAAGGTCAAAGGTCAAGGTCAAAGGTCAAGGTCAAGGTCAAAGGTCAAGGTCACGGTCAAGGTCAAGGTCAAGGTCAAGGTCAAGGTCAAGGTCAAGGTCAAGGTCAAGGTCAAGGTCAAGGTCAAGGTCAAGGTCAAGGTCAAGGTCAAGGTCAAGGTCAAGGTCAAAGGTCAAGGTCAAGGCCAAGGTCAAAGGTCAAAGGTCAAAGGTCAAAGGTCAAGGTCAAGGTCAAGGTCAAAGGTCAAAGGTCAAAGGTCAAAGGTCAAAGGTCAAAGGTCAAGGTCAAGGTCAAGGTCAAGGTCAAGGTCAAAGGTCAAGGTCAAGGTCAAAGGTCAAAGGTCGAGGTCGAGGTCAAGGTCAAGGTCAAAGGTCAAGGTCAAGGTCAAGGTCAAGGTCAAGTTCATGGTCATGGTCATGGTCATGGTCAAGGTCAAGCTCAAGGTCAAGGTCAAGGTCAAGGTCAAGGTCAAGGTCAAGGACAAGGTCAAGGTCAAGGTCAAGGTCAAAGGTCAAGGTCAAGGTCAAGGTCAAAGGTCAAGGTCAAGTTCAAGGTCAAAGGTCAAGGTCAAGGTCAAAGGTCAAGGTCAAAGGTCAAGGTCAAGGTCAAGGTCAAGGTCAAGGTCAAGGTCAAGGTCAAGGTCAAGGTCAAGGTCAAGGTCAAAGGTCAAGGTCAAGGTCAAGGTCAAGGTCAAGGTCAAGTTCAAAGGTCAAGGTCAAGGTCAAGGTCAAAGGTCAAAGTCAAGTTCAAGGTCAAAGGTCAAGGTCAAGGTCAAAGGTCAAGGTCAAAGGTCAAGGTCAAGGTCAAGGTCAAGGTCAAGGTCAAGGTCAAGGTCAAGGTCAAGGTCAAGGTCAAGGTCAAGGTCAAGGTCAAGGTCAAAGGTCAAGGTCAAGGTCAAGGTCAAGGTCAAGGTCAAAGGTCAAGGTCAAGTTCAAGGTCAAATGTCAAAGGTCAAGGTCAAAGGTCAAGGTCAAAGGTCAAGGTCAAGGTCAAGGTCAAGGTCAAGGTCAAGGTCAAGGTCAAGGTCAAGGTCAAGGTCAAAGGTCAAGGTCAAGGTCAAGGTCAAAGGTCAAGGTCAAGTTCAAGGTCAAATGTCAAAGGTCAAGGTCAAAGGTCAAAGGTCAAGGTCAAAGGTCAAGTTCAAGGTCAAAGGTCAAGGTCAAGGTCAAGGTCAAAGTTCAAGGTCATAGGTCAAGGTCAAGGTCAAGGTCAAGGTCAAAGGTCAAAGGTCAAACGTCAAGGTCAAGGTCAAAGGTCAAGGTCAAGGTCAAGGTCAAGGTCAAGGTCAAGGTCAAGATCAAGGTCAAGGTCAAGGTCAAGGTCAAGGTCAAGGTCAAGGTCAAGGTCAAGGTCAAGGTCAAGGTCAAAGGTCAAATGTCAAGGTCAAAGGTCAAGGTCAAGGTCAAGGTCAAAGGTCAAGGTCCAGTTCAAGGTCAAAGGTCAAGGTCAAGGTCAAAGGTCAAGGTCAAAGGTCAAGGTCAAAGGTCAAGCTCAAGGTCAAGGTCAAGGTCAAGGTCAAGGTCATGGTCATGGTCAAGGTCAAGGTCAAGGTCAAGGTCAAGGTCAAAGGTCAAGGTCAAGTTCAAGGTCAAATGACAAAGGTCAAGGTCAAAGGTCAAAGGTCAAGGTCAAAGGTCAAGTTCAAGGTCAAAGGTCAAGGTCAAGGTCAAGGTCAAAGTTCAAGGTCAAAGGTCAAGGTCAAAGTCAAGGTCAAAGGTCAAGGTCAAGGTCAAGGTCAAGGTCAAGGTCAAGGTCAAGGTCAAGGTCAAGGTCAAGGTCAAAGGTCAAAGGTCAAAGGTCAAGGTCAAAGTCAAGGTCAAAGGTCAAGGTCAAGGTCAAGGTCAAGGTCAAGGTCAAGGTCAAGGTCAAGGTCAAGGTCAAGGTCAAGGTCAAAGGTCAAAGGTCAAGGTCAAGGTCAAAGGTCAAGCTCAAGGTCAAGGTCAAGGTCAAGGTCAAGGTCATGG
The DNA here is from genome assembly GCA_963971365.1 of Lasioglossum villosulum. Classification (NCBI taxonomy): domain Eukaryota; kingdom Metazoa; phylum Arthropoda; class Insecta; order Hymenoptera; family Halictidae; genus Lasioglossum; species Lasioglossum villosulum. The sequence continues at coordinate 315,852 of CAXARU010000015.1, read as the reverse complement.
TCATGGTCAAGGTCAAGGTCAAGGTCAAGGTCAAGGTCAAGGTCAAGGTCAAAGGTCAAGGTCAAGTTCAAGGTCAAATGTCAAAGGTCAAGGTCAAAGGTCAAAGGTCAAGGTCAAAGGTCAAGTTCAAGGTCAAAGGTCAAGGTCAAGGTCAAGGTCAAAGTTCAAGGTCAAAGGTCAAGGTCAAAGTCAAGGTCAAAGGTCAAGGCCAAGGTCAAGGTCAAGGTCAAAGGTCAAATTTCAAGGTCAAGGTCAAGGTCAAGGTCAAAGGTCAAGGTCAAGGTCAAGGTCAAGGTCAAGGTCAAGGTCAAGGTCAAGGTCAAGGTCAAGGTCAAAGGTCAAAGGTCAAGGTCAAAGGTCAAGGTCAAGGTCAAGGTCAAAGGTCAAGGTCAAGTTCAAGGTCAAAGGTCAAGGTCAAGGTCAAAGGTCAAGGTCAAAGGTCAAGGTCAAGGTCAAGGTCAAGGTCAAGGTCAAGGTCAAGGTCAAGGTCAAAGGTCAAGGTCAAAGGTCAAGGTCAAGGTCAAGGTCAAGGTCAAGGTCAAAGGTCAAAGGTCAAGGTCAAAGGTCAAGCTCAAGGTCAAGGTCAAGGTCAAGGTCAAGGTCATGGTCATGGTCATGGTCAAGGTCAAGGTCAAGGTCAAGGTCAAGGTCAAGGTCAAAGGTCAAGGTCAAGGTCAAGGTCAAGGTCAAGGTCAAGGTCAAGGTCAAGGTCAAGGTCAAGGTCAAGGTCAAGGTCAAGGTCAAGTTCAAGGTCAAATGTCAAAGGTCAAGGTCAAAGGTCAAATGTCAAGGTCAAAGGTCAAGTTCAAGGTCAAAGGTCAAGGTCAAGGTCAAAGTTCAAGGTCAAAGGTCAAGGTCAAGGTCAAGGTCAAGGTCAAGGTCAAGGTCAAGGTCAAGGTCAAGGTCAAAGGTCAAGGCCAAGGTCAAGGTCAAGGTCAAAGGTCAAAGGTCAAGGTCAAGGTCAAGGTCGAGGTCAAGGTCAAGGTCAAGGTCAAGGTCAAGGTCAAGGTCAAGGTCAAGGTCAAGGTCAAGGTCAAAGGTAAAGGTCAAGGTCATGGTCAAGGTCAAGGTCAAGGTCAAGGTCATGGTCAAGGTCAAGATCAAGCTCAAGGTCAAAGGTCAAAGGTCAAACGTCAAGGTCAAGGTCAAAGGTCATGGTCAAGGTCAAGGTCAAGGTCAAGGTCAAGGTCAAAGGTCAAGGTCAAGGTCAAGGTCAAAGGTCAAGGTCAAGGTCAAGGTCAAGGTCAAGGTCAAGGTCAAAGGTCAAAGGTCAAAGGTCAAGGTCATGGTCATGGTCATGGTCATGGTCAAGGTCAAGGTGAAGGTCAAGGTCAAGGTCAAGGTCAAGGTCAAGGTCAAGGTCAAGGTCAAGGTCAAGGTCAAGGTCAAAGGTCAAAGGTCAAGGTCAAAGGTCAAGGTCAAGGTCAAAGGTCAAGGTCAAGTTCAAGGTCAAAGGTCAAGGTCAAGGTCAAAGGTCAAGGTCAAAGGTCAAGGTCAAGGTCAAGGTCAAGGTCAAGGTCAAGGTCAAGGTCAAGGTCAAGGTCAAGGTCAAGGTCAAGGTCAAGGTCAAGGTCAAGGTCAAAGGTCAAGGTCAAGGTCAAGGTCAAGGTCAAAGGTCAAGGTCAAAGGTCAAGGTCAAGGTCAAGGTCAAAGGTCAAGGTCAAGTTCAAGTTCAAGGTCAAAGGTCAAGGTCAAGGTCAAGGTCAAGGTCAAAGGTCAAGGTCAAGGTCAAAGGTCTAGTTCAAGGTCAAAGGTCAAGGTCAAGGTCAAGGTCAAGGTCAAAGGTCAAGGTCAAGGTCAAGGTCAAGGTCAAGGTCAAGGTCAAGGTCAAGGTCAAGGTCAAGGTCAAGGTCAAGGTCAAGGTCAAGGTCAAGGTCAAGGTCAAGGTCAAGGTCAAGGTCAAGGTCAAGGTCAAGGTCAAGGTCAAGGTCAAGGTCAAGGTCAAGGTCAAGGTCAAGGTCAAGGTCAAGGTCAAAGCTCAAGGTCAAGGTCAAGGTCAAGGTCAAGGTCATGGTCATGGTCATGGTCAAGGTCAAGGTCAAGGTCAAGGTCAAGGTCAAGGTCAAGGTCAAAGGTCAAAGGTCAAAGGTCAAAGGTCAAAGGTCAAGGTCAAAGGTCAAGGTCAAGGTCAAGGTCAAGGTCAAAGGTCAAGGTCAAGGTCAAGTTCAAGGTCAAAGGTCAAGGTCAAGGTCAAAGGTCAAGGTCAAGGTCAAGGTCAAGGTCAAGGTCAAGGTCAAGGTCAAGGTCAAGGTCAAGGTCAAGGTCAAAGGTCAAAGGTCAAGGTCAAGGTCAAGGTCCAAGGTCAAGCTCAAGGTCAAGGTCAAGGTCAAGGTCAAGGTCAAGGTCAAGGTCAAGGTCAAAGGTCAAAGGTCAAAGGTCAAAGGTCAAGGTCAAAGGTCAAGGTCAAGGTCAAGGTCAAGGTCAAGATCAAAGGTCAAGGTCAAGTTCAAGGTCAAAGGTCAAGGTCAAGGTCAAGGTCAAGGTCAAATGTCAAAGGTCAAGGTCAAGGTCAAAGGTCAAGCTCAAGGTCAAGGTCAAGGTCAAGGTCAAGGTCATGGTCATGGTCAAGGTCAAGGTCAAGGTCAAGGTCAATGTCAAAGGTCAAGGTCAAGTTCAAGGTCAAATGTCAAAGGTCAAGGTCAAAGGTCAAAGGTCAAGGTCAAAGGTCAAGTTCAAGGTCAAAGGTCAAGGTCAAGGTCAAGGTCAAGGTCAAGGTCAAAGTTCAAGGTCAAAGGTCAAGGTCAAAGTCAAGGTCAATGGTCAAGGTCAAGGTCAAGGTCAAGGTCAAGGTCAAAGGTCAAAGGTCAAGGTCAAGGTCAAAGGTCAAGCTCAAGGTCAAGGTCAAGGTCAAGGTCAAGGTCATGGTCATGGTCAAGGTCAAGGTCAAGGTCAAGGTCAAGGTCAAGGTCAAGGTCAAAGGTCAAGGTCAAGTTCAAGGTCAAATGTCAAAGGTCAAGGTCAAAGGTCAAAGGTCAAGGTCAAAGGTCAAGTTCAAGGTCAAAGGTCAAGGTCAAGGTCAAGGTCAAAGTTCAAGGTCAAAGGTCAAGGTCAAAGTCAAGGTCAAAGGTCAAGGTCAAGGTCAAGGTCAAGGTCAAAGGTCAAGGTCAAAGGTCAAGGTCAAGGTCAAGGTCAAGGTCAAAGGTCAAGGTCAAGGTCAAGGTCAAGGTCAAGGTCAAGGTCAAGGTCAAGGTCAAGGTCAAAGGTCAAAGGTCAAGTTCAAAGGTCAAGCTCAAGGTCAAGGTCAAGGTCATGGTCATGGTCAAGGTCAAGGTCAAGGTCAAGGTCAAAGGTCAAGGTCAAGGTCAAGGTCAAAGGTCAAGGTCAAGGTCAAGGTCAAGGTCAAGGTCAAGGTCAAGGTCAAGGTCAAGGTCAAGGTCAAGGTCAAGGTCAAGGTCAAGGTCAAGGTCAAGGTCAAAGGTCAAGGTCAAGGTCAAGGTCAAAGGTCAAAGGTCAAGGTCAAAGGTCAAAGGTCAAGGTCAAAGGTCAAGGTCAAAGTTAAAGGTCAAAGGTCAAGGTCAAAGTCAAGGTCAAAGGTCAAGGTCAAAGTTCAAGGTCAAAGGTCAAGGTCAAAGTCAAGGTCAAAGGTCAAGGCCAAGGTCAAGGTCAAGGTCAAAGGTCAAAGGTCAAGGTCAAGGTCAAGGTGAAGGTCAAAGGTCAAGGTCAAGGTCAAGGTCAAGGTCAAGGTCAAGGTCAAGGTCAAGGTCAAGGTCAAGGTCAAGGTCAAGGTCAAGGTCAAGGTCAAGGTCAAGGTCAAAGGTCAAGGTCAAAGGTCAAGGTCAAGGTCAAGGTCAAAGGTCAAGGTCAAGTTCAAGGTCAAAGGTCAAGGTCAAGGTCAAAGGTCAAGGTCAAAGGTCAAGGTCAAGGTCAAGGTCAAGGTCAAGGTCAAGGTCAAAGGTCAAGGTCAAGGTCAAGGTCAAAGGTCAAGGTCAAAGGTCAAGGTCAAGGTCAAGGTCAAAGGTCAAGGTCAAGTTCAAGGTCAAAGGTCAAGGTCAAGGTCAAAGGTCAAGGTCAAAGGTCAAGGTCAAGGTCAAGGTCAAGGTCAAGGTCAAGGTCAAGGTCAAGGTCAAGGTCGAAGGTCAAGGTCAAGGTCAAAGGTCAAGGTCAAGGTCAAGGTCAAGGTCAAGGTCAAAGGTCAAAGGTCAAGGTCAAAGGTCAAGCTCAAGGTCAAGGTCAAGGTCAAGGTCAAGGTCAAGGTCATGGTCATGGTCAAGGTCAAGGTCAAGATCAAGGTCAAGGTCAAGGTCAAAGGTCAAGGTCAAGGTCAAGGTCAAAGGTCAAGGTCAAGGTCAAGGTCAAGGTCAAGGTCAAGGTCAAGGTCAAGGCCAAGGTCAAGGTCAAAGTTCAAGGTCAAAGGTCAAGGTCAAGGTCAAGGTCAAGGTCAAAGGTCAAGGTCAAGGTCAAGGTCAAGGTCAAGGTCAAGGTCAAGGTCAAGGTCAAGGTCAAGGTCAAAGGTCAAGGTCAAAGGTCAAGGTCAAGGTCAAGGTCAAAGGTCAAGGTCAAGTTCAAGGTCAAAGGTCAAGGTCAAGGTCAAAGGTCAAGGTCAAGGTCAAGGTCAAGGTCAAGGTCAAGGTCAAGGTCAAGGTCAAAGGTCAAGGTCAAAGGTCAAGGTCAAGGTCAAGGTCAAGGTCAAGGTCAAGGTCAAAGGTCAAAGGTCAAGGTCAAAGGTCAAGGTCAAGGTCAAGGTCAAGGTCAAGGTCAAGGTCAAGGTCAAGGTCAAGGTCAAAGGTCAAGGTCAAGGTCAAGGTCAAGGTCAAGGTCAAGGTCAAAGGTCAAGGTCAAAGGTCAAGGTCAAGGTCAAGGTCAAAGGTCAAGGTCAAGTTCAAGGTCAAAGGTCAAGGTCAAGGTCAAGGTCAAAGGTCAAGGTCAAGTTCAAGGTCAAAGGTCAAGGTCAAAGGTCAAGGTCAAGGTCAAGGTCAAGGTCAAGGTCAAGGTCAAGGTCAAGGTCAAGGTCAAAGGTCAAGGTCAAGGTCAAGGTCAAGGTCAAGGTCAAGGTCAAGGTCAAAGGTCAAGGTCAAAGGTCAAGGTCAAGGTCAAGGTCAAGGTCAAAGGTCAAGGTCAAGGTCAAGTTCAAGGTCAAGGTCAAGGTCAAGGTCAAAGGTCAAGGTCAAGGTCAAAGGTCAAGTTCAAGGTCAAAGGTCAAGGTCAAGGTCAAGGTCAAGGTCAAGGTCAAGGTCAAGGTCAAAGGTCAAGGTCAAGGTCAAGGTCAAGGTCAAGGTCAAGGTCAAGGTCAAAGTCAAAGGTCAAGGTCAAGGTCAAGGTCAAGGTCAAGGTCAAGGTCAAAGGTCAAAGGTCAAAGGTCAAGGTCAAAGGTCAAGGTCAAGGTCAAAGGTCAAGGTCACGGTCAAGGTCAAGGTCAAGGTCAAGGTCAAGGTCAAGGTCAAGGTCAAGGTCAAGGTCAAGGTCAAAGGTCAAGGTCAAGGCCAAGGTCAAAGGTCAAAGGTCAAAGGTCAAAGGTCAAGGTCAAGGTCAAGGTCAAAGGTCAAAGGTCAAAGGTCAAAGGTCAAAGGTCAAAGGTCAAAGGTCAAGGTCAAGGTCAAGGTCAAGGTCAAGGTCAAAGGTCAAGGTCAAGGTCAAAGGTCAAAGGTCGAGGTCGAGGTCAAGGTCAAGGTCAAAGGTCAAGGTCAAGGTCAAGGTCAAGATCAAGTTCATGGTCATGGTCATGGTCAAGGTCAAGCTCAAGGTCAAGGTCAAGGTCAAGGTCAAGGTCAAGGTCAAGGTCAAGGACAAGGTCAAGGTCAAGGTCAAGGTCAAAGGTCAAGGTCAAGGTCAAGGTCAAAGGTCAAGGTCAAGTTCAAGGTCAAAGGTCAAGGTCAAGGTCAAAGGTCAAGGTCAAAGGTCAAGGTCAAGGTCAAGGTCAAGGTCAAGGTCAAGGTCAAGGTCAAGGTCAAGGTCAAGGTCAAAGGTCAAGGTCAAGGTCAAGGTCAAGGTCAAGGTCAAAGGTCAAGGTCAAGTTCAAGGTCAAATGTCAAAGGTCAAGGTCAAAGGTCAAGTTCAAGGTCAAAGGTCAAGGTCAAGGTCAAGGTCAAAGTTCAAGGTCATAGGTCAAGGTCAAGGTCAAGGTCAAGGTCAAGGTCAAAGGTCAAAGGTCAAGGTCAAGTTCAAGGTCAAAGGTCAAGGTCAAGGTCAAGGTCAAGGTCAAAGGTCAAGGTCAAGGTCAAGTTCAAGGTCAAGGTCAAGGTCAAGGTCAAAGGTCAAGGTCAAGGTCAAAGGTCAAGTTCAAGGTCAAAGGTCAAGGTCAAGGTCAAGGTCAAAGGTCAAGGTCAAGGTCAAGGTCAAGGTCAAGGTCATGGTCATGGTCATGGTCAAGGTCAAGGTCAAGGTCAAGGTCAAGGTCAAGGTCAAGGTCAAAGGTCAAGGTCAAAGGTCAAGGTCAAAGGTCAAGGTCAAAGTTCAAGGTCAAAGGTCAAGGTCAAAGTCAAGGTCAAAGGTCAAGGCCAAGGTCAAGGTCAAGGTCAAAGGTCAAAGGTCAAGGTCAAGGTCAAGGTCAAGGTCAAGGTCAAGGTCAAGGTCAAAGGTCAAGGTCAAGGTCAAGGTCAAGGTCAAGGTCAAGGTCAAGGTCAAAGTCAAAGGTCAAGGTCAAGGTCAAGGTCAAGGTCAAGGTCAAGGTCAAAGGTCAAAGGTCAAAGGTCAAGGTCAAAGGTCAAGGTCAAGGTCAAAGGTCAAGGTCACGGTCAAGGTCAAGGTCAAGGTCAAGGTCAAGGTCAAGGTCAAGGTCAAGGTCAAGGTCAAGGTCAAGGTCAAAGGTCAAGGTCAAGGCCAAGGTCAAAGGTCAAAGGTCAAAGGTCAAAGGTCAAGGTCAAGGTCAAGGTCAAAGGTCAAAGGTCAAAGGTCAAAGGTCAAAGGTCAAAGGTCAAAGGTCAAGGTCAAGGTCAAGGTCAAGGTCAAGGTCAAAGGTCAAGGTCAAGGTCAAAGGTCAAAGGTCGAGGTCGAGGTCAAGGTCAAGGTCAAAGGTCAAGGTCAAGGTCAAGGTCAAGATCAAGTTCATGGTCATGGTCATGGTCAAGGTCAAGCTCAAGGTCAAGGTCAAGGTCAAGGTCAAGGTCAAGGTCAAGGTCAAGGACAAGGTCAAGGTCAAGGTCAAGGTCAAAGGTCAAGGTCAAGGTCAAGGTCAAAGGTCAAGGTCAAGTTCAAGGTCAAAGGTCAAGGTCAAGGTCAAAGGTCAAGGTCAAAGGTCAAGGTCAAGGTCAAGGTCAAGGTCAAGGTCAAGGTCAAGGTCAAGGTCAAGGTCAAGGTCAAAGGTCAAGGTCAAGGTCAAGGTCAAGGTCAAGGTCAAAGGTCAAGGTCAAGTTCAAGGTCAAATGTCAAAGGTCAAGGTCAAAGGTCAAGTTCAAGGTCAAAGGTCAAGGTCAAGGTCAAGGTCAAAGTTCAAGGTCATAGGTCAAGGTCAAGGTCAAGGTCAAGGTCAAGGTCAAAGGTCAAAGGTCAAGGTCAAGTTCAAGGTCAAAGGTCAAGGTCAAGGTCAAAGGTCAAGGTCAAAGGTCAAGGTCAAGGTCAAGGTCAAGGTCAAGGTCAAGGTCAAGGTCAAGGTCAAGGTCAAGGTCAAGGTCAAAGGTCAAGGTCAAGGTCAAGGTCAAGGTCAAGGTCAAGGTCAAGGTCAAAGGTCAAGGTCAAGTTCAAGGTCAAATGTCAAAGGTCAAGGTCAAAGGTCAAAGGTCAAGGTCAAAGGTCAAGTTCAAGGTCAAAGGTCAAGGTCAAGGTCAAGGTCAAAGTTCAAGGTCATAGGTCAAGGTCAAGGTCAAGGTCAAGGTCAAAGGTCAAAGGTCAAACGTCAAGGTCAAGGTCAAAGGTCAAGGTCAAGGTCAAGGTCAAGGTCAAGGTCAAGGTCAAGGTCAAGGTCAAGGTCAAAGGTCAAATGTCAAGGTCAAAGGTCAAGGTCAAGGTCAAGGTCAAAGGTCAAGGTCCAGTTCAAGGTCAAAGGTCAAGGTCAAGGTCAAAGGTCAAGGTCAAAGGTCAAGGTCAAAGGTCAAGCTCAAGGTCAAGGTCAAGGTCAAGGTCAAGGTCATGGTCATGGTCAAGGTCAAGGTCAAGGTCAAGGTCAAGGTCAAGGTCAAAGGTCAAGGTCAAGTTCAAGGTCAAATGTCAAAGGTCAAGGTCAAAGGTCAAAGGTCAAGGTCAAAGGTCAAGTTCAAGGTCAAAGGTCAAGGTCAAGGTCAAGGTCAAAGTTCAAGGTCAAAGGTCAAGGTCAAAGTCAAGGTCAAAGGTCAAGGTCAAGGTCAAGGTCAAGGTCAAGGTCAAGGTCAAGGTCAAGGTCAAGGTCAAGGTCAAAGGTCAAAGGTCAAGGTCAAGGTCAAAGGTCAAGCTCAAGGTCAAGGTCAAGGTCAAGGTCAAGGTCATGGTCATGGTCAAGGTCAAGGTCAAGGTCAAGGTCAAGGTCAAGGTCAAGGTCAAAGGTCAAGGTCAAGTTCAAGGTCAAATGTCAAAGGTCAAGGTCAAAGGTCAAAGGTCAAGGTCAAAGGTCAAGTTCAAGGTCAAGGTCAAGGTCAAAGTTCAAGGTCATAGGTCAAGGTCAAGGTCAAGGTCAAGGTCAAGGTCAAAGGTCAAAGGTCAAGGTCAAGTTCAAGGTCAAAGGTCAAGGTCAAGGTCAAAGGTCAAGGTCAAAGGTCAAGGTCAAGGTCAAGGTCAAGGTCAAGGTCAAGGTCAAGGTCAAGGTCAAGGTCAAGGTCAAGGTCAAGGTCAAGGTCAAAGGTCAAGGTCAAGGTCAAGGTCAAGGTCAAGGTCAAAGGTCAAGGTCAAGTTCAAGGTCAAATGTCAAAGGTCAAGGTCAAAGGTCAAAGGTCAAGGTCAAAGGTCAAGTTCAAGGTCAAAGGTCAAGGTCAAGGTCAAGGTCAAAGTTCAAGGTCATAGGTCAAGGTCAAGGTCAAGGTCAAGGTCAAAGGTCAAAGGTCAAACGTCAAGGTCAAGGTCAAAGGTCAAGGTCAAGGTCAAGGTCAAGGTCAAGGTCAAGGTCAAGGTCAAGGTCAAGGTCAAGGTCAAGGTCAAGGTCAAGGTCAAGGTCAAGGTCAAGGTCAAGGTCAAGGTCAAGGTCAAAGGTCAAATGTCAAGGTCAAAGGTCAAGGTCAAGGTCAAGGTCAAAGGTCAAGGTCCAGTTCAAGGTCAAAGGTCAAGGTCAAGGTCAAAGGTCAAGGTCAAAGGTCAAGGTCAAAGGTCAAGCTCAAGGTCAAGGTCAAGGTCAAGGTCAAGGTCATGGTCATGGTCAAGGTCAAGGTCAAGGTCAAGGTCAAGGTCAAAGGTCAAGGTCAAGTTCAAGGTCAAATGTCAAAGGTCAAGGTCAAAGGTCAAAGGTCAAGGTCAAAGGTCAAGTTCAAGGTCAAAGGTCAAGGTCAAGGTCAAGGTCAAAGTTCAAGGTCAAAGGTCAAGGTCAAAGTCAAGGTCAAAGGTCAAGGTCAAGGTCAAGGTCAAGGTCAAGGTCAAGGTCAAGGTCAAGGTCAAGGTCAAGGTCAAAGGTCAAAGGTCAAGGTCAAGGTCAAGCTCAAGGTCAAGGTCAAGGTCAAGGTCAAGGTCATGGTCATGGTCAAGGTCAAGGTCAAGGTCAAGGTCAAGGTCAAGGTCAAGGTCAAGGTCAAAGGTCAAGGTCAAGTTCAAGGTCAAATGTCAAAGGTCAAGGTCAAAGGTCAAAGGTCAAGGTCAAAGGTCAAGTTCAAGGTCAAAGGTCAAGGTCAAGGTCAAGGTCAAAGTTCAAGGTCAAAGGTCAAGGTCAAAGTCAAGGTCAAAGGTCAAGGCCAAGGTCAAGGTCAAGGTCAAAGGTCAAATTTCAAGGTCAAGGTCAAGGTCAAGGTCAAAGGTCAAGGTCAAGGTCAAGGTCAAGGTCAAGGTCAAGGTCAAGGTCAAGGTCAAGGTCAAGGTCAAAGGTCAAAGGTCAAGGTCAAAGGTCAAGGTCAAGGTCAAGGTCAAAGGTCAAGGTCAAGTTCAAGGTCAAAGGTCAAGGTCAAGGTCAAAGGTCAAGGTCAAAGGTCAAGGTCAAGGTCAAGGTCAAGGTCAAGGTCAAGGTCAAGGTCAAAGGTCAAGGTCAAAGGTCAAGGTCAAGGTCAAGGTCAAGGTCAAGGTCAAGGTCAAAGGTCAAAGGTCAAGGTCAAAGGTCAAGCTCAAGGTCAAGGTCAAGGTCAAGGTCAAGGTCATGGTCATGGTCAAGGTCAAGGTCAAGGTCAAGGTCAAGGTCAAGGTCAAAGGTCAAAGGTCAAAGGTCAAAGGTCAAGGTCAAAGGTCAAGGTCAAGGTCAAGGTCAAGGTCAAAGGTCAAGGTCAAGGTCAAGTTCAAGGTCAAAGGTCAAGGTCAAGGTCAAGGTCAAGGTCAAGGTCAAGGTCAAGGTCAACGTCAAGGTCAAGGTCAAAGGTCAAAGGTCAAGGTCAAGGTCAAGGTCCAAGGTCAAGCTCAAGGTCAAGGTCAAGGTCAAGGTCAAGGTCAAGGTCAAGGTCAAGGTCAAGGTCAAAGGTCAAAGGTCAAAGGTCAAAGGTCAAGGTCAAAGGTCAAGGTCAAGGTCAAGGTCAAGGTCAAGGTCAAGGTCAAAGGTCAAGGTCAAGTTCAAGGTCAAAGGTCAAGGTCAAGGTCAAGGTCAAGGTCAAATGTCAAAGGTCAAGGTCAAGGTCAAGGTCAAGGTCAAGGTCAAAGGTCAAGGCCAAGGTCAAGGTCAAGGTCAAAGGTCAAAGGTCAAGGTCAAGGTCAAGGTCAATGTCAAAGGTCAAGGTCAAGTTCAAGGTCAAATGTCAAAGGTCAAGGTCAAAGGTCAAAGGTCAAGGTCAAAGGTCAAGTTCAAGGTCAAAGGTCAAGGTCAAGGTCAAGGTCAAGGTCAAAGTTCAAGGTCAAAGGTCAAGGTCAAAGTCAAGGTCAAAGGTCAAGGTCAAGGTCAAGGTCAAGGTCAAGGTCAAAGGTCAAAGGTCAAGGTCAAGGTCAAAGGTCAAGCTCAAGGTCAAGGTCAAGGTCAAGGTCATGGTCATGGTCAAGGTCAAGGTCAAGGTCAAGGTCAAGGTCAAGGTCAAGGTCAAGGTCAAGGTCAAGGTCAAAGGTCAAGGTCAAGTTCAAGGTCAAATGTCAAAGGTCAAGGTCAAAGGTCAAAGGTCAAGGTCAAAGGTCAAGTTCAAGGTCAAAGGTCAAGGTCAAAGGTCAAGGTCAAAGTCAAGGTCAAAGGTCAAGGTCAAGGTCAAGGTCAAGGTCAAAGTCAAAGGTCAAGGTCAAGTTCAAGGTCAAAGGTCAAGGTCAAGGTCAAAGGTCAAGGTCAAAGGTCAAGGTCAAGGTCAAGGTCAAGGTCAAGGTCAAGGTCAAGGTCAAAGGTCAAGGTCAAAGGTCAAGGTCAAGGTCAAGGTCAAAGGTCAAGGTCAAGGTCAAGGTCAAGGTCAAGGTCAAGGTCAAAGGTCAAAGGTCAAGTTCAAAGGTCAAGCTCAAGGTCAAGGTCATGGTCAAGGTCAAAGGTCAAAGGTCAAGGTCAAAGGTCAAAGGTCAAGGTCAAAGGTCAAGGTCAAAGTTAAAGGTCAACGGTCAAGGTCAAAGTCAAGGTCAAAGGTCAAGGTCAAAGTTCAAGGTCAAAGGTCAAGGTCAAAGTCAAGGTCAAAGGTCAAGGCCAAGGTCAAGGTCAAGGTCAAAGGTCAAAGGTCAAGGTCAAGGTCAAGGTCAAGGTCAAAGGTCAAGGTCAAGGTCAAGGTCAAGGTCAAGGTCAAGGTCAAGGTCAAGGTCAAGGTCAAGGTCAAGGTCAAGGTCAAGGTCAAGGTCAAGGTCAAGGTCAAAGGTCAAGGTCAAAGGTCAAGGTCAAGGTCAAAGGTCAAGGTCAAGTTCAAGGTCAAAGGTCAAGGTCAAGGTCAAGGTCAAAGGTCAAGGTCAAAGGTCAAGGTCAAGGTCAAGGTCAAGGTCAAGGTCAAGGTCAAGGTCAAGGTCAAAGGTCAAGGTCAAGGTCAAGGTCAAAGGTCAAGGTCAAAGGTCAAGGTCAAGGTCAAGGTCAAAGGTCAAGGTCAAGTTCAAGGTCAAAGGTCAAGGTCAAGGTCAAAGGTCAAGGTCAAAGGTCAAGGTCAAGGTCAAGGTCAAGGTCAAGGTCAAGGTCAAGGTCAAGGTCAAGGTCAAGGTCAAGGTCAAAGGTCAAGGTCAAGGTCAAAGGTCAAGGTCAAGGTCAAGGTCAAGGTCAAGGTCAAAGGTCAAAGGTCAAGGTCAAAGGTCAAGCTCAAGGTCAAGGTCAAGGTCAAGGTCAAGGTCAAGGTCATGGTCATGGTCAAGGTCAAGGTCAAGGTCAAGGTCAAGGTCAAGGTCAAAGGTCAAGGTCAAGGTCAAGGTCAAAGGTCAAGGTCAAGGTCAAGGTCAAGGTCAAGGTCAAGGTCAAGGTCAAGGTCACGGTCAAGGTCAAGGTCAAGGTCAAGGTCAAGGTCAAGGTCAAGGTCAAGGTCAAAGGTCAAGGTCAAGGTCAAGGTCAAGGTCAAGGTCAAGGTCAAGGTCAAAGGTCAAGGTCAAGGTCAAGTTCAAGGTCAAAAGTCAAGGTCAAGGTCAAAGGTCAAGGTCAAGGTCAAGGTCAAGGTCAAGGTCAAGGTCAAAGGTCAAGGTCAAGGTCAAGGTCAAAGGTCAAAGGTCAAGGTCAAAGGTCAAAGGTCAAGGTCAAGGTCAAGGTCAAAGTTCAAGGTCACAGGTCAAGGTCAAAGTCAAGGTCAAAGGTCAAGGCCAAGGTCAAGGTCAAAGTTCAAGGTCAAAGGTCAAGGTCAAAGTCAAGGTCAAAGGTCAAGGCCAAGGTCAAGGTCAAGGTCAAAGGTCAAAGGTCAAGGTCAAGGTCAAGGTCAAGGTCAAGGTCAAGGTCAAGGTCAAAGGTCAAGGTCAAGGTCAAGGTCAAGGTCAAGGTCAAGGTCAAGGTCAAGGTCAAGGTCAAGGTCAAGGTCAAGGTCAAGGTCAAAGGTCAAAGGTCAAGGTCAAAGGTCAAGGTCAAGGTCAAGGTCAAAGGTCAAGGTCAAGTTCAAGGTCAAAGGTCAAGGTCAAGGTCAAAGGTCAAGGTCAAAGGTCAAGGTCAAGGTCAAGGTCAAGGTCAAAGGTCAAGGTCAAGGTCAAGGTCAAGGTCAAGGTCAAAGGTCAAAGGTCAAGGTCAAGGTCAAGGTCAAGGTCAAAGGTCAAGGTCAAAGTCAAGGTCAAAGGTCAAGGCCAAGGTCAAGGTCAAGGTCAAAGGTCAAAGGTCAAGGTCAAGGTCAAGGTCAAGGTCAAGGTCAAGGTCAAAGGTCAAGGTCAAGGTCAAGGTCAAGGTCAAGGTCAAGGTCAAGGTCAAGGTCAAGGTCAAGGTCAAGGTCACGGTCAAGGTCAAGGTCAAGGTCAAGGTCAAGGTCAAAGGTCAAGGTCAAAGGTCAAGGTCAAGGTCAAGGTCAAAGGTCAAGGTCAAGTTCAAGGTCAAAGGTCAAGGTCAAGGTCAAAGGTCAAGGTCAAAGGTCAAGGTCAAGGTCAAGGTCAAGGTCAAGGTCAAGGTCAAGGTCAAAGGTCAAGGTCAAAGGTCAAGGTCAAGGTCAAGGTCAAGGTCAAGGTCAAGGTCAAGGTCAAGGTCAAGGTCAAGGTCAAAGGTCAAAGGTCAAGGTCAAAGGTCAAGGTCAAGGTCAAGGTCAAGGTCAAGGTCAAGGTCAAGGTCAAGGTCAAAGGTCAAAGGTCAAGGTCAAAGGTCAAGGTCAAGGTCAAGGTCAAAGGTCAAAGGTCAAGGTCAAGTTCAAGGTCAAAGGTCAAGGTCAAGGTCAAAGGTCAAGGTCAAGGTCAAAGGTCAAGGTCAAGGTCAAGGTCAAGGTCAAGGTCAAGGTCAAGGTCAAGGTCAAAGGTCAAGGTCAAAGGTCAAGGTCAAGGTCAAGGTCAAGGTCAAGGTCAAGGTCAAGGTCAAGGTCAAAGGTCAAAGGTCAAAGGTCAAGGTCAAAGGTCAAGGTCAAGGTCAAGGTCAAGGTCAAGGTCAAGGTCAAGGTCAAGGTCAAGGTCAAAGGTCAAGGTCAAGGTCAAGGTCAAGGTCAAGGTCAAAGGTCAAGGTCAAAGGTCAAGGTCAAGGTCAAGGTCAAGGTCAAAGGTCAAGGTCAAGTTCAAGGTCAAAGGTCAAGGTCAAGGTCAAGGTCAAAGGTCAAGGTCAAGTTCAAGGTCAAAGGTCAAGGTCAAAGGTCAAGGTCAAGGTCAAGGTCAAGGTCAAGGTCAAGGTCAAGGTCAAGGTCAAGGTCAAAGGTCAAGGTCAAGGTCAAGGTCAAGGTCAAGGTCAAGGTCAAGGTCAAGGTCGAAGGTCAAGGTCAAAGGTCAAGGTCAAGGTCAAGGTCAAGGTCAAAGGTCAAGGTCAAGGTCAAGTTCAAGGTCAAAGGTCAAGGTCAAGGTCAAAGGTCAAGTTCAAGGTCAAAGGTCAAGGTCAAGGTCAAGGTCAAAGGTCAAGGTCAAGGTCAAGGTCAAGGTCAAGGTCAAGGTCAAGGTCAAGGTCAAGGACAAGGTCAAGGTCAAGGTCAAGGTCAAGGTCAAAGGTCAAGGTCAAGGTCAAGGTCAAGGTCAAGGTCAAGGTCAAAGGTCAAGCTCAAGGTCAAGGTCAAGGTCAAGGTCAAGGTCATGGTCATGGTCATGGTCAAGGTCAAGGTCAAGGTCAAGGTCAAGGTCAAGGTCAAAGGTCAAGGCCAAGGTCAAGGTCAAGGTCAAAGGTCAAAGGTCAAGGTCAAGGTCAAGGTCAAGGTCAAGGTCAAGGTCAAGGTCAAAGGTCAAGGTCAAGGTCAAGGTCAAGGTCAAGGTCAAGGTCAAGGTCAAGGTCAAGGTCAAGGTCAAGGTCAAGGTCAAAGGTCAAAGGTCAAGGTCAAAGGTCAAGGTCAAGGTCAAGGTCAAAGGTCAAGGTCAAGTTCAAGGTCAAAGGTCAAGGTCAAGGTCAAAGGTCAAGGTCAAAGGTCAAGGTCAAGGTCAAGGTCAAGGTCAAAGGTCAAGGTCAAGGTCAAGGTCAAGGTCAAGGTCAAAGGTCAAAGGTCAAGGTCAAAGGTCAAGGTCAAGGTCAAGGTCAAGGTCAAGGTCAAAGGTCAAGGTCAAAGTCAAGGTCAAAGGTCAAGGCCAAGGTCAAGGTCAAGGTCAAAGGTCAAAGGTCAAGGTCAAGGTCAAGGTCAAGGTCAAGGTCAAGGTCAAGGTCAAAGGTCAAGGTCAAGGTCAAGGTCAAGGTCAAGGTCAAGGTCAAGGTCAAGGTCAAGGTCAAGGTCACGGTCAAGGTCAAGGTCAAGGTCAAGGTCAAGGTCAAAGGTCAAGGTCAAAGGTCAAGGTCAAGGTCAAGGTCAAGGTCAAAGGTCAAGGTCAAGTTCAAGGTCAAAGGTCAAGGTCAAGGTCAAAGGTCAAGGTCAAAGGTCAAGGTCAAGGTCAAGGTCAAGGTCAAGGTCAAGGTCAAAGGTCAAGGTCAAAGGTCAAGGTCAAGGTCAAGGTCAAGGTCAAGGTCAAGGTCAAGGTCAAAGGTCAAAGGTCAAGGTCAAAGGTCAAGGTCAAGGTCAAGGTCAAGGTCAAGGTCAAGGTCAAGGTCAAGGTCAAAGGTCAAAGGTCAAGGTCAAAGGTCAAGGTCAAGGTCAAGGTCAAAGGTCAGGTCAAGTTCAAGGTCAAAGGTCAAGGTCAAGGTCAAAGGTCAAGGTCAAGGTCAAAGGTCAAGGTCAAGGTCAAGGTCAAGGTCAAGGTCAAGGTCAAGGTCAAGGTCAAGGTCAAGGTCAAAGGTCAAGGTCAAAGGTCAAGGTCAAGGTCAAGGTCAAGGTCAAGGTCAAGGTCAAGGTCAAGGTCAAGGTCAAAGGTCAAAGGTCAAAGGTCAAGGTCAAAGGTCAAGGTCAAGGTCAAGGTCAAGGTCAAGGTCAAGGTCAAAGGTCAAGGTCAAGGTCAAGGTCAAGGTCAAGGTCAAGGTCAAAGGTCAAGGTCAAAGGTCAAGGTCAAGGTCAAGGTCAAGGTCAAAGGTCAAGGTCAAGTTCAAGGTCAAAGGTCAAGGTCAAGGTCAAGGTCAAAGGTCAAGGTCAAGTTCAAGGTCAAAGGTCAAGGTCAAAGGTCAAGGTCAAGGTCAAGGTCAAGGTCAAGGTCAAGGTCAAGGTCAAGGTCAAGGTCAAGGTCAAAGGTCAAGGTCAAGGTCAAGGTCAAGGTCAAGGTCAAGGTCAAGGTCAAGGTCGAAGGTCAAGGTCAAAGGTCAAGGTCAAGGTCAAGGTCAAGGTCAAAGGTCAAGGTCAAGGTCAAGTTCAAGGTCAAAGGTCAAGGTCAAGGTCAAAGGTCAAGTTCAAGGTCAAAGGTCAAGGTCAAGGTCAAGGTCAAAGGTCAAGGTCAAGGTCAAGGTCAAGGTCAAGGTCAAGGTCAAGGTCAAGGTCAAGGACAAGGTCAAGGTCAAGGTCAAGGTCAAGGTCAAGGTCAAGGTCAAAGGTCAAGGTCAAGGTCAAGGTCAAGGTCAAAGGTCAAGCTCAAGGTCAAGGTCAAGGTCAAGGTCAAGGTCATGGTCATGGTCATGGTCAAGGTCAAGGTCAAGGTCAAGGTCAAGGTCAAGGTCAAGGTCAAGGTCAAAGGTCAAGGTCAAAGGTCAAGGTCAAGGTCAAGGTCAAGGTCAAAGGTCAAGGTCAAGTTCAAGGTCAAAGGTCAAGGTCAAGGTCAAAGGTCAAGGTCAAGGTCAAGGTCAAGGTCAAGGTCAAGGTCAAGGTCAAGGTCAAGGTCAAAGGTCAAAGGTCAAGGTCAAGGTCAAAGGTCAAGCTCAAGGTCAAGGTCAAGGTCAAGGTCAAGGTCAAAGGTCAAGGTCAAGGTCAAGGTCAAGGTCAAGGTCAAGGTCAAAGGTCAAGGTCAAGTTCAAGGTCAAAGGTCAAGGTCAAGGTCAAAGGTCAAGGTCAAGGTCAAGGTCAAGGTCAAGGTCAAGGTCAAGGTCAAGGTCAAGGTCAAGGTCAAGGTCAAGGTCAAGGTCAAGGTCAAGGTCAAAGGTCAAGGTTAAGGTCAAAGGTCAAGCTCAAGGTCAAGGTCAAGGTCAAGGTCAAGGTCAAGGTCATGGTCATGGTCATGGTCAAGGTCAAGGTCAAGGTCAAAGGTCAAGGTCAAGTTCAAGGTCAAATGTCAAAGGTCAAGGTCAAAGGTCAAAGGTCAAGGTCAAGTTCAAGGTCAAAGGTCAAGGTCAAGGTCAAGGTCAAGGTCAAAGGTCAAAGGTCAAGGTCAAGGTCAAAGGTCAAAGGTCAAAGGTCAAGGTCAAGGTCAAGGTCAAGGTCAAAGGTCAAGGTCAAAGGTCAAAGGTCAAAGGTCAAGGTCATGGTCATGGTCATGGTCATGGTCAAGGTCAAGGTCAAGGTCAAGGTCAAGGTCAAGGTCAAGGTCAAGGTCAAGGTCAAGGTCAAGGTCAAAGGTCAAAGGTCAAGGTCAAAGGTCAAGGTCAAAGGTCAAGGTCAAGGTCAAGGTCAAAGGTCAAGGTCAAGTTCAAGGTCAAAGGTCAAGGTCAAGGTCAAAGGTCAAGGTCAAGGTCAAGGTCAAAGGTCAAGGTCAAGTTCAAGGTCAAAGGTCAAGGTCAAGGTCAAGGTCAAGGTCAAAGGTCAAGGTCAAGGTCAAGGTCAAGGTCAAGGTCAAAGGTCAAGGTCAAAGGTCAAGGTCAAGGTCAAGGTCAAAGGTCAAGGTCAAAGGTCAAGGTCAAAGGTCAAGGTCAAGGTCAAGGTCAAGGTCAAGGTCAAGGTCAAGGTCAAGGTCAAGGTCAAGGTCAAGGTCAAGGTCAAAGGTCAAAGGTCAAAGGTCAAAGGTCAAGGTCAAAGGTCAAAGGTCAAGGTCAAGGTCAAAGGTCAAGGTCAAGGTCAAGGTCAAGGTCAAAGGTCAAGGTCAAGTTCAAGGTCAAATGTCAAAGGTCAAGGTCAAAGGTCAAAGGTCAAGGTCAAAGGTCAAGTTCAAGGTCAAAGGTCAAGGTCAAGGTCAAGGTCAAGGTCAAAGGTCAAGGCCAAGGTCAAGGTCAAGGTCAAGGTCAAGGTCAAGGTCAAAGGTCAAGGTCAGGTCAAGGTCAAAGGTCAAGGTCAAGTTCAAGGTCAAAGGTCAAGGTCAAGGTCAAAGGTCAAGGTCAAAGGTCAAGGTCAAGGTCAAGGTCAAGGTCAAGGTCAAGGTCAAGGTCAAAGGTCAAGGTCAAAGGTCAAGGTCAAGGTCAAGGTCAAGGTCAAGGTCAAAGGTCAAAGGTCAAGGTCAAGGTCAAGGTCAAGGTCAAAGGTCAAGGTCAAAGGTCAAGGTCAAGGTCAAGGTCAAAGGTCAAGGTCAAGTTCAAGGTCAAAGGTCAAGGTCAAGGTCAAAGGTCAAGGTCAAGGTCAAGGTCAAGGTCAAGGTCAAAGGTCAAGCTCAAGGTCAAGGTCAAGGTCAAGGTCAAGGTCATGGTCATGGTCATGGTCAAGGTCAAGGTCAAGGTCAAGGTCAAGGTCAAGGTCAAAGGTCAAGGTCAAAGGTCAAGGTCAAGGTCAAGGTCAAGGTCAAAGGTCAAGGTCAAGTTCAAGGTCAAAGGTCAAGGTCAAGGTCAAAGGTCAAGGTCAAGGTCAAGGTCAAGGTCAAGGTCAAGGTCAAGGTCAAGGTCAAAGGTCAAAGGTCAAGGTCAAGGTCAAAGGTCAAGCTCAAGGTCAAGGTCAAGGTCAAGGTCAAGGTCAAAGGTCAAGGTCAAGGTCAAGGTCAAGGTCAAGGTCAAGGTCAAAGGTCAAGGTCAAGTTCAAGGTCAAAGGTCAAGGTCAAAGGTCAAGGTCAAGGTCAAGGTCAAGGTCAAGGTCAAGGTCAAGGTCAAGGTCAAGGACAAGGTCAAGGTCAAGGTCAAGGTCAAGGTCAAAGGTCAAGGTCAAGGTCAAGGTCAAGGTCAAGGTCAAGGTCAAAGGTCAAGCTCAAGGTCAAGGTCAAGGTCAAGGTCAAGGTCATGGTCATGGTCATGGTCAAGGTCAAGGTCAAGGTCAAGGTCAAGGTCAAGGTCAAAGGTCAAGGCCAAGGTCAAGGTCAAGGTCAAAGGTCAAAGGTCAAGGTCAAGGTCAAGGTCAAGGTCAAGGTCAAGGTCAAGGTCAAAGGTCAAGGTCAAGGTCAAGGTCAAGGTCAAGGTCAAGGTCAAGGTCAAGGTCAAGGTCAAGGTCAAGGTCAAGGTCAAAGGTCAAAGGTCAAGGTCAAAGGTCAAGGTCAAGGTCAAGGTCAAAGGTCAAGGTCAAGTTCAAGGTCAAAGGTCAAGGTCAAGGTCAAAGGTCAAGGTCAAAGGTCAAGGTCAAGGTCAAGGTCAAGGTCAAAGGTCAAGGTCAAGGTCAAGGTCAAGGTCAAGGTCAAAGGTCAAAGGTCAAGGTCAAAGGTCAAGGTCAAGGTCAAGGTCAAGGTCAAGGTCAAAGGTCAAGGTCAAAGTCAAGGTCAAAGGTCAAGGCCAAGGTCAAGGTCAAGGTCAAAGGTCAAAGGTCAAGGTCAAGGTCAAGGTCAAGGTCAAGGTCAAGGTCAAGGTCAAAGGTCAAGGTCAAGGTCAAGGTCAAGGTCAAGGTCAAGGTCAAGGTCAAGGTCAAGGTCAAGGTCACGGTCAAGGTCAAGGTCAAGGTCAAGGTCAAGGTCAAAGGTCAAGGTCAAAGGTCAAGGTCAAGGTCAAGGTCAAGGTCAAAGGTCAAGGTCAAGTTCAAGGTCAAAGGTCAAGGTCAAGGTCAAAGGTCAAGGTCAAAGGTCAAGGTCAAGGTCAAGGTCAAGGTCAAGGTCAAGGTCAAAGGTCAAGGTCAAAGGTCAAGGTCAAGGTCAAGGTCAAGGTCAAGGTCAAGGTCAAGGTCAAAGGTCAAAGGTCAAGGTCAAAGGTCAAGGTCAAGGTCAAGGTCAAGGTCAAGGTCAAGGTCAAGGTCAAGGTCAAAGGTCAAAGGTCAAGGTCAAAGGTCAAGGTCAAGGTCAAGGTCAAAGGTCAGGTCAAGTTCAAGGTCAAAGGTCAAGGTCAAGGTCAAAGGTCAAGGTCAAGGTCAAAGGTCAAGGTCAAGGTCAAGGTCAAGGTCAAGGTCAAGGTCAAGGTCAAGGTCAAAGGTCAAGGTCAAAGGTCAAGGTCAAGGTCAAGGTCAAGGTCAAGGTCAAGGTCAAGGTCAAGGTCAAAGGTCAAAGGTCAAAGGTCAAGGTCAAAGGTCAAGGTCAAGGTCAAGGTCAAGGTCAAGGTCAAGGTCAAAGGTCAAGGTCAAGGTCAAGGTCAAGGTCAAGGTCAAGGTCAAAGGTCAAGGTCAAAGGTCAAGGTCAAGGTCAAGGTCAAGGTCAAAGGTCAAGGTCAAGTTCAAGGTCAAAGGTCAAGGTCAAGGTCAAGGTCAAGGTCAAAGGTCAAGGTCAAGTTCAAGGTCAAAGGTCAAGGTCAAAGGTCAAGGTCAAGGTCAAGGTCAAGGTCAAGGTCAAGGTCAAGGTCAAGGTCAAGGTCAAGGTCAAAGGTCAAGGTCAAGGTCAAGGTCAAGGTCAAGGTCAAGGTCAAGGTCAAGGTCGAAGGTCAAGGTCAAAGGTCAAGGTCAAGGTCAAGGTCAAGGTCAAAGGTCAAGGTCAAGGTCAAGTTCAAGGTCAAAGGTCAAGGTCAAGGTCAAAGGTCAAGTTCAAGGTCAAAGGTCAAGGTCAAGGTCAAGGTCAAAGGTCAAGGTCAAGGTCAAGGTCAAGGTCAAGGTCAAGGTCAAGGTCAAGGTCAAGGACAAGGTCAAGGTCAAGGTCAAGGTCAAGGTCAAGGTCAAGGTCAAAGGTCAAGGTCAAGGTCAAGGTCAAGGTCAAAGGTCAAGCTCAAGGTCAAGGTCAAGGTCAAGGTCAAGGTCATGGTCATGGTCATGGTCAAGGTCAAGGTCAAGGTCAAGGTCAAGGTCAAGGTCAAGGTCAAGGTCAAAGGTCAAGGTCAAAGGTCAAGGTCAAGGTCAAGGTCAAGGTCAAAGGTCAAGGTCAAGTTCAAGGTCAAAGGTCAAGGTCAAGGTCAAAGGTCAAGGTCAAGGTCAAGGTCAAGGTCAAGGTCAAGGTCAAGGTCAAGGTCAAAGGTCAAAGGTCAAGGTCAAGGTCAAAGGTCAAGCTCAAGGTCAAGGTCAAGGTCAAGGTCAAGGTCAAAGGTCAAGGTCAAGGTCAAGGTCAAGGTCAAGGTCAAGGTCAAGGTCAAAGGTCAAGGTCAAGTTCAAGGTCAAAGGTCAAGGTCAAGGTCAAAGGTCAAGGTCAAGGTCAAGGTCAAGGTCAAGGTCAAGGTCAAGGTCAAGGTCAAGGTCAAGGTCAAGGTCAAGGTCAAGGTCAAAGGTCAAAGGTCAAGGTTAAGGTCAAAGGTCAAGCTCAAGGTCAAGGTCAAGGTCAAGGTCAAGGTCATGGTCATGGTCATGGTCAAGGTCAAGGTCAAGGTCAAAGGTCAAGGTCAAGTTCAAGGTCAAATGTCAAAGGTCAAGGTCAAAGGTCAAAGGTCAAGGTCAAGTTCAAGGTCAAAGGTCAAGGTCAAGGTCAAGGTCAAGGTCAAAGGTCAAAGGTCAAGGTCAAGGTCAAAGGTCAAAGGTCAAAGGTCAAGGTCAAGGTCAAGGTCAAGGTCAAAGGTCAAGGTCAAAGGTCAAAGGTCAAAGGTCAAGGTCATGGTCATGGTCATGGTCATGGTCAAGGTCAAGGTCAAGGTCAAGGTCAAGGTCAAGGTCAAGGTCAAGGTCAAGGTCAAGGTCAAGGTCAAGGTCAAAGGTCAAAGGTCAAGGTCAAAGGTCAAGGTCAAAGGTCAAGGTCAAGGTCAAGGTCAAAGGTCAAGGTCAAGTTCAAGGTCAAAGGTCAAGGTCAAGGTCAAAGGTCAAGGTCAAGGTCAAGGTCAAAGGTCAAGGTCAAGTTCAAGGTCAAAGGTCAAGGTCAAGGTCAAGGTCAAGGTCAAAGGTCAAGGTCAAGGTCAAGGTCAAGGTCAAGGTCAAAGGTCAAGGTCAAAGGTCAAGGTCAAGGTCAAGGTCAAAGGTCAAGGTCAAAGGTCAAGGTCAAGGTCAAGGTCAAGGTCAAGGTCAAGGTCAAGGTCAAGGTCAAGGTCAAGGTCAAGGTCAAGGTCAAGGTCAAGGTCAAGGTCAAAGGTCAAAGGTCAAAGGTCAAAGGTCAAGGTCAAAGGTCAAAGGTCAAGGTCAAGGTCAAAGGTCAAGGTCAAGGTCAAGGTCAAGGTCAAAGGTCAAGGTCAAGTTCAAGGTCAAATGTCAAAGGTCAAGGTCAAAGGTCAAAGGTCAAGGTCAAAGGTCAAGTTCAAGGTCAAAGGTCAAGGTCAAGGTCAAGGTCAAGGTCAAAGGTCAAGGCCAAGGTCAAGGTCAAGGTCAAGGTCAAGGTCAAGGTCAAGGTCAAAGGTCAAGGTCAGGTCAAGGTCAAAGGTCAAGGTCAAGTTCAAGGTCAAAGGTCAAGGTCAAGGTCAAAGGTCAAGGTCAAAGGTCAAGGTCAAGGTCAAGGTCAAGGTCAAGGTCAAGGTCAAGGTCAAAGGTCAAGGTCAAAGGTCAAGGTCAAGGTCAAGGTCAAGGTCAAGGTCAAAGGTCAAAGGTCAAGGTCAAGGTCAAGGTCAAGGTCAAAGGTCAAGGTCAAAGGTCAAGGTCAAGGTCAAGGTCAAAGGTCAAGGTCAAGTTCAAGGTCAAAGGTCAAGGTCAAGGTCAAAGGTCAAGGTCAAGGTCAAGGTCAAGGTCAAAGGTCAAGCTCAAGGTCAAGGTCAAGGTCAAGGTCAAGGTCATGGTCATGGTCATGGTCAAGGTCAAGGTCAAGGTCAAGGTCAAGGTCAAGGTCAAAGGTCAAGGTCAAAGGTCAAGGTCAAGGTCAAGGTCAAGGTCAAAGGTCAAGGTCAAGTTCAAGGTCAAAGGTCAAGGTCAAGGTCAAAGGTCAAGGTCAAGGTCAAGGTCAAGGTCAAGGTCAAGGTCAAGGTCAAGGTCAAGGTCAAGGTCAAAGGTCAAAGGTCAAGGTCAAGGTCAAAGGTCAAGCTCAAGGTCAAGGTCAAGGTCAAGGTCAAGGTCAAAGGTCAAGGTCAAGGTCAAGGTCAAGGTCAAGGTCAAAGGTCAAGGTCAAGTTCAAGGTCAAAGGTCAAGGTCAAGGTCAAAGGTCAAGGTCAAGGTCAAGGTCAAGGTCAAGGTCAAGGTCAAGGTCAAGGTCAAGGTCAAGGTCAAGGTCAAGGTCAAGGTCAAGGTCAAGGTCAAGGTCAAGGTCAAAGGTCAAAGGTCAAGGTTAAGGTCAAAGGTCAAGCTCAAGGTCAAGGTCAAGGTCAAGGTCAAGGTCATGGTCATGGTCATGGTCAAGGTCAAGGTCAAGGTCAAAGGTCAAGGTCAAGTTCAAGGTCAAATGTCAAAGGTCAAGGTCAAAGGTCAAAGGTCAAGGTCAAGTTCAAGGTCAAAGGTCAAGGTCAAGGTCAAGGTCAAGGTCAAAGGTCAAAGGTCAAGGTCAAGGTCAAAGGTCAAAGGTCAAAGGTCAAGGTCAAGGTCAAGGTCAAGGTCAAAGGTCAAGGTCAAAGGTCAAAGGTCAAAGGTCAAGGTCATGGTCATGGTCATGGTCATGGTCAAGGTCAAGGTCAAGGTCAAGGTCAAGGTCAAGGTCAAGGTCAAGGTCAAGGTCAAGGTCAAGGTCAAGGTCAAAGGTCAAAGGTCAAGGTCAAAGGTCAAGGTCAAAGGTCAAGGTCAAGGTCAAGGTCAAAGGTCAAGGTCAAGTTCAAGGTCAAAGGTCAAGGTCAAGGTCAAAGGTCAAGGTCAAGGTCAAGGTCAAAGGTCAAGGTCAAGTTCAAGGTCAAGGTCAAGGTCAAGGTCAAGGTCAAGGTCAAGGTCAAGGTCAAGGTCAAAGGTCAAGGTCAAGGTCAAGGTCAAGGTCAAGGTCAAGGTCAAAGGTCAAGGTCAAAGGTCAAGGTCAAGGTCAAGGTCAAAGGTCAAGGTCAAAGGTCAAGGTCAAGGTCAAGGTCAAGGTCAAGGTCAAGGTCAAGGTCAAGGTCAAGGTCAAGGTCAAGGTCAAGGTCAAGGTCAAAGGTCAAAGGTCAAAGGTCAAAGGTCAAGGTCAAAGGTCAAAGGTCAAGGTCAAGGTCAAAGGTCAAGGTCAAGGTCAAGGTCAAGGTCAAAGGTCAAGGTCAAGTTCAAGGTCAAATGTCAAAGGTCAAGGTCAAAGGTCAAAGGTCAAGGTCAAAGGTCAAGTTCAAGGTCAAAGGTCAAGGTCAAGGTCAAGGTCAAGGTCAAAGGTCAAGGCCAAGGTCAAGGTCAAGGTCAAGGTCAAGGTCAAGGTCAAGGTCAAGGTCAAAGGTCAAGGTCAGGTCAAGGTCAAAGGTCAAGGTCAAGTTCAAGGTCAAAGGTCAAGGTCAAGGTCAAAGGTCAAGGTCAAAGGTCAAGGTCAAGGTCAAGGTCAAGGTCAAGGTCAAGGTCAAGGTCAAAGGTCAAGGTCAAAGGTCAAGGTCAAGGTCAAGGTCAAGGTCAAGGTCAAAGGTCAAAGGTCAAGGTCAAGGTCAAGGTCAAGGTCAAAGGTCAAGGTCAAAGGTCAAGGTCAAGGTCAAGGTCAAAGGTCAAGGTCAAGTTCAAGGTCAAAGGTCAAGGTCAAGGTCAAAGGTCAAGGTCAAAGGTCAAGGTCAAGGTCAAGGTCAAGGTCAAGGTCAAGGTCAAAGGTCAAGGTCAAAGGTCAAGGTCAAGGTCAAGGTCAAGGTCAAGGTCAAAGGTCAAGGTCAAAGTCAAGGTCAAAGGTCAAGGCCAAGGTCAAGGTCAAGGTCAAAGGTCAAAGGTCAAGGTCAAGGTCAAGGTCAAGGTCAAAGGTCAAGGTCAAGGTCAAGGTCAAGGTCAAGGTCAAGGTCAAGGTCAAGGTCAAGGTCAAGGTCACGGTCAAGGTCAAGGTCAAGGTCAAGGTCAAGGTCAAGGTCAAGGTCAAGGTCAAAGGTCAAGGTCAAAGGTCAAGGTCAAGGTCAAGGTCAAGGTCAAGGTCAAGGTCAAGGTCAAAGGTCAAAGGTCAAGGTCAAGGTCAAAGGTCAAGCTCAAGGTCAAGGTCAAGGTCAAGGTCATGGTCATGGTCAAGGTCAAGGTCAAGGTCAAGGTCAAGGTCAAGGTCAAGGTCAAGGTCAAAGGTCAAGGTCAAGTTCAAGGTCAAATGTCAAAGGTCAAGGTCAAAGGTCAAAGGTCAAGTTCAAGGTCAAAGGTCAAGGTCAAGGTCAAGGTCAAAGTTCAAGGTCAAAGGTCAAGGTCAAAGTCAAGGTCAAAGGTCAAGGCCAAGGTCAAGGTCAAGGTCAAGGTCAAGGTCAAGGTCAAGGTCAAGGTCAAGGTCAAGGTCAAGGTCAAGGTCAAGGTCAAAGGTCAAGGTCAAAGGTCAAGGTCAAGGTCAAGGTCAAGGTCAAGGTCAAGGTCAAGGTCAAGGTCAAGGTCAAAGGTCAAAGGTCAAAGGTCAAGGTCAAAGGTCAAAGGTCAAGGTCAAGGTCAAGGTCAAAGGTCAAGGTCAAGGTCAAGGTCAAGGTCAAAGGTCAAGGTCAAGTTCAAGGTCAAATGTCAAAGGTCAAGGTCAAAGGTCAAAGGTCAAGGTCAAAGGTCAAGTTCAAGGTCAAAGGTCAAGGTCAAGGTCAAGGTCAAGGTCAAAGGTCAAGGCCAAGGTCAAGGTCAAGGTCAAGGTCAAAGGTCAAGGTCAAAGGTCAAGGTCAGGTCAAGGTCAAAGGTCAAGGTCAAGTTCCAGGTCAAAGGTCAAGGTCAAGGTCAAAGGTCAAGGTCAAAGGTCAAGGTCAAGGTCAAGGTCAAGGTCAAGGTCAAGGTCAAGGTCAAGGTCAAGGTCAAGGTCAAGGTCAAAGGTCAAGGTCAAAGGTCAAGGTCAAGGTCAAGGTCAAGGTCAAGGTCAAGGTCAAGGTCAAAGGTCAAAGGTCAAGGTCAAAGGTCAAGCTCAAGGTCAAGGTCAAGGTCAAGGTCATGGTCATGGTCAAGGTCAAGGTCAAGGTCAAGGTCAAAGGTCAAGGTCAAGGTCAAAGGTCAAGGTCAAGGTCAAGGTCAAAGGTCAAGGTCAAGGTCAAGGTCAAGGTCAAGGTCAAGGTCAAGGTCAAGGTCAAGGTCAAGGTCAAGGTCAAAGGTCAAGGTCAAGGTCAAGGTCAAATGTCAAAGGTCAAGGTCAAAGGTCAAAGGTCAAGGTCAAAGGTCAAGTTCAAGGTCAAAGGTCAATGTCAAGGTCAAGGTCAAAGTTCAAGGTCAAAGGTCAAGGTCAAAGTCAAGGTCAAAGGTCAAGGCCAAGGTCAAAGGTCAAGGTCAAGGTCAAGGTCAAGGTCAAGGTCAAGGTCAAAGGTCAAGGTCAAGGTCAAGGTCAAAGGTCAAGGTCAAGGTCAAGGTCAAAGTTCAAGGTCAAAGGTCAAGGTCAAAGTCAAGGTCAAAGGTCAAGGCCAAGGTCAAGGTCAAGGTCAAGGTCAAGGTCAAGGTCAAGGTCAAGGTCAAGGTCAAGGTCAAGGTCAAGGTCAAAGGTCAAGGTCAAAGGTCAAGGTCAAGGTCAAGGTCAAGGTCAAGGTCAAGGTCAAGGTCAAGGTCAAGGTCAAAGGTCAAAGGTCAAAGGTCAAGGTCAAAGGTCAAAGGTCAAGGTCAAGGTCAAGGTCAAAGGTCAAGGTCAAGGTCAAGGTCAAGGTCAAAGGTCAAGGTCAAGTTCAAGGTCAAATGTCAAAGGTCAAGGTCAAAGGTCAAAGGTCAAGGTCAAAGGTCAAGTTCAAGGTCAAAGGTCAAGGTCAAGGTCAAGGTCAAGGTCAAAGGTCAAGGCCAAGGTCAAGGTCAAGGTCAAGGTCAAAGGTCAAGGTCAAAGGTCAAGGTCAGGTCAAGGTCAAAGGTCAAGGTCAAGTTCAAGGTCAAAGGTCAAGGTCAAGGTCAAAGGTCAAGGTCAAAGGTCAAGGTCAAGGTCAAGGTCAAGGTCAAGGTCAAGGTCAAGGTCAAGGTCAAGGTCAAGGTCAAGGTCAAGGTCAAAGGTCAAGGTCAAAGGTCAAGGTCAAGGTCAAGGTCAAGGTCAAGGTCAAGGTCAAGGTCAAAGGTCAAAGGTCAAGGTCAAAGGTCAAGCTCAAGGTCAAGGTCAAGGTCAAGGTCATGGTCATGGTCAAGGTCAAGGTCAAGGTCAAGGTCAAAGGTCAAGGTCAAGGTCAAAGGTCAAGGTCAAGGTCAAGGTCAAAGGTCAAGGTCAAGGTCAAGGTCAAGGTCAAGGTCAAGGTCAAGGTCAAGGTCAAGGTCAAGGTCAAGGTCAAAGGTCAAGGTCAAGGTCAAGGTCAAATGTCAAAGGTCAAGGTCAAAGGTCAAAGGTCAAGGTCAAAGGTCAAGTTCAAGGTCAAAGGTCAATGTCAAGGTCAAGGTCAAAGTTCAAGGTCAAAGGTCAAGGTCAAAGTCAAGGTCAAAGGTCAAGGCCAAGGTCAAAGGTCAAGGTCAAGGTCAAGGTCAAGGTCAAGGTCAAGGTCAAAGGTCAAGGTCAAGGTCAAGGTCAAGGTCAAGGTCAAGGTCAAGGTCAAAGGTCAAGGTCAAGGTCAAGGTCAAGGTCAAAGGTCAAAGGTCAAGGTCAAAGTCAAGGTCAAAGGTCAAGGCCAAGGTCAAGGTCAAGGTCAAGGTCAAAGGTCAAAGGTCAAGGTCAAGGTCAAGGTCAAGGTCAAAGGTCAAGGTCAAAGGTCAAGGTCAGGTCAAGGTCAAAGGTCAAGGTCAAGGTCAAGGTCAAGGTCAAAGGTCAAGGTCAAGGTCAAGGTCAAGGTCAAGGTCAAGGTCAAGGTCAAGGTCAAAGGTCAAGGTCAAGGTCAAGGTCAAGGTCAAAGGTCAAAGGTCAAAGGTCAAAGGTCAAAGGTCAAGGTCAAAGGTCAAAGGTCAAGGTCAAGGTCAAGGTCAAGGTCAAAGGTCAAGGTCAAGGTCAAGGTCAAGGTCACAGGTCAAGGTCAAGTTCAAGGTCAAATGTCAAAGGTCAAGGTCAAAGGTCAAAGGTCAAGGTCAAAGGTCAAGTTCAAGGTCAAAGGTCAAGGTCAAGGTCAAGGTCAAAGTTCAAGGTCAAAGGTCAAGGTCAAGGCCAAGGTCAAGGTCAAGGTCAAGGTCAAAGGTCAAGGTCAAGGTCAAGGTCAAGGTCAAGGTCAAGGTCAAGGTCAAAGGTCAAGGTCAAGGTCAAGGTCAAGGTCAAGGTCAAGGTCAAAGGTCAAGGTCAAAGGTCAAGGTCAAGGTCAAGGTCAAGGTCAAGGTCAAGGTCAAGGTCAAGGTCAAGGTCAAAGGTCAAAGGTCAAAGGTCAAGGTCAAAGGTCAAAGGTCAAGGTCAAGGTCAAGGTCAAAGGTCAAGGTCAAGGTCAAGGTCAAGGTCAAAGGTCAAGGTCAAGTTCAAGGTCAAATGTCAAAGGTCAAGGTCAAAGGTCAAAGGTCAAGGTCAAAGGTCAAGTTCAAGGTCAAAGGTCAAGGTCAAGGTCAAGGTCAAGGTCAAAGGTCAAGGCCAAGGTCAAGGTCAAGGTCAAGGTCAAAGGTCAAGGTCAAAGGTCAAGGTCAGGTCAAGGTCAAAGGTCAAGGTCAAGTTCAAGGTCAAAGGTCAAGGTCAAGGTCAAAGGTCAAGGTCAAAGGTCAAGGTCAAGGTCAAGGTCAAGGTCAAGGTCAAGGTCAAGGTCAAGGTCAAGGTCAAGGTCAAGGTCAAGGTCAAAGGTCAAGGTCAAAGGTCAAGGTCAAGGTCAAGGTCAAGGTCAAGGTCAAGGTCAAGGTCAAAGGTCAAAGGTCAAGGTCAAAGGTCAAGCTCAAGGTCAAGGTCAAGGTCAAGGTCATGGTCATGGTCAAGGTCAAGGTCAAGGTCAAGGTCAAAGGTCAAGGTCAAGGTCAAAGGTCAAGGTCAAGGTCAAGGTCAAAGGTCAAGGTCAAGGTCAAGGTCAAGGTCAAGGTCAAGGTCAAGGTCAAGGTCAAGGTCAAGGTCAAGGTCAAAGGTCAAGGTCAAGGTCAAGGTCAAATGTCAAAGGTCAAGGTCAAAGGTCAAAGGTCAAGGTCAAAGGTCAAGTTCAAGGTCAAAGGTCAATGTCAAGGTCAAGGTCAAAGTTCAAGGTCAAAGGTCAAGGTCAAAGTCAAGGTCAAAGGTCAAGGCCAAGGTCAAAGGTCAAGGTCAAGGTCAAGGTCAAGGTCAAGGTCAAGGTCAAAGGTCAAGGTCAAGGTCAAGGTCAAGGTCAAGGTCAAGGTCAAGGTCAAAGGTCAAGGTCAAGGTCAAGGTCAAGGTCAAAGGTCAAAGGTCAAGGTCAAAGTCAAGGTCAAA
Organism: Lasioglossum villosulum; assembly: GCA_963971365.1. Lineage (NCBI taxonomy): Eukaryota > Metazoa > Arthropoda > Insecta > Hymenoptera > Halictidae > Lasioglossum > Lasioglossum villosulum. The sequence goes on along the minus strand of CAXARU010000015.1, from coordinate 286,869 downwards.
GGTCAAGGCCAAGGTCAAGGTCAAGGTCAAGGTCAAAGGTCAAAGGTCAAGGTCAAGGTCAAGGTCAAGGTCAAAGGTCAAGGTCAAAGGTCAAGGTCAGGTCAAGGTCAAAGGTCAAGGTCAAGGTCAAGGTCAAGGTCAAAGGTCAAGGTCAAGGTCAAGGTCAAGGTCAAGGTCAAGGTCAAGGTCAAGGTCAAAGGTCAAGGTCAAGGTCAAGGTCAAGGTCAAAGGTCAAAGGTCAAAGGTCAAAGGTCAAAGGTCAAGGTCAAAGGTCAAAGGTCAAGGTCAAGGTCAAGGTCAAGGTCAAAGGTCAAGGTCAAGGTCAAGGTCAAGGTCACAGGTCAAGGTCAAGTTCAAGGTCAAATGTCAAAGGTCAAGGTCAAAGGTCAAAGGTCAAGGTCAAAGGTCAAGTTCAAGGTCAAAGGTCAAGGTCAAGGTCAAGGTCAAAGTTCAAGGTCAAAGGTCAAGGTCAAGGCCAAGGTCAAGGTCAAGGTCAAGGTCAAAGGTCAAGGTCAAGGTCAAGGTCAAGGTCAAGGTCAAGGTCAAGGTCAAAGGTCAAGGTCAAGTTCAAGGTCAAGGTCAAAGGTCAAGGTCAAAGGTCAAGGTCAAAGTCAAGGTCAAAGGTCAAGGCCAAGGTCAAGGTCAAGGTCAAAGGTCAAAGGTCAAGGTCAAGGTCAAGGTCAAGGTCAAGGTCAAAGGTCAAGCTCAAGGTCAAGGTCAAGGTCAAGGTCAAGGTCAAGGTCAAGGTCAAGGTCAAGGTCAAGGTCAAGGTCAAGGTCAAAGGTCAAGGTCAAGGTCAAGGTCAAGGTCAAAGGTCAAGGTCAAGTTCAAGGTCAAAGGTCAAGGTCAAGGTCAAAGGTCAAGGTCAAAGGTCAAGGTCAAGGTCAAGGTCAAGGTCAAAGGTCAAGGTCAAGGTCAAGGTCAAGGTCAAGGTCAAGGTCAAGGTCAAAGGTCAAGGTCAAAGGTCAAGGTCAAGTTCAAGGTCAAGGTCAAGGTCAAGGTCAAAGGTCAAAGGTCAAGGTCAAAGGTCAAGGTCAAAGGTCAAGGTCAAAGGTCAAAGGTCAAGGTCAAGGTCAAGGTCAAAGTTCAAGGTCAAAGGTCAAGGTCAAGGTCAAGGTCAAAGGTCAAGGCCAAGGTCAAGGTCAAGGTCAAGGTCAAAGGTCAAGGTCAAAGGTCAAGGTCAGGTCAAGGTCAAAGGTCAAGGTCAAGTTCAAGGTCAAAGGTCAAGGTCAAGGTCAAAGGTCAAGGTCAAAGGTCAAGGTCAAGGTCAAGGTCAAGGTCAAGGTCAAGGTCAAGGTCAAGGTCAAGGTCAAGGTCAAAGGTCAAGGTCAAAGGTCAAGGTCAAGGTCAAGGTCAAGGTCAAGGTCAAGGTCAAGGTCAAAGGTCAAAGGTCAAGGTCAAAGGTCAAGCTCAAGGTCAAGGTCAAGGTCAAGGTCAAGGTCATGGTCATGGTCAAGGTCAAGGTCAAGGTCAAGGTCAAAGGTCAAGGTCAAGGTCAAGGTCAAAGGTCAAGGTCAAGGTCAAAGGTCAAGGTCAAGGTCAAGGTCAAGGTCAAAGGTCAAGGTCAAGTTCAAGGTCAAATGTCAAAGGTCAAGGTCAAAGGTCAAAGGTCAAGGTCAAAGGTCAAGTTCAAGGTCAAAGGTCAAGGTCAAGGTCAAGGTCAAAGTTCAAGGTCAAAGGTCAAGGTCAAGGTCAAGGTCAAGGTCAAGGTCAAAGGTCAAGGCCAAGGTCAAGGTCAAGGTCAAAGGTCAAAGGTCAAGGTCAAGGTCGAGGTCGAGGTCAAGGTCAAGGTCAAGGTCAAGGTCAAGGTCAAGGTCAAGGTCAAGGTCAAGGTCAAGGTCAAAGGTAAAGGTCAAGGTCATGGTCAAGGTCAAGGTCAAGGTCATGGTCAAGGTCAAGATCAAGGTCAAGGTTAAAGGTCAAAGGTCAAACGTCAAGGTCAAGGTCAAAGGTCAAGGTCATGGTCATGGTCATGGTCAAGGTCAAGGTCAAGGTCAAGGTCAAGGTCAAGGTCAAAGGTCAAGGTCAAAGGTCAAGGTCAAAGGTCAAGGTAAAGGTCAAGGTCAATGTCAAAGGTCAAGGTCAAGTTCAAGTTCAAGGTCAAGGTCAAAGGTCAAGGTCAAGGTCAAAGGTCAAGGTCAAGGTCAAGGTCAAGGTCAAGGTCAAGGTCAAGGTCAAGGTCAAAGGTCAAAGGTCAAGGTCAAGGTCAAAGGTCAAGCTCAAGGTCAAGGTCAAGGTCAAGGTCAAGGTCAAGGTCAAGGTCAAAGGTCAAGGTCAAAGGTCAAGGTCAAGGTCAAGGTCAAAGGTCAAGGTCAAGTTCAAGGTCAAAGGTCAAGGTCAAGGTCAAAGGTCAAGGTCAAGGTCAAGGTCAAGGTCAAGGTCAAGATCAAGGTCAAGGTCAAGGTCAAGGTCAAGGTCAAAGGTCAAGGTCAAGGTCAAAGGTCAAGCTCAAGGTCAAGGTCAAGGTCAAGGTCATGGTCAAGGTCAAGGTCAAGGTCAAGGTCAAGGTCAAGGTCAAGGTCAAGGTCAAGGTCAAGGTCAAGATCAAGGTCAAGGTCAAGGTCAAAGGTCAAGGTCAAGGTCAAAGGTCAAGGTCAAGGTCAAGGTCAAGGTCAAGGTCATGGTCAAGGTCAAGGTCAAGGTTAAGGTCAAGGTCAAGGTCAAGGTCAAAGGTCAAGGTCAAGTTCAAGGTCAAATGTCAAAGGTCAAAGGTCAAGGTCAAAGGTCAAGGTCAAAGGTCAAGTTCAAGGTCAAAGGTCAAGGTCAAGGTCAAGGTCAAAGTTCAAGGTCAAAGGTCAAGGTCAGAGTCAAGGTCAAAGGTCAAGGTCAAGGTCAAGGTCAAGGTCAAAGGTCAAAGGTCAAGGTCAAGGTCAAAGGTCAAGCTCAAGGTCAAGGTCAAGGTCAAGGTCAAGGTCAAGGTCATGGTCATGGTCATGGTCAAGGTCAAGGTCAAGGTCAAGGTCAAGGTCAAGGTCAAGGTCAAGGTCAAGGTCAAGGTCAAGGTCAAAGGTCAAGGTCAAGTTCAAGGTCAAATGTCAAAGGTCAAGGTCAAAGGTCAAAGGTCAAGGTCAAAGGTCAAGTTCAAGGTCAAAGGTCAAGGTCAAAGGTCAAGGTCAAAGTCAAGGTCAAAGGTCAAGGCCAAGGTCAAGGTCAAGGTCAAGGTCAAAGGTCAAAGGTCAAGGTCAAGGTCAAGGTCAAGGTCAAGGTCAAAGGTCAAGCTCAAGGTCAAGGTCAAGGTCAAGGTCAAGGTCAAGGTCAAGGTCAAGGTCAAGGTCTAGGTCAAGGTCAAAGGTCAAGGTCAAGGTCTAGGTCAAGGTCAAAGGTCAAGGTCAAGTTCAAGGTCAAAGGTCAAGGTCAAGGTCAAAGGTCAAGGTCAAAGGTCAAGGTCAAGGTCAAGGTCAAGGTCAAGGTCAAAGGTCAAGGTCAAGGTCAAGGTCAAGGTCAAGGTCAAGGTCAAGGTCAAAGGTCAAGGTCAAAGGTCAAGGTCAAGTTCAAGGTCAAGGTCAAGGTCAAGGTCAAAGGTCAAAGGTCAAGGTCAAAGGTCAAGGTCAAGGTCAAGGTCATGGTCAAGGTCAAGGTCAAGGTCAAGGTCAAAGGTCAAGGTCAAGGTCAAGGTCAAAGGTCAAGGTCAAGGTCAAGGTCAAGGTCAAGGTCAAGGTCAAGGTCAAGGTCAAGGTCAAGGTCAAGGTCAAGGTCAAGGTCAAGGTCAAGGTCAAGGTCAAGGTCAAGGTCAAAGGTCAAGGTCAAGGTCAAGGTCAAGGTCAAGGTCAAGGTCAAGGTCAAAGGTCAAAGGTCAAGGTCAAAGGTCAAAGGTCAAGGTCAAGGTCAAGGTCAAAGTTAAAGGTCAAAGGTCAAGGTCAAAGTCAAGGTCAAAGGTCAAGGCCAAGGTCAAGGTCAAAGTTCAAGGTCAAAGGTCAAGGTCAAAGTCAAGGTCAAAGGTCAAGGCCAAGGTCAAGGTCAAGGTCAAAGGTCAAAGGTCAAGGTCAAGGTCAAGGTCAAGGTCAAGGTCAAGGTCAAAGGTCAAGGTCAAGGTCAAGGTCAAGGTCAAGGTCAAGGTCAAGGTCAAGGTCAAGGTCAAGGTCAAGGTCAAGGTCAAAGGTCAAGGTCAAAGGTCAAGGTCAAGGTCAAGGTCAAAGGTCAAGGTCAAGTTCAAGGTCAAAGGTCAAGGTCAAGGTCAAAGGTCAAGGTCAAAGGTCAAGGTCAAGGTCAAGGTCAAGGTCAAGGTCAAGGTCAAGGTCAAAGGTCAAGGTCAAAGGTCAAGGTCAAGGTCAAGCTCAAGGTCAAGGTCAAAGGTCAAAGGTCAAGGTCAAAGGTCAAGGTCAAGGTCAAAGGTCAAGGTCAAGTTCAAAGGTCAAGGTCAAGGTCAAAGGTCAAGGTCAAGTTCAAGGTCAAAGGTCAAGGTCAAGGTCAAAGGTCAAGGTCAAAGGTCAAAGGTCAAAGGTCAAAGGTCAAGGTCAAGGTCAAGGTCAAGGACAAGGTCAAGGTCAAGGTCAAGGTCAAGGTCACAGGTCAAGGTCAAGTTCAAGGTCAAATGTCAAAGGTCAAGGTCAAAGGTCAAAGGTCAAGGTCAAAGGTCAAGTTCAAGGTCAAAGGTCAAGGTCAAGGTCAAGGTCAAAGTTCAAGGTCAAAGGTCAAGGTCAAGGCCAAGGTCAAGGTCAAGGTCAAGGTCAAGGTCAAAGGTCAAGGTCAAAGGTCAAGGTCAGGTCAAGGTCAAAGGTCAAGGTCAAGTTCAAGGTCAAAGGTCAAGGTCAAGGTCAAAGGTCAAGGTCAAAGGTCAAGGTCAAGGTCAAGGTCAAGGTCAAGGTCAAGGTCAAAGGTCAAGGTCAAAGGTCAAGGTCAAGGTCAAGGTCAAGGTCAAGGTCAAGGTCAAGGTCAAGGTCAAGGTCAAGGTCAAGGTCAAGGTCAAAGGTCAAGGTCAAAGGTCAAGGTCAAGGTCAAGGTCAAAGGTCAAGGTCAAGTTCAAGGTCAAAGGTCAAGGTCAAGGTCAAAGGTCAAGGTCAAAGGTCAAGGTCAAGGTCAAGGTCAAGGTCAAGGTCAAAGGTCAAGGTCTAAGGTCAAGGTCAAGGTCAAGCTCAAGGTCAAGGTCAAAGGTCAAAGGTCAAGGTCAAAGGTCAAGGTCAAGGTCAAGGTCAAGGTCAAGGTCAAGGTCAAGGTCAAGGTCAAGGTCAAAGGTCAAGGTCAAGGTCAAGGTCAAGGTCAAGGTCAAGGTCAAAGGTCAAGGTCAAGGTCAAGGTCAAAGGTCAAGGTCAAGGTCAAGGTCAAGGTCAAGGTCAAGGTCAAAGGTCAAGGTAAAAGGTCAAGGTCAAGGTCAAGGTCAAGGTCACGGTCAAAGGTCAAGGTCAAGTTCAAAGGTCAAGGTCAAGGTCAAAGGTCAAGGTCAAGTTCAAGGTCAAAGGTCAAGGTCAAGGTCAAAGGTCAAGGTCAAAGGTCAAAGGTCAAAGGTCAAGGTCAAGGTCAAGGTCAAGGTCAAGGTCAAGGTCAAGGTCAAGGTCAAAGGTCAAGGTCATGGTCAAGGTCAAGGTCAAGGTCAAGGTCAAGGTCAAGGTCAAGGTCAAGGTCAAGGTCAAGGTCAAGGTCAAAGGTCAAGGTCAAGGTCAAGGTCATGGTCAAGGTCAAGGTCAAGGTCAAGGTCAAGGTCAAGGTCAAGGTCAAGGTCAAGGTCAAGGTCAAGGTCAAGGTCAAAGGTCAAGGTCAAAGGTCAAGGTCAGGTCAAGGTCAAAGGTCAAGGTCAAGTTCAAGGTCAAAGGTCAAGGTCAAGGTCAAAGGTCAAGGTCAAAGGTCAAGGTCAAGGTCAAGGTCAAGGTCAAGGTCAAGGTCAAAGGTCAAGGTCAAGGTCAAGGTCAAGGTCAAGGTCAAGGTCAAAGGTCAAGGTCAAGGTCAAGGTCAAGGTCAAAGGTCAAAGGTCAAAGGTCAAAGGTCAAGGTCAAAGGTCAAAGGTCAAGGTCAAGGTCAAGGTCAAGGTCAAGGTCAAGGTCAAAGGTCAAGGTCAAGGTCAAGGTCAAGGTCAAAGGTCAAGGTCAAGGTCAAGGTCAAATGTCAAAGGTCAAGGTCAAAGGTCAAAGGTCAAGGTCAAAGGTCAAGTTCAAGGTCAAAGGTCAAGGTCAAGGTCAAGGTCAAAGTTCAAGGTCAAAGGTCAAGGTCAAGGTCAAGGTCAAAGGTCAAGGCCAAGGTCAAGGTCAAGGTCAAGGTCAAAGGTCAAGGTCAAAGGTCAAGGTCAGGTCAAGGTCAAAGGTCAAGGTCAAGTTCAAGGTCAAAGGTCAAGGTCAAGGTCAAAGGTCAAGGTCAAAGGTCAAGGTCAAGGTCAAGGTCAAGGTCAAGGTCAAGGTCAAGGTCAAGGTCAAGGTCAAGGTCAAGGTCAAGGTCAAGGTCAAGGTCAAAGGTCAAGGTCAAAGGTCAAGGTCAAGGTCAAGGTCAAGGTCAATGTCAAGGTCAAGGTCAAAGGTCAAAGGTCAAGGTCAAAGGTCAAGCTCAAGGTCAAGGTCAAGGTCAAGGTCAAGGTCATGGTCATGGTCAAGGTCAAGGTCAAGGTCAAGGTCAAAGGTCAAGGTCAAGGTCAAGGTCAAGGTCATGGTCATGGTCATGGTCAAGGTCAAGGTCAAGGTCAAGGTCAAGGTCAAGGTCAAGGTCAAGGTCAAGGTCAAGGTCAAGGTCAAAGGTCAAGGTCAAAGGTCAAGGTCAAAGGTCAAGGTCAAGGTCAAAGGTCAAGGTCAAGTTCAAGGTCAAATGTCAAAGGTCAAGGTCAAAGGTCAAAGGTCAAGGTCAAAGGTCAAGTTCAAGGTCAAAGGTCAAGGTCAAGGTCAAGGTCAAAGTTCAAGGTCAAAGGTCAAGGTCCAGGTCAAGGTCAAGGTCAAGGTCAAGGTCAAAGGTCAAGGCCAAGGTCAAGGTCAAGGTCAAAGGTCAAAGGTCAAGGTCAAGGTCGAGGTCGAGGTCAAGGTCAAGGTCAAGGTCAAGGTCAAGGTCAAGGTCAAGGTCAAGGTCAAGGTCAAGGTCAAAGGTAAAGGTCAAGGTCATGGTCAAGGTCATGGTCAAGGTCATGGTCAAGGTCAAGATCAAGGTCAAGGTTAAAGGTCAAAGGTCAAACGTCAAGGTCAAGGTCAAAGGTCAAGGTCAAGGTCAAGGTCAAGGTCAAGGTCAAGGTCAAGGTCAAGGTCAAGGTCAAAGGTCAAGGTCAAGGTCAAGGTCAAAGGTCAAGGTCAAGGTCAAGGTCAAGGTCAAGGTCAAGGTCAAGGTCAAAGGTCAAGGTCAAGGTCAAGGTCAAAGGTCAAAGGTCAAAGGTCAAGGTCAAGGTCAAAGGTCAAGCTCAAGGTCAAGGTCAAGGTCAAGGTCAAGGTCATGGTCATGGTCATGGTCAAGGTCAAGGTCAAGGTCAAGGTCAAGGTCAAGGTCAAGGTCAAGGTCAAGGTCAAAGGTCAAGGTCAAAGGTCAAGGTCAAAGGTCAAGGTCAAGGTCAAGGTCAAGGTCAAAGGTCAAGGTCAAGGTCAAGGTCAAAGGTCAAGGTCAAGGTCAAGGTCAAGGTCAAGGTCAAGGTCAAGGTCAAGGTCAAGGTCAAGGTCAAGGTCAAGGTCAAAGGTCAAAGGTCAAGGTCAAGGTCAAAGGTCAAGCTCAAGGTCAAGGTCAAGGTCAAGGTCAAGGTCAAGGTCAAGGTCAAGGTCAAGGTCAAGGTCAAAGGTCAAGGTCAAAGGTCAAGGTCAAGGTCAAGGTCAAAGGTCAAGGTCAAGTTCAAGGTCAAAGGTCAAGGTCAAGGTCAAAGGTCAAGGTCAAGGTCAAGGTCAAGGTCAAGGTCAAGATCAAGGTCAAGGTCAAGGTCAAGGTCAAAGGTCAAGCTCAAGGTCAAGGTCAAGGTCAAGGTCAAGGTCAAGGTCATGGTCAAGGTCAAGGTCAAGGTCAAGGTCAAGGTCAAGGTCAAGGTCAAAGGTCAAGGTCAAGTTCAAGGTCAAATGTCAAAGGTCAAGGTCAAAGGTCAAGTTCAAGGTCAAAGGTCAAGGTCAAGGTCAAGGTCAAAGTTCAAGGTCAAAGGTCAAGGTCAGAGTCAAGGTCAAAGGTCAAGGTCAAGGTCAAGGTCAAGGTCAAGGTCAAGGTCAAAGGTCAAAGGTCAAGGTCAAGGTCAAAGGTCAAGCTCAAGGTCAAGGTCAAGGTCAAGGTCAAGGTCAAGGTCATGGTCATGGTCAAGGTCAAGGTCAAGGTCAAGGTCAAGGTCAAGGTCAAGGTCAAAGGTCAAGGTCAAGTTCAAGGTCAAGGTCAAAGGTCAAGGTCAAAGGTCAAGGTCAAAGTCAAGGTCAAAGGTCAAGGCCAAGGTCAAGGTCAAGGTCAAAGGTCAAAGGTCAAGGTCAAGGTCAAGGTCAAGGTCAAGGTCAAAGGTCAAGCTCAAGGTCAAGGTCAAGGTCAAGGTCAAGGTCAAGGTCAAGGTCAAGGTCAAGGTCAAGGTCAAAGGTCAAGGTCAAGGTCAAGGTCAAGGTCAAAGGTCAAGGTCAAGTTCAAGGTCAAAGGTCAAGGTCAAGGTCAAAGGTCAAGGTCAAAGGTCAAGGTCAAGGTCAAGGTCAAGGTCAAAGGTCAAGGTCAAGGTCAAGGTCAAGGTCAAGGTCAAGGTCAAGGTCAAAGGTCAAGGTCAAAGGTCAAGGTCAAGTTCAAGGTCAAGGTCAAGGTCAAGGTCAAAGGTCAAAGGTCAAGGTCAAAGGTCAAGGTCAAGGTCAAGGTCATGGTCAAGGTCAAGGTCAAGGTCAAGGTCAAAGGTCAAGGTCAAGGTCAAGGTCAAAGGTCAAGGTCAAGGTCAAGGTCAAGGTCAAGGTCAAGGTCAAGGTCAAGGTCAAGGTCAAGGTCAAGGTCAAGGTCAAGGTCAAGGTCAAGGTCAAAGGTCAAGGTCAAGGTCAAGGTCAAGGTCAAGGTCAAAGGCCAAAGGTCAAGGTCAAAGGTCAAAGGTCAAGGTCAAGGTCAAGGTCAAAGTTAAAGGTCAAAGGTCAAGGTCAAAGTCAAGGTCAAAGGTCAAGGCCAAGGTCAAGGTCAAAGTTCAAGGTCAAAGGTCAAGGTCAAAGTCAAGGTCAAAGGTCAAGGCCAAGGTCAAGGTCAAGGTCAAAGGTCAAAGGTCAAGGTCAAGGTCAAGGTCAAGGTCAAGGTCAAGGTCAAAGGTCAAGGTCAAGGTCAAGGTCAAGGTCAAGGTCAAGGTCAAGGTCAAGGTCAAGGTCAAGGTCAAGGTCAAGGTCAAGGTCAAGGTCAAGGTCAAGGTCAAAGGTCAACGTCAAAGGTCAAGGTCAAGGTCAAGGTCAAAGGTCAAGGTCAAGTTCAAGGTCAAAGGTCAAGGTCAAGGTCAAAGGTCAAGGTCAAAGGTCAAGGTCAAGGTCAAGGTCAAGGTCAAGGTCAAGGTCAAGGTCAAGGTCAAGGTCAAAGGTCAAGGTCAAAGGTCAAGGTCAAGGTCAAGCTCAAGGTCAAGGTCAAAGGTCAAAGGTCAAGGTCAAAGGTCAAGGTCAAGGTCAAGGTCAAGGTCAAGGTCAAGGTCAAGGTCAAGGTCAAGGTCAAGGTCAAGGTCAAGGTCAAGGTCAAGGTCAAGGTCAAGGTCAAAGGTCAAGGTCAAGGTCAAGGTCAAGGTCAAGGTCAAGGTCAAGGTCAAGGTCAAAGGTCAAGGTAAAAGGTCAAGGTCAAGGTCAAGGTCAAGGTCAAGGTCAAAGGTCAAGGTCAAGTTCAAAGGTCAAGGTCAAGGTCAAAGGTCAAGGTCAAGTTCAAGGTCAAAGGTCAAGGTCAAGGTCAAAGGTCAAGGTCAAAGGTCAAGGTCAAGGTCAAGGTCAAGGTCAAGGTCAAGGTCAAGGTCAAGGTCAATGTCAAGGTCAAGGTCAAAGGTCAAGGTCAAGGTCAAGGTCAAGGTCAAGGTCAAGGTCAAGGTCAAGGTCAAAGGTCAAGGTCAAAGGTCAAGGTCAAGGTCAAGGTCAAGGTCAAAGGTCAAGGTCAAGTTCAAGGTCAAAGGTCAAGGTCAAGGTCAAGGTCAAGGTCAAGGTCAAAGGTCAAGGTCAAGGTCAAAGGTCAAGTTCAAGGTCAAAGGTCAAGGTCAAGGTCAAGGTCAAGGTCAAAGGTCAAGGTCAAGGTCAAGGTCAAGGTCAAGGTCAAGGTCAAGGTCAAGGTCAAGGTCAAGGTCATGGTCATGGTCAAGGTCAAGGTCAAGGTCAAGGTCAAGGTCAAGGTCAAGGTCAAGGTCAAGGTCAAGGTCAAAGGTCAAGGTCAAGTTCAAGGTCAAATGTCAAAGGTCAAGGTCAAAGGTCAAAGGTCAAGGTCAAAGGTCAAGTTCAAGGTCAAAGGTCAAGGTCAAAGGTCAAGGTCAAAGTCAAGGTCAAAGGTCAAGGCCAAGGTCAAGGTCAAGGTCAAAGGTCAAAGGTCAAGGTCAAGGTCAAGGTCAAGGTCAAAGGTCAAGGTCAAGGTCAAGGTCAAGGTCAAGGTCAAGGTCAAGGTCAAGGTCAAGGTCAAGGTCAAGGTCAAGGTCAAGGTCAAGGTCAAAGGTCAAGGTCAAGGTCAAGGTCAAGGTCAAAGGTCAAGGTCAAGTTCAAGGTCAAAGGTCAAGGTCAAGGTCAAAGGTCAAGGTCAAAGGTCAAGGTCAAGGTCAAGGTCAAGGTCAAGGTCAAAGGTCAAAGGTCAAGGTCAAGGTCAAGGTCAAGGTCAAGGTCAAGGTCAAGGTCAAAGGTCAAGGTCAAGGTCAAGGTCAAGGTCAAGGTCAAGGTCAAGGTCAAGGTCAAGGTCAAAGGTCAAAGGTCAAGGTCAAAGGTCAAGGTCAAGGTCAAGGTCATGGTCAAGGTCAAGGTCAAGGTCAAGGTCAAAGGTCAAGGTCAAGGTCAAGGTCAAAGGTCAAGGTCAAGGTCAAGGTCAAGGTCAAGGTCAAGGTCAAGGTCAAGGTCAAGGTCAAGGTCAAGGTCAAGGTCAAGGTCAAGGTCAAGGTCAAGGTCAAAGGTCAAGGTCAAGGTCAAGGTCAAGGTCAAGGTCAAAGGTCAAAGGTCAAAGGTCAAGGTCAAAGGTCAAAGGTCAAGGTCAAGGTCAAGGTCAAAGTTAAAGGTCAAAGGTCAAGGTCAAAGTCAAGGTCAAAGGTCAAGGCCAAGGTCAAGGTCAAAGTTCAAGGTCAAAGTCAAGGTCAAAGTCAAGGTCAAAGGTCAAGGCCAAGGTCAAGGTCAAGGTCAAAGGTCAAGGTCAAGGTCAAGGTCAAGGTCAAGGTCAAGGTCAAGGTCAAAGGTCAAGGTCAAGGTCAAGGTCAAGGTCAAGGTCAAGGTCAAGGTCAAGGTCAAGGTCAAGGTCAAGGTCAAGGTCAAGGTCAAGGTCAAGGTCAAGGTCAAGGTCAAAGGTCAAGGTCAAAGGTCAAGGTCAAGGTCAAGGTCAAGGTCAAAGGTCAAGGTCAAGTTCAAGGTCAAAGGTCAAGGTCAAGGTCAAAGGTCAAGGTCAAAGGTCAAGGTCAAGGTCAAAGGTCAAGGTCAAAGGTCAAGGTCAAGGTCAAGGTCAAGGTCAAGGTCAAGGTCAAAGGTCAAGGTCAAAGGTCAAGGTCAAGGTCAAGGTCAAGGTCAAGGTCAAAGGTCAAAGGTCAAGGTCAAAGGTCAAGGTCAAGGTCAAGGTCAAGGTCAAGGTCAAGGTCAAGGTCAAGGTCAAGGTCAAGGTCAAGGTCAAGGTCAAGGTCAAGGTCAAGGTCAAAGGTCAAGGTCAAGGTCAAGGTCAAGGTCAAGGTCAAGGTCAAGGTCAAAGGTCAAGGTCAAAGGTCAAGGTCAAGGTCAAGGTCAAGGTCAAAGGTCAAGGTCAAGTTCAAGGTCAAAGGTCAAGGTCAAGGTCAAGGTCAAGGTCAAAGGTCAAGGTCAAGGTCAAGGTCAAAGGTCAAGGTCAAGTTCAAGGTCAAAGGTCAAGCTCAAGGTCAAGGTCAAGGTCAAGGTCATGGTCATGGTCATGGTCAAGGTCAAGGTCAAGGTCAAGGTCAAGGTCAAGGTCAAGGTCAAAGGTCAAGGTCAAAGGTCAAGGTCAAAGGTCAAGGACAAGGTCAAGGTCAAGGTCAAAGGTCAAGGTCAAGTTCAAGGTCAAAGGTCAAGGTCAAGGTCAAGGTCAAGGTCAAGGTCAAGGTCAAGGTCAAGGTCGTGGTCATGGTCAAGGTCAAGGTCAAGGTCAAGGTCAAGGTCAAGGTCAAGGTCAAAGGTCAAGGTCAAGTTCAAGGTCAAATGTCAAAGGTCAAGGTCAAAGGTCAAAGGTCAAGTTCAAGGTCAAAGGTCAAGGTCAAGGTCAAGGTCAAAGTTCAAGGTCAAAGGTCAAGGTCTAAGTCAAGGTCAAAGGTCAAGGTCAAGGTCAAGGTCAAGGTCAAGGTCAAGGTCAAAGGTCAAAGGTCAAGGTCAAGGTCAAGGTCAAAGGTCAAGGTCAAGGTCAAGGTCAAGGTCAAGGTCAAGGTCATGGTCATGGTCAAGGTCAAGGTCAAGGTCAAGGTCAAGGTCAAAGGTCAAGGTCAAGTTCAAGGTCAAATGTCAAAGGTCAAGGTCAAAGGTCAAAGGTCAAGGTCAAAGGTCAAGTTTGTGACGGTTAGCGAACAGATTCCGTTGACTTTCCCACAGGAATCTCTTCAAAAGTCGTCTCTGGCAGGAAACGTCCTAGATAACCTTTTCATATCTTAGTTGATCCCTTTTAACGAAGACCGACTTCTGGCTCAACTTAATGGAAATCGACAAAAACTAGAGTCTGGTCCTAAGCGGCGATTAGATCATGAACATACCACCCCCTTCAATTTTGGGGTATATAAACCCGTACATTTTTACTCTCGGGGGCAGTACTTCCATAGTCACGAATCGTGTCGCGTCGTGCTGTATTTTCGTAAGTCGATTTCCAGTAAGATCGGGCTAAAGTTCCCCTTCGGACCAACCTTTGAACCGTATAGATTCCGTAGTCCGGTAATAAATCTATTAAGGCATTTAGTAAAATCGCTTCGAAACCCCCGCATCTTGCCAGTGCGTCAACATCGAGCAACCTAGGTAATATTCTTTTATTCTCGCACACACTATCTCGCGACACATACACATATATTTCATTGTAAACTATAACGATTTTGAATATATCTGAATTTTACCTAATCACTTCTAAATTCTTTCAACCCTTAATTATTGTTATACCAATCCTAATCTAATAGTTGAACGTTCCCACATGATACAATCTTACCGCTCGGATTGTATCAATTAAATTATACTTGTTACGAGGCTTACTAACAACCCCATCACCTATCAAACTCTTAGACGACATTCCAATCGCCTAATCGGGATATTTTCCAACCTAGTACCTACCCGATTTCATATTGGGATCATCCACATTACCTATACGTCCACACACAAATTAAACGGCAACCTGACAATCGTATCAAGGATCGTCCGTTTTTCCTTTGAATCCAACATACTAGCGGCTCCCTGACAATCGTATCAAGGTGCGTCCGCTAAACTCTATAACCTCCTTAATAATCTTTCAAGTCAGAGTTCCCCATTCACACGTAGGTTCATCCCTGAAACTTCACTCATACTAGCGGCAACCTGACAATCGTATCAAGGATCGTCCGCTTTAACTAACAGTTTTTAACCATACTCCCAGGGTAATAACCCTTCGCCGGCCACTCGTGCTGCTCGCGGCCCTGGCTCGTAACAAGTTCAAGGTCAAAGGTCAAGGTCAAGGTCAAGGTCAAGGTCAAGGTCAAGGTCAAGGTCAAAGGTCAAAGGTCAAGGTCAAAGGTCAAGGTCAAGGTCAAGGTCAAGGTCAAAGGTCAAGGTCAAGTTCAAGGTCAAAGGTCAAGGTCAAGGTCAAAGGTCAAGGTCAAGGTCAAAGGTCAAGGTCAAGGTCAAGGTCAAGGTCAAGGTCAAGGTCAAGGTCAAGGTCAAGGTCAAGGTCAAGGTCAAGGTCAAGGTCAAGGTCAAGGTCAAGGTCAAAGGTCAAGGTCAAGGTCAAGGTCAAGGTCAAGGTCAAAGTCAAGGTCAAAGGTCAAGGTCAAGGTCAAGGTCAAGGTCAAGGTCAAGGTCAAGGTCAAGGTCAAGGTCAAGGTCAAGGTCAAGGTCAAGGTCAAAGGTCAAGGTCAAAGGTCAAGGTCAAGGCCAAGGTCAAGGTCAAGGTCAAAGGTCAAAGGTCAAGGTCAAGGTCAAGGTCAAAGGTCAAGGTCAAAGGTCAAGGTCAAGGTCAAGGTCAAGGTCAAGGTCAAAGGTCAAGGTCAAGGTCAAGGTCAAGGTCAAGGTCAAGGTCAAGGTCAAAGGTCAAAGGTCAAGGTCAAAGGTCATGGTCATGGTCAAGGTCAAGGTCAAGGTCAAGGTCAAGGTCAAGGTCAAGGTCAAGGTCAAAGGTCAAGGTCAAGTTCAAGGTCAAATGTCAAAGGTCAAGGTCAAAGGTCAAAGGTCAAGGTCAAAGGTCAAGTTCAAGGTCAAAGGTCAAGGTCAAGGTCAAGGTCAAAGTTCAAGGTCAAAGGTCAAGGTCAAAGTCAAGGTCAAAGGTCAAGGTCAAGGTCAAGGTCAAGGTCAAGGTCAAGGTCAAGGTCAAGGTCAAGGTCAAGGTCAAAGGTCAAGCTCAAGGTCAAGGTCAAGGTCAAGGTCAAGGTCAAGGTCAAGGTCAAGGTCAAAGGTCAAGGTCAAGTTCAAGGTCAAATGTCAAAGGTCAAGGTCAAAGGTCAAGTTCAAGGTCAAAGGTCAAGGTCAAGGTCAAGGTCAAAGTTCAAGGTCAAAGGTCAAGGTCAAAGTCAAGGTCAAGGTCAAAGGTCAAGGCCAAGGTCAAGGTCAAGGTCAAAGGTCAAAGGTCAAGGTCAAGGTCAAGGTCAAGGTCAAGGTCAAGGTCAAGGTCAAGGTCAAGGTCAAGGTCAAGGTCAAGGTCAAGGTCAAGGTCAAGGTCAAGGTCAAGGTCAAGGTCAAGGTCAAGGTCAAGGTCAAGGTCAAGGTCAAGGTCAAGCTCAAGGTCAAGGTCAAGGTCAAGGTCAAGGTCAAAAGTCAAGGTCAAGGTCAAGGTCAAGGTCAAGGTCAAGGTCAAGGTCAAGGTCAAGGTCAAAGGTCAAGGTCAAAGGTCAAGGTCAGGTCAAGGTCAAAGGTCAAGGTCAAGTTCAAGGTCAAAGGTCAAGGTCAAGGTCAAAGGTCAAGGTCAAAGGTCAAGGTCAAGGTCAAGGTCAAGGTCAAGGTCAAGGTCAAGGTCAAGGTCAAAGGTCAAGGTCAAAGGTCAAGGTCAAGGTCAAGGTCAAGGTCAAGGTCAAGGTCAAGGTCAAGGTCAAGGTCAAGGTCAAAGGTCAAAGGTCAAGGTCAAAGGTCAAGCTCAAGGTCAAGGTCAAGGTCAAGGTCAAGGTCAAGGTCATGGTCATGGTCAAGGTCAAGGTCAAGGTCAAGGTCAAAGGTCAAGGTCAAGGTCAAGGTCAAGGTCAAAGGTCAAGGTCAAGGTCAAGGTCAAGGTCAAGGTCAAGGTCAAGGTCAAGGTCAAGGTCAAGGTCAAGGTCAAGGTCAAGGTCAAGGTCAAGGTCAAGGTCAAGGTCAAGGTCAAGGTCAAGGTCAAGGTCAAAGGTCAAGGTCAAGGTCAAGGTCAAGGTCAAAGGTCAAAGGTCAAAGGTCAAGGTCAAGGTCAAAGGTCAAAGGTCAAGGTCAAGGTCAAGGTCAAGGTCAAGGTCAAGGTCAAAGGTCAAGGTCAAGGTCAAGGTCAATGTCAAAGGTCAAGGTCAAGTTCAAGGTCAAATGTCAAAGGTCAAGGTCAAAGGTCAAAGGTCAAGGTCAAAGGTCAAGTTCAAGGTCAAAGGTCAAGGTCAAGGTCAAGGTCAAAGTTCAAGGTCAAAGGTCAAAGGTCAAGGTCAAGGTCAAGGTCAAGGTCAAAGGTCAAGGCCATGGTCAAGGTCAAGGTCAAAGGTCAAAGGTCAAGGTCAAGGTCAAGGTCGAGGTCAAGGTCAAGGTCAAGGTCAAGGTCAAGGTCAAGGTCAAGGTCAAGGTCAAGGTCAAGGTCAAGGTCAAAGGTAAAGGTCAAGGTCATGGTCAAGGTCAAGGTCAAGGTCATGGTCAAGGTCAAGATCAAGGTCAAGGTCAAAGGTCAAAGGTCAAACGTCAAGGTCAAGTTCAAAGGTCAAGGTCAAGGTCAAGGTCAAGGTCAAGGTCAAAGGTCAAGGTCAAGGTCAAGGTCAAGGTCGAGGTCATGGTCATGGTCAAGGTCAAGGTCAAGGTCAAGGTCAAGGTCAAAGGTCAAGGTCAAGGTCAAGGTCAAAGGTCAAGGTCAAGGTCAAAGGTCAAGGTCAAGGTCAAGGTCAAGGTCAAGGTCAAGGTCAAGGTCAAGGTCAAGGTCAAGGTCAAAGGTCAAGGTCAAGGTCAAGGTCAAGGTCAAGGTCAAGGTCAAGGTCAAGGTCAAGGTCAAGGTCAAGGTCAAGGTCAAGGTCAAGGTCAAGTTCAAGGTCAAATGTCAAAGGTCAAGGTCAAAGGTCAAAGGTCAAGGTCAAAGGTCAAGTTCAAGGTCAAAGGTCAAGGTCAAGGTCAAGGTCAAAGTTCAAGGTCAAAGGTCAAGGTCAAGGTCAAGGTCAAGGTCAAGGTCAAAGGTCAAAGGTCAAGGCCAAGGCCAAGGTCAAGGTCAAGGTCAAAGGTCAAAGGTCAAGGTCAAGGTCGAGGTCGAGGTCAAGGTCAAGGTCAAGGTCAAGGTCAAGGTCAAGGTCAAGGTCAAGGTCAAGGTCAAGGTCAAGGTCAAGGTCAAGGTCAAGGTCAAAGGTAAAGGTCAAGGTCATGGTCAAGGTCAAGGTCAAGGTCATGGTCAAGGTCAAGATCAAGGTCAAGGTTAAAGGTCAAAGGTCAAACGTCAAGGTCAAGGTCAAAGGTCAAGGTCAAGGTCAAGGTCAAGGTCAAGGTCAAGGTCAAGGTCAAGGTCAAGGTCAAGGTCAAGGTCAAAGGTCAAGGTCAAGGTCAAGGTCAAAGGTCAAGGTCAAGGTCAAGGTCAAGGTCAAGGTCAAAGGTCAAGGTCAAGGTCAAGGTCAAAGGTCAAAGGTCAAAGGTCAAGGTCAAGGTCAAAGGTCAAGCTCAAGGTCAAGGTCAAGGTCAAGGTCATGGTCATGGTCATGGTCAAGGTCAAGGTCAAGGTCAAGGTCAAGGTCAAGGTCAAGGTCAAGGTCAAAGGTCAAGGTCAAAGGTCAAGGTCAAAGGTCAAGGTCAAGGTCAAGGTCAAAGGTCAAGGTCAAGGTCAAGGTCAAGGTCAAAGGTCAAGGTCAAGTTCAAGGTCAAAGGTCAAGGTCAAGGTCAAAGGTCAAGGTCAAGGTCAAGGTCAAGGTCAAGGTCAAGGTCAAGGTCAAGGTCAAGGTCAAGGTCAAAGGTCAAAGGTCAAGGTCAAGGTCAAAGGTCAAGCTCAAGGTCAAGGTCAAGGTCAAGGTCAAGGTCAAGGTCAAGGTCAAAGGTCAAGGTCAAAGGTCAAGGTCAAGGTCAAGGTCAAAGGTCAAGGTCAAGTTCAAGGTCAAAGGTCAAGGTCAAGGTCAAAGGTCAAGGTCAAGGTCAAGGTCAAGGTCAAGGTCAAGGTCAAGGTCAAGATCAAGGTCAAGGTCAAGGTCAAAGGTCAAGGTCAAGGTCAAAGGTCAAGCTCAAGGTCAAGGTCAAGGTCAAGGTCAAGGTCATGGTCAAGGTCAAGGTCAAGGTCAAGGTCAAGGTCAAGGTCAAAGGTCAAGGTCAAGTTCAAGGTCAAATGTCAAAGGTCAAGGTCAAAGGTCAAGGTCAAAGGTCAAGTTCAAGGTCAAAGGTCAAGGTCAAGGTCAAGGTCAAAGTTCAAGATCAAAGGTCAAGGTCAGAGTCAAGGTCAAAGGTCAAGGTCAAGGTCAAGGTCAAGGTCAAGGTCAAAGGTCAAAGGTCAAGGTCAAGGTCAAAGGTCAAGCTCAAGGTCAAGGTCAAGGTCAAGGTCAAGGTCAAGGTCAAGGTCATGGTCATGGTCATGGTCAAGGTCAAGGTCAAGGTCAAGGTCAAGGTCAAGGTCAAAGGTCAAGGTCAAGTTCAAGGTCAAATGTCAAAGGTCAAGGTCAATGGTTAAAGGTCAAGGTCAAAGGTCAAGTTCAAGGTCAAAGGTCAAGGTCAAAGGTCAAGGTCAAATGTCAAGGTCAAAGTCAAGGTCAAAGGTCAAGGCCAAGGTCAAGGTCAAGGTCAAAGGTCAAAGGTCAAGGTCAAGGTCAAGGTCAAGGTCAAGGTCAAGGTCAAAGGTCAAGGTCAAGGTCAAGGTCAAGGTCAAGGTCAAGGTCAAGGTCAAGGTCAAGGTCAAGGTCAAGGTCAAGGTCAAAGGTCAAGGTCAAGGTCAAGGTCAAGGTCAAAGGTCAAGGTCAAGTTCAAGGTCAAAGGTCAAGGTCAAGGTCAAAGGTCAAGGTCAAAGGTCAAGGTCAAGGTCAAGGTCAAGGTCAAGGTCAAGGTCAAAGGTCAAGGTCAAGGTCAAGGTCAAGGTCAAGGTCAAAGGTCAAGTTCAAGGTCAAGGTCAAGGTCAAGGTCAAGGTCAAAGGTCAAAGGTCAAGGTCAAGGTCAAGGTCATGGTCAAGGTCAAGGTCAAGGTCAAGGTCAAAGGTCAAGGTCAAAGGTCAAGGTCAAGGTCAAGGTCAAGGTCAAGGTCAAGGTCAAGGTCAAGGTCAAGGTCAAGGTCAAGGTCAAGGTCAAAGGTCAAGGTCAAGGTCAAGGTCAAGGTCAAGGTCAAGGTCAAGGTCAAGGTCAAGGTCAAAGGTCAAGGTCAAGTTCAAGGTCAAATGTCAAAGGTCAAGGTCAAAGGTCAAAGGTCAAGGTCAAAGGTCAAGGTCAAAGTCAAGGTCAAAGGTCAAGGTCAAAGGTCAAGGTCAAGGTCAAGGTCAAGGTCAAGGTCAAGGTCAAGGTCAAGGTCAAGGTCAAAGGTCAAAGGTCAAGGTCAAAGGTCAAGCTCAAGGTCAAGGTCAAGGTCAAGGTCAAGGTCAAGGTCATGGTCATGGTCAAGGTCAAGGTCAAGGTCAAGGTCAAAGGTCAAGGTCAAGGTCAAGGTCAAGGTCAAAGGTCAAGGTCAAGGTCAAGGTCAAGGTCAAGGTCAAGGTCAAGGTCAAGGTCAAGGTCAAGGTCAAGGTCAAGGTCAAGGTCAAGGTCAAGGTCAAGGTCAAGGTCAAGGTCAAGGTCAAGGTCAAGGTCAAAGGTCAAGGTCAAGGTCAAGGTCAAGGTCAAAGGTCAAAGGTCAAAGGTCAAGGTCAAGGTAAAAGGTCAAAGGTCAAGGTCAAGGTCAAGGTCAAGGTCAAGGTCAAGGTCAAAGGTCAAGGTCAAGGTCAAGGTCAAGGTCAAAGGTCAAGGTCAAGTTCAAGGTCAAATGTCAAAGGTCAAGGTCAAAGGTCAAAGGTCAAGGTCAAAGGTCAAGTTCAAGGTCAAAGGTCAAGGTCAAGGTCAAGGTCAAAGTTCAAGGTCAAAGGTCAAAGGTCAAGGTCAAGGTCAAGGTCAAGGTCAAAGGTCAAGGCCATGGTCAAGGTCAAGGTCAAAGGTCAAAGGTCAAGGTCAAGGTCAAGGTCGAGGTCAAGGTCAAGGTCAAGGTCAAGGTCAAGGTCAAGGTCAAGGTCAAGGTCAAGGTCAAGGTCAAGGTCAAGGTCAAGGTCAAAGGTAAAGGTCAAGGTCATGGTCAAGGTCAAGGTCAAGGTCATGGTCAAGGTCAAGGTCAAGATCAAGGTCAAGGTCAAAGGTCAAAGGTCAAACGTCAAGGTCAAGTTCAAAGGTCAAGGTCAAGGTCAAGGTCAAGGTCAAGGTCAAGGTCAAAGGTCAAGGTCAAGGTCAAGGTCAAGGTCGAGGTCATGGTCATGGTCAAGGTCAAGGTCAAGGTCAAGGTCAAGGTCAAAGGTCAAGGTCAAGGTCAAGGTCAAAGGTCAAGGTCAAGGTCAAAGGTCAAGGTCAAGGTCAAGGTCAAGGTCAAGGTCAAGGTCAAGGTCAAGGTCAAGGTCAAGGTCAAGGTCAAGGTCAAGGTCAAGGTCAAGGTCAAAGGTCAAGGTCAAGGTCAAGGTCAAGGTCAAGGTCAAGGTCAAGGTCAAAGGTCATGGTCAAGTTCAAGGTCAAATGTCAAAGGTCAAGGTCAAAGGTCAAAGGTCAAGGTCAAAGGTCAAGTTCAAGGTCAAAGGTCAAGGTCAAGGTCAAGGTCAAAGTTCAAGGTCAAAGGTCAAGGTCAAGGTCAAGGTCAAGGTCAAGGTCAAGGTCAAGGTCAAAGGTCAAAGGTCAAGGCCAAGGCCAAGGTCAAGGTCAAGGTCAAAGGTCAAAGGTCAAGGTCAAGGTCGAGGTCGAGGTCAAGGTCAAGGTCAAGGTCAAGGTCAAGGTCAAGGTCAAGGTCAAGGTCAAGGTCAAGGTCAAGGTCAAGGTCAAGGTCAAAGGTAAAGGTCAAGGTCATGGTCAAGGTCAAGGTCAAGGTCATGGTCAAGGTCAAGATCAAGGTCAAGGTTAAAGGTCAAAGGTCAAACGTCAAGGTCAAGGTCAAAGGTCAAGGTCAAGGTCAAGGTCAAGGTCAAGGTCAAGGTCAAGGTCAAGGTCAAGGTCAAGGTCAAAGGTCAAGGTCAAGGTCAAGGTCAAAGGTCAAGGTCAAGGTCAAGGTCAAGGTCAAGGTCAAAGGTCAAGGTCAAGGTCAAGGTCAAAGGTCAAAGGTCAAAGGTCAAGGTCAAGGTCAAAGGTCAAGCTCAAGGTCAAGGTCAAGGTCAAGGTCATGGTCATGGTCATAGTCAAGGTCAAGGTCAAGGTCAAGGTCAAGGTCAAGGTCAAGGTCAAAGGTCAAGGTCAAAGGTCAAGGTCAAAGGTCAAGGTCAAGGTCAAGGTCAAAGGTCAAGGTCAAGGTCAAGGTCAAGGTCAAAGGTCAAGGTCAAGTTCAAGGTCAAAGGTCAAGGTCAAGGTCAAAGGTCAAGGTCAAGGTCAAGGTCAAGGTCAAGGTCAAGGTCAAGGTCAAGGTCAAGGACAAGGTCAAAGGTCAAAGGTCAAGGTCAAGGTCAAAAGTCAAGCTCAAGGTCAAGGTCAAGGTCAAGGTCAAGGTCAAGGTCAAGGTCAAAGGTCAAGGTCAAAGGTCAAGGTCAAGGTCAAGGTCAAAGGTCAAGGTCAAGTTCAAGGTCAAAGGTCAAGGTCAAGGTCAAAGGTCAAGGTCAAGGTCAAGGTCAAGGTCAAGGTCAAGGTCAAGATCAAGGTCAAGGTCAAGGTCAAAGGTCAAGGTCAAGGTCAAAGGTCAAGCTCAAGGTCAAGGTCAAGGTCAAGGTCAAGGTCATGGTCAAGGTCAAGGTCAAGGTCAAGGTCAAGGTCAAGGTCAAGGTCAAAGGTCAAGGTCAAGTTCAAGGTCAAATGTCAAAGGTCAAGGTCAAAGGTCAAGGTCAAAGGTCAAGTTCAAGGTCATAGGTCAAGGTCAAGGTCAAGGTCAAAGTTCAAGGTCAAAGGTCAAGGTCAGAGTCAAGGTCAAAGGTCAAGGTCAAGGTCAAGGTCAAGGTCAAGGTCAAAGGTCAAAGGTCAAGGTCAAGGTCAAAGGTCAAGCTCAAGGTCAAGGTCAAGGTCAAGGTCAAGGTCAAGGTCAAGGTCATGGTCATGGTCATGGTCAAGGTCAAGGTCAAGGTCAAGGTCAAGGTCAAAGGTCAAGGTCAAGTTCAAGGTCAAATGTCAAAGGTCAAGGTCAATGGTTAAAGGTCAAGGTCAAAGGTCAAGTTCAAGGTCAAAGGACAAGGTCAAAGGTCAAGGGCAAAGGTCAAGGTCAAAGTCAAGGTCAAAGGTCAAGGCCAAGGTCAAGGTCAAGGTCAAAGGTCAAAGGTCAAGGTCAAGGTCAAGGTCAAGGTCAAGGTCAAAGGTCAAGGTCAAGGTCAAGGTCAAGGTCAAGGTCAAGGTCAAGGTCAAGGTCAAGGTCAAGGTCAAGGTCAAGGTCAAGGTCAAGGTCAAAGGTCAAGGTCAAGGTCAAGGTCAAGGTCAAAGGTCAAGGTCAAGTTCAAGGTCAAAGGTCAAGGTCAAGGTCAAAGGTCAAGGTCAAAGGTCAAGGTCAAGGTCAAGGTCAAGGTCAAAGGTCAAGGTCAAGGTCAAGGTCAAGGTCAAGGTCAAAGGTCAAGTTCAAGGTCAAGGTCAAGGTCAAGGTCAAGGTCAAAGGTCAAAGGTCAAGGTCAAAGGTCAAGGTCAAGGTCAAGGTCATGGTCAAGGTCAAGGTCAAGGTCAAGGTCAAAGGTCAAGGTCAAAGGTCAAGGTCAAGGTCAAGGTCAAGGTCAAGGTCAAGGTCAAGGTCAAGGTCAAGGTCAAGGTCAAGGTCAAGGTCAAGGTCAAGGTCAAAGGTCAAGGTCAAGGTCAAGGTCAAGGTCAAGGTCAAGGTCAAGGTCAAAGGTCAAGGTCAAGTTCAAGGTCAAATGTCAAAGGTCAAGGTCAAAGGTCAAAGGTCAAGGTCAAAGGTCAAGTTCAAGGTCAAAGGTCAAGGTCAAGGTCAAGGTCAAAGTTCAAGGTCAAAGGTCAAGGTCAAGGTCAAGGTCAAGGTCAAAGGTCAAAGGTCAAGGCCAAGGTCAAGGTCAAGGTCAAAGGTCAAAGGTCAAGGTCAAGGTCGAGGTCGAGGTCAAGGCCAAGGTCAAGGTCAAGGTCAAGGTCAAGGTCAAGGTCAAAGGTAAAGGTCAAGGTCATGGTCAAGGTCAAGGTCAAGGTCATGGTCAAGGTCAAGATCAAGGTCAAGGTCAAGGTTAAAGGTCAAAGGTCAAACGTCAAGGTCAAGGTCAAAGGTCAAGGTCAAGGTCAAGGTCAAGGTCAAGGTCAAGGTCAAGGTCAAAGGTCAAGGTCAAGGTCAAGGTCAAAGGTCCCTAGTAGCACAAAATATTGGATACACATTTTTTTCGAATATTGAAAAAATATTTTTTAAGCCACACTTTTTAATATTAGATAAATATTAAATCTAATATTGTATACATGTTCAAGAAATGTAAATTGAATGTTTAGAAAATATAAGCTAAATATTCAGAGAATATAAAATGGATATTTAAAAAATATTAGCTAAATATTCAGAGAATATAAAATGAATATTAAAAAAATATTAGCTAAATATTCAGAGAATATAAAATGGATATTAAAAAAATATTAGCTAAATATTCAGAGAATATAAAATGGATATTAAAAAAATATTAGCTAAATATTCAGAGAATATAAAATGGATATTTAAAAAATATTAGCTACATATTCAGAGAATATAAACGAGATATTTAAAAAATATGAAGTAAATATTAAAAAAATGTGAATATAACATTTGAAAAATATAAATTCAATATTCAAATAACATTTAATCAAATCTTCAAATTTAAGAAAAAGTTATAAAAGAAATTAGAAACTATCAATATATATACTTTCCTATGCACTACTTGAGGGAATATTCCACTTTGTCATCGAAAGAACATGATTACAATTCAGAAATTTTTGTGCAGTTGATGGGATTTGATCTCGGGACTTACCGTTTACTGGATGATGTACTTCCTCGCTGAGCCATGTGAACCTATGGTTTCATTCATTACTTTTTATTCTTATAAAGGCTCAAATCATACAATTATTCGAAGAGATAGATTTCTGTTAAAAAATTTGTAACTAACAATAAAACTACTTTTTTTTAATGAAGCATATTATTAGTATATTAACGACAAAGATATATATATTTTTTTTTCATAAGTATTTCAATCGTACGTAAGAATGGAAACACATACAATATATTTGCTGAATAAACAAAAACATTATATTGTGAAAATATATATTGTTGTAATTCAGTATAAAAATAATATAGCATAACATAGTATAAAATAATAAATAGTAAAAACAATAAAATAATATAGCATAGTATATTACGTGCGCCCGTCTACGACGTTGAACATCGGTAATCTGTGTTTCAGTTACTTCAAAACGTATGAAATCGTTGTGCTACCATTTCAATTTTGTCTAATAATAAAAGTGGCACAAAATAGATATACTACACTTCAAAAGTTTGAAGAAACCTGAACAGAATCTTATATTAACTTTAGCGTTCACGATTTTTTATTATAATCAAAATATGTGATTTACTATGTAAATTGAATTTAGGAAAGCGCAGGAAACTAGGGAAAAAAGGCAACGGGACAAATGATACATAATAATGAATACGCATTTATACATATATGTGTGTGTGTATATATATATACATATATATATATTTGTACATGTATTTATATATTTATTTCTTACAGCCTAGACTTAGCTGTCGCTAAAAACAGAGATACGCATTGTCGTATTTCTACTTCCGTAATTGATTTCTGTCTTCTTCTCGTGGCAGCTGTGAAATTAAAAATGAAACAAAATACATATATATTACGTATATATAGTACGTGGCAATACCACATAAAAGTGATAAGTGTAAGTATACTTACTCATTACAGCATCATATATCTTTAAGTTAACGAAAGATAATTTTTTCTTCCGTCCTTGCCCGGAATAATATGTCGCTGCTGCATTTGTTAAAAGTTTGCGGAGCATATTAAAAATAATTCTTTTATTAGTGTCTCCACCGACTAAATATAACAGTTGTACCTGAAAAATATATGTCATTATTTATTTAATGTCAATATTACAATTATAAATATTAACTATTTACTAAACAAAAATAATATAAATCACGTATAATGTAAAAAAAACCATAAAATTCATATATTTCGGAAATTATCTAAAAATGATAATAATGTTCATATTTCCAAATACATACTAGCGAATTAAATTTTTCTGTATTTTCTGATATGATCGCATCGAACTCGTTGATACTAACTACAGAGCTTAACGGCAATTGATTCAGAAAATTATTTTCATTCTCAATTTCGCTGTGGCTGCTTCCAGCCGTTACTGTGACATTTAGTAATCTTTCAATTCTTTCTAATTTATTAAAAATTTGTTTAATCTCATATTTTAAGTCTAGGTACTGTCGACTTAATGTGGCCAATTGATCCTCGTTCTTGTTGGATACATGATGTACATCTGTGTAGAATATCACAAAGTATTATTATTACAATTATACAATTTTACAAATTATTATTAAAATTCAGCATTTTTGTTTATTTTCCGACTTACTTGGTGTTTCTATATGCGATTGCTCAATTGGTTGGCTTTGATTTGAAGAATCAGATGAGTCGGACGATTCGAAAATAATTCGCTTCCTTGGCACAATGTCGTGTCGCGATTTCCTCGATGGTGACATTTTAAAAATGATATGAAACAATCCTAAAAACTATAAACTTATAAATACACCAGCTAATATCTAATTTAAAATAAAGTAGTAAGTATGATTAATTATATTGATGAAGCAGCTCATATGCTGCGAAATATGACTGGCATTTAACTACAAATGATTTGTACAAAATTTCACTTAGTTCATAAGATACAATTTCATCATCGAATTTATCAAATTTAAATAATCCTATTATTTTGGATTTAATAGGGTATTTATAAAAATTTTTTAATTGCGTTGATAATTTCCCAACTATTTTGTTTTCTAATATGTCTGTGATTTGTAGGACATGGCCATTTTTTAAAAAGACATAACGGTCACTCAATCCATAAGCTTTTAATTTAAAATTAGGAAGTTGTATTGTTTTTTTATTATTGTGTGTTTCAATCCTTATTTGAGTATTAATATTTTCTGTGACTGTAGGTGCTCCATTTTCCGATAATCTATTTATTATTTGTGCTAAAGGTTTATTCCATCTACGCAACATGCTTACTAACTTCCCTAAATAATTTTCAAAAGGGAAGCAACTTAATTCCTCCAAAGAATATTTCAAGTTTTCTACGTCGTCTGAAATGTGGACTAAATTATGAACATTGTATGTACAGAATTCTCTGCCGTACAGACCTGAACAATTATCTACGAATTTAAATAGCATTTCTCGAGCTGTGTTTAACCACTCTGGGTTTAGATATAACTGTTTATGTAATAAAATCCTAATAGCGGCATGAAATAATAAAAAGTGATCATAATAATTGTCTGGAAGAATTTGTTTCAATATAATGGGTCCCAAGTATAAAAGGAATAGTCGGAACTCTGTAGCTTTAAATCTCGATAGCTCCGATATCGGTCGCGGTTTACGATTAAATTCACTGGGTACATATTTGACTGAAGATGTCATTCTTTTTGATAGTTTCTTTTTATCTGACTTTTTAAGCTGTGTCTTGCACCAATGACGAAGTAATTTTTTCATTACTCCTAAGCAACATAAATGCATATAATCTAGAGAAAAATGTTGTATTATGTCGAATTTAATTATATTTAACAGAGGTGTCCTTTGATTATCTTGATGATGAGAAAAGTCATGAAAATTTTCAAAATGGAAATGCGTTCGAGCACTAGCGTCATGTTTTAAATAACTGATTCGTTTTTTGTAATATATACCCGTTTCTGTACATCTTTCGCAACCTTTGTAACCCGTATGCCCTTTAATGTTTTTTAAAAATGCTCTCGCAGGTGCATCACAGGCAAAACATACAACAGTTACTTTAAAATTATTACCATCGTAAGATAATCCATATTCTAACATATCGTTCAGTTCATGTATAAAATCATTTAAATAATCAGTCAAGGAATCAGGTTTTGCATCGCCATAATATATTGCTATCGGGAAAGGGGACACCGTAGAATGTTTCAGTACTATTTTGCATAAAATGGGCCAAAACTGTTTATTTGAACTTGTTGAAAGTGGAATACCATCGACATTAAAAATTAATTGAAACATAAATGTTTCTTTTAGCTCCGTCAAAACACTTGCATTTTGTAACAGACTTAATAAATGCGCCTTTATACCTAAATATGAAAATTGAGCTATCGTGTTCTTTTTGCTAATAATTGGTGTAATATTGTTTGATGAGCGCTTAGTCTTTAATACAGTTCGTGCATCGCGTAGAATCGTATATTCAGGAAATATGTCCTTCAAGCCTTTTAATAAACTATTTAGTTGCGAATGATTGATTTTATTTTCTAGGGACCATGTTTTTAAAAACGTAAGTAATTTCAAATTTCGAAAAGCAGTGCATGTATCATCTGTAGTGTCATTTGTGTTATTTGTAATTTGACAATCAAATGGTTGATTCATATCAGATATGACGGGATCATCATTAACCGTTTGTGAATTAGTTTGTATGATTTCAATTGATTCTTCTACTATGTCGCGACTTATCTGATTTTGATTCAAATTCAAAGCCATTTGTTTCTTTATAAATTTATATTTCTTGTAACGATTTTCGGCCATTGTGAAGTTTGTGTAACTACAAATTAAATATTGTATGAAAAATTATCATTGAAAACGTTAATTGCAAGTCTTTAGAATATGAAATATACCTATATTACATAAATGTTCTTACCTTTTCTGCAAACGACGAAATGCAAGTGTTGAATACACTGTATAACTATATATATTGTTCGTTATTACACAAACTGTTGTGTCGTGTCAGTATCAAACTGCAATTGGCGAGTTCTTCAGGTAACTGTAACTTTTGTTGCAATAATCGTTTGCTTCGATACACGGTTTCGTAGAGACTGCGTTCTTTTCGATCGACGTCGACCACGAAACCTTCCTCGATCTTCTATTGTCAATCGCGCGACGTCGCGCTCGCCAACGGACGATTCGCGACCGTTAACTTTAAGATCCGCGGATGGCCAACGGACGGATCTCTCGGAAGGCGTTGTCGGTATCAAAAAAATGTTCATACAAAATTTGATTGGTATGAAGGGAACAATCATATGGTGAAATTTTTTCGAAACTAGAATGATCGGGAAGAAGGATTTTAAAGTCGAAATAAGTTTTTTAAATGGAATGTCCTACTTTTTATACCATACACCGATAGAGTATCGAATTCTGAGTATAAAAGTGTTGACCATCCTATGTCCTAAACCTAATAGTTAACGAGATATTATCGAAACAATTTTCTTTCTTCTTTGGATAATATCTCGTTAACTATTAGATTTAGGACATATGAAGGTCAACACTTTTATACTCAGAATTCGATACTCTATCGGTGTATGGTATAAAAAGTAGAACATTGCATTTAAGAAACTTAATTCGACTTTGAAATCCTCCCTCCCCACCATTCTAGTTCCGAAAAAATTTCACCATATGATTGCTTCCTTCATAGCATACAACTTTTGTATGAACACTTTTTTGATACCGACAACGCCATCCAAGATATTCTGCTGTTCTTACTTAAACAGGACACCCCGTATATTTTATTTCTATCATTAAATAAAGATTCATTTTATAATAAGAAAAAAATATTTTTTTCATAATATGAAATAAATATTATCTGTACATTAGAAAAAAATATTCTATTTCTAATATGAAATAAAGATTCTTTTAATATTTAGAAAAAAATATTTTTTCATAATATGAAATAAATATTTTCTGAATATTTAGAAAAAAATATTTTTTTCATAATATGAAATAAATATTTCCTGAATATATAGAAAAAAATATTTTTTCAGAATATGAAATAAATATTTCCTGAATATATAGAAAAAAATATTTTTTCATAATCTATATAATAAAAATGAAATGATGTTCGTTGGTCACGACATCACGTGAGAACGGCTGGACCGATTTGGCTAACTTAAAAAAAAAATTCGTAATGGTCCAAATAAGGTTTTTAGGGAAAGAAAAATTAGAAAAGTAACCCGGAATAATGGAAAATTCTGGAAAAATTGAAAGTGCTTTTTTATGCGATTTTTGTATGAACTTAAGTCCATAACTCACGATTCGAACGATGGATATGAATAATTCTTTTTTGTTTTGTTCGTTATGGTACTGAAAAAGTTTTCAGTAAAGAAAATTCGAGACAATTACAAACGAAAGTTGAAAATTTCGGACAGACTGCAAAAATCATAATTTTTGAAACGGTACAAGTAGCAGGTTAACACATTTCGCTACGCATTATTGGTTTTCAACGAGTTCGTTGTCGAGCACAACGAACACAAACATTTAAATTTGGACAGGACAACGTCTGTCGGGTCAGCTAATATGAAATAAACATTATCTGCGTATTAGAAAAAAATATTCTATTTCCAATATTAAATAAAGATTCATTTTATAATGAGAAAAAAATATTTTTTTCATAACATGAAATAAAGATTCATTTAATACTTGGAAAAAAATATTTTTCCTGTAATATGAAATAAAGATTCTTTTAATATTAAGAAAAAAATATTTTTTCATAATATGAAATAAATATTTCCTGCATATTACGAAAAAAATATTTTTTCATAATATGAAATAAATATTTCCTGCATATTACGAAAAAAATATTTTTTTCATAATATGTAATAAATGTTTCCTGAATATTTAGAAAAAAATATTTTTTTCATAATATGAAATAAATATTTCCTGAATATTTAGAAAAAAATATTTTTTTCATAATATGAAATAAATATTTCCTGAATATTTAGAAAAAAATATTTTTTTCATAATATGAAATAAATATTGTATGTATATTTAGAAAAAAATATTTTTTTCATAATATGAAATAAATATTGTATGTATATTTGAATATTAAAAAAAGATTGAATCTCTTTTTAATATTATATGAATATGTATACAATATTTTGTGCTACTAGGGGTCAAGGTCAAGGTCAAGGTCAAGGTCAAGGTCAAAGGTCAAGGTCAAGGTCAAAGGTCAAGGTCAAGGTCAAGGTCAAGGTCAAGGTCAAGGTCAAGGTCAAGGTCAAGGTCAAGGTCAAGGTCAAGGTCAAGGTCAAGGTCAAGGTCAAGGTCAAGGTCAAAGGTCAAAGGTCAAGGTCAAGGTCAAAGGTCAAGCTCAAGGTCAAGGTCAAGGTCAAGGTCAAGGTCAAGGTCAAGGTCAAGGTCAAAGGTCAAGGTCAAAGGTCAAGGTCAAGGTCAAGGTCAAGGTCAAAGGTCAAGGTCAAGTTCAAGGTCAAAGGTCAAGGTCAAGGTCAAAGGTCAAGGTCAAGGTCAAGGTCAAGGTCAAGGTCAAGGTCAAGGTCAAGGTCAAGATCAAGGTCAAGGTCAAGGTCAAGGTCAAAGGTCAAGGTCAAGGTCAAAGGTCAAGCTCAAGGTCAAGGTCAAGGTCAAGGTCAAGGTCATGGTCAAGGTCAAGGTCAAGGTCAAGGTCAAGGTCAAGGTCAAAGGTCAAGGTCAAGTTCAAGGTCAAATGTCAAAGGTCAAGGTCAAAGGTCAAGGTCAAAGGTCAAGTTCAAGGTCAAAGGTCAAGGTCAAGGTCAAGGTCAAAGTTCAAGGTCAAAGGTCAAGGTCAGAGTCAAGGTCAAAGGTCAAGGTCGAGGTCAAGGTCAAGGTCAAGGTCAAGGTCAAAGGTCAAAGGTCAAGGTCAAGGTCAAAGGTCAAGCTCAAGGTCAAGGTCAAGGTCAAGGTCAAGGTCAAGGTCATGGTCATGGTCATGGTCAAGGTCAAGGTCAAGGTCAAGGTCAAGGTCAAGGTCAAGGTCAAGGTCAAGGTCAAAGGTCAAGGTCAAGTTCAAGGTCAAATGTCAAAGGTCAAGGTCAAAGGTCAAAGGTCAAGGTCAAAGGTCAAGTTCAAGGTCAAAGGTCAAGGTCAAAGGTCAAGGTCAAAGTCAAGGTCAAAGGTCAAGGCCAAGGTCAAGGTCAAGGTCAAAGGTCAAAGGTCAAGGTCAAGGTCAAGGTCAAGGTCAAGGTCAAGGTCAAAGGTCAAGGTCAAGGTCAAGGTCAAGGTCAAGGTCAAGGTCAAGGTCAAGGTCAAGGTCAAGGTCAAGGTCAAGGTCAAGGTCAAGGTCAAGGTCAAAGGTCAAGGTCAAGGTCAAGGTCAAGGTCAAAGGTCAAGGTCAAGTTCAAGGTCAAAGGTCAAGGTCAAGGTCAAAGGTCAAGGTCAAAGGTCAAGGTCAAGGTCAAGGTCAAGGTCAAAGGTCAAGGTCAAGGTCAAGGTCAAGGTCAAGGTCAAGGTCAAAGGTCAAGGTCAAAGGTCAAGGTCAAGTTCAAGTTCAAGGTCAAGGTCAAGGTCAAAGGTCAAAGGTCAAGGTCAAAGGTCAAGGTCAAGGTCAAGGTCATGGTCAAGGTCAAGGTCAAGGTCAAGGTCAAGGTCAAGGTCAAGGTCAAGGTCAAGGTCAAGGTCAAAGGTCAAGGTCAAGGTCAAGGTCAAGGTCAAGGTCAAGGTCAAAGGTCAAAGGTCAAGGTCAAAGGTCAAAGGTCAAGGTCAAGGTCAAGGTCAAAGTTAAAGGTCAAAGGTCAAGGTCAAAGTCAAGGTCAAAGGTCAAAGGTCAAGGTCAAGGTCAAAGGTCAAGGTCAAAGGTCAAGGTCAAGGTCAAGGTCAAGGTCAAGGTCAAGGTCAAGGTCAAAGGTCAAGGTCAAAGGTCAAGGTCAAGGTCAAGGTCAAGGTCAAAGGTCAAAGGTCAAGGTCAAAGGTCAAGGTCAAGGTCAAGGTCAAGGTCAAGGTCAAGGTCAAGGTCAAGGTCAAGGTCAAGGTCAAGGTCAAGGTCAAGGTCAAAGGTCAAGGTCAAGGTCAAGGTCAAGGTCAAGGTCAAGGTCAAAGGTCAAGGTCAAAGGTCAAGGTCAAGGTCAAGGTCAAGGTCAAAGGTCAAGGTCAAGTTCAAGGTCAAAGGTCAAGGTCAAGGTCAAGGTCAAAGGTCAAGGTCAAGGTCAAGGTCAAAGGTCAAGGTCAAGTTCAAGGTCAAAGGTCAAGGTCAAGGTCAAAGGTCAAGGTCAAAGGTCAAGGTCAAGGTCAAGGTCAAGGTCAAGGTCAAGGTCAAGGTCAAGGTTAATGTCAAGGTCAAGGTCAAAGGTCAAGGTCAAGGTCAAGGTCAAGGTCAAGGTCAAGGTCAAGGTCAAAGGTCAAGGTCAAAGGTCAAGGTCAAGGTCAAGGTCAAGGTCAAAGGTCAAGGTCAAGTTCAAGGTCAAAGGTCAAGGTCAAGGTCAAGGTCAAAGGTCAAGGTCAAGGTCAAAGGTCAAGTTCAAGGTCAAAGGTCAAGGTCAAGGTCAAGGTCAAAGGTCAAGGTCAAGGTCAAGGTCAAGGTCAAGGTCAAGGTCAAGGTCAAGGTCAAGGTCAAAGGTCAAGGTCAAAGGTCAAGGTCAAAGGTCAAGGACAAGGTCAAGGTCAAAGGTCAAGGTCAAGTTCAAGGTCAAAGGTCAAGGTCAAGGTCAAGGTCAAGGTCAAGGTCAAGGTCAAGGTCAAGGTCAAGGTCAAGGTCAAGGTCAAGGTCAAGGTCAAAGGTCAAAGGTCAAGGTCAAGGTCAAAGGTCAAGCTCAAGGTCAAGGTCAAGGTCAAGGTCAAGGTCGTGGTCATGGTCAAGGTCAAGGTCAAGGTCAAGGTCAAGGTCAAAGGTCAAGGTCAAGTTCAAGGTCAAATGTCAAAGGTCAAGGTCAAAGGTCAAAGGTCAAAGGTCAAGGTCAAAGGTCAAGTTCAAGGTCAAAGGTCAAGGTCAAGGTCAAGGTCAAAGTTCAAGGTCAAAGGTCAAGGTCAAAGTCAAGGTCAAAGGTCAAGGTAAAAGTCAAGGTCAAAGGTCAAGGTCAAGGTCAAGGTCAAGGTCAAGGTCAAGGTCAAAGGTCAAAGGTCAAGGTCAAAGGTCAAGCTCAAGGTCAAGGTCAAGGTCAAGGTCAAGGTCAAGGTCAAGGTCAAGGTCATGGTCATGGTCAAGGTCAAGGTCAAGGTCAAGGTCAAGGTCAAGGTCAAAGGTCAAAGGTCAAGGTCAAGTTCAAGGTCAAATGTCAAAGGTCAAGGTCAAAGGTCAAAGGTCAAGGTCAAAGGTCAAGTTCAAGGTCAAAGGTCAAGGTCAAGGTCAAGGTCAAAGTTCAAGGTCAAAGTCAAGGTCAAAGGTCAAGGCCAAGGTCAAGGTCAAGGTCAAAGGTCAAAGGTCAAGGTCAAGGTCAAGGTCAAGGTCAAGGTCAAAGGTCAAGGTCAAGGTCAAGGTCAAGGTCAAGGTCAAGGTCAAGGTCAAGGTCAAGGTCAAAGGTCAAGGTCAAGGTCAAGGTCAAGGTCAAAGTTCAAGGTCAAGTTCAAGGTCAAATGTCAAAGGTCAAGGTCAAAGGTCAAAGGTCAAGGTCAAAGGTCAAGTTCAAGTTCAAGGTCAAAGGTCAAGGTCAAGGTCAAGGTCAAAGTTCAAGGTCAAAGGTCAAGGTCAAGGTCAAGGTCAAGGTCAAAGGTCAAGGCCAAGGTCAAGGTCAAGGTCAAGGTCAAAGGTCAAAGGTCAAGGTCAAGGTCAAGGTCGCGGTCAAGGTCAAGGTCAAGGTCAAGGTCAAGGTCAAGGTCAAGGTCAAGGTCAAGGTCAAGGTCAAGGTCAAGGTCAAGGTCAAGGTCAAGGTCAAGGTCAAGGTCAAGGTCAAGGTCAAGGTCAAGGTCAAGGTCAAGGTCAAGGTCAAGGTCAAAGGTCAAAGGTCAAGGTCAAAGGTCAAGGTCAAGGTCAAGGTCAAAGGTCAAGGTCAAGTTCAAGGTCAAAGGTCAAGGTCAAGGTCAAAGGTCAAGGTCAAAGGTCAAGGTCAAGGTCAAGGTCAAGGTCAAGGTCAAGGTCAAGGTCAAGGTCAAGGTCAAGGTCAAGGTCAAGGTCAAGGTCAAGGTCAAGGTCAAGGTCAAGGTCAAGGTCAAGGTCAAGGTCAAAGGTCAAGGTCAAAGGTCAAGGTCAAGGTCAAGGTCAAAGGTCAAGGTCAAGTTCAAGGTCAAAGGTCAAGGTCAAGGTCAAAGGTCAAGGTCAAAGGTCAAGGTCAAGGTCAAGGTCAAGGTCAAGGTCAAGGTCAAAGGTCAAGGTCAAGGTCAAGGTCAAGGTCAAGGTCAAGGTCAAGGTCAAGGTCAAGGTCAAGGTCAAGGTCAAAGGTCAAAGGTCAAGGTCAAAGGTCATGGTCATGGTCAAGGTCAAGGTCAAGGTCAAGGTCAAGGTCAAAGGTCAAGGTCAAGTTCAAGGTCAAATGTCAAAGGTCAAGGTCAAAGGTCAAAGGTCAAAGGTCAAGGTCAAGGTCAAAGGTCAAGTTCAAGGTCAAAGGTCAAGGTCAAGGTCAAGGTCAAGGTCAAGGTCAAGGTCAAGGTCAAAGGTCAAGGTCAAGGTCAAGGTCAAAGGTCAAGGTCAAGGTCAAGGTCAAGGTCAAAGGTCAAGCTCAAGGTCAAGGTCAAGGTCAAGGTCATGGTCATGGTCATGGTCAAGGTCAAGGTCAAGGTCAAGGTCAAGGTCAAAGGTCAAGGTCAAAGGTCAAGGTCAAAGGTCAAGGACAAGGTCAAGGTCAAAGGTCAAGGTCAAGTTCAAGGTCAAAGGTCAAGGTCAAGGTCAAGGTCAAGGTCAAGGTCAAGGTCAAGGTCAAGGTCAAGGTCAAGGTCAAGGTCAAGGTCAAGGTCAAGGTCAAGGTCAAAGGTCAAAGGTCAAGGTCAAGGTCAAAGGTCAAGCTCAAGGTCAAGGTCAAGGTCAAGGTCAAGGTCGTGGTCATGGTCAAGGTCAAGGTCAAGGTCAAGGTCAAGGTCAAGGTCAAAGGTCAAGGTCAAGTTCAAGGTCAAGGTCAAGGTCAAGGTCAAGGTCAAGGTCAAAGGTCAAGGTCAAGGTCAAGGTCAAAGGTCAAGGTCAAGGTCAAGGTCAAGGTCAAGGTCAAGGTCAAGGTCATGGTCATGGTCAAGGTCAAGGTCAAGGTCAAGGTCAAGGTCAAGGTCAAGGTCAAAGGTCAAGGTCAAGTTCAAGGTCAAATGTCAAAGGTCAAGGTCAAAGGTCAAAGGTCAAGGTCAAAGGTCAAGTTTGTGACGGTTAGCGAACAGATTCCGTTGACTTTCCCACAGGAATCTCTTCAAAAGTCGTCTCTGGCAGGAAACGTCCTAGATAACCTTTTCATATCTTAGTTGATCCCTTTTAACGAAGACCGACTTCTGGCTCAACTTAATGGAAATCGACAAAAACTAGAGTCTGGTCCTAAGCGGCGATTAGATCATGAACATACCACCCCCTTCAATTTTGGGGTATATAAACCCGTACATTTTTACTCTCGGGGGCAGTACTTCCATAGTCACGAATCGTGTCGCGTCGTGCTGTATTTTCGTAAGTCGATTTCCAGTAAGATCGGGCTAAAGTTCCCCTTCGGACCAACCTTTGAACCGTATAGATTCCGTAGTCCGGTAATAAATCTATTAAGGCATTTAGTAAAATCGCTTCGAAACCCCCGCATCTTGCCAGTGCGTCAACATCGAGCAACCTAGGTAATATTCTTTTATTCTCGCACACACTATCTCGCGACACATACACATATATTTCATTGTAAACTATAACGATTTTGAATATATCTGAATTTTACCTAATCACTTCTAAATTCTTTCAACCCTTAATTATTGTTATACCAATCCTAATCTAATAGTTGAACGTTCCCACATGATACAATCTTACCGCTCGGATTGTATCAATTAAATTATACTTGTTACGAGGCTTACTAACAACCCCATCACCTATCAAACTCTTAGACGACATTCCAATCGCCTAATCGGGATATTTTCCAACCTAGTACCTACCCGATTTCATATTGGGATCATCCACATTACCTATACGTCCACACACAAATTAAACGGCAACCTGACAATCGTATCAAGGATCGTCCGTTTTTCCTTTGAATCCAACATACTAGCGGCTCCCTGACAATCGTATCAAGGTGCGTCCGCTAAACTCTATAACCTCCTTAATAATCTTTCAAGTCAGAGTTCCCCATTCACACGTAGGTTCATCCCTGAAACTTCACTCATACTAGCGGCAACCTGACAATCGTATCAAGGATCGTCCGCTTTAACTAACAGTTTTTAACCATACTCCCAGGGTAATAACCCTTCGCCGGCCACTCGTGCTGCTCGCGGCCCTGGCTCGTAACAAGTTCAAGGTCAAAGGTCAAGGTCAAGGTCAAGGTCAAAGTTCAAGGTCAAAGTCAAGGTCAAAGGTCAAGGCCAAGGTCAAGGTCAAGGTCAAAGGTCAAAGGTCAAGGTCAAGGTCAAGGTCAAGGTCAAGGTCAAAGGTCAAGGTCAAGGTCAAGGTCAAGGTCAAGGTCAAGGTCAAGGTCAAGGTCAAGGTCAAGGTCAAAGGTAAAGGTCAAGGTCAAGGTCAAGGTCAAAGGTCAAGGTCAAGTTCAAGGTCAAATGTCAAAGGTCAAGGTCAAAGGTCAAAGGTCAAGGTCAAAGGTCAAGTTCAAGGTCAAAGGTCAAGGTCAAGGTCAAGGTCAAAGTTCAAGGTCAAAGGTCAAGGTCAAGGTCAAGGTCAAGGTCAAAGGTCAAGGCCAAGGTCAAGGTCAAGGTCAAAGGTCAAAGGTCAAGGTCCAGGTCGAGGTCAAGGTCAAGGTCAAGGTCAAAGTCAAGGTCAAGGTCAAGGTCAAGGTCAAGGTCAAGGTC
Source organism: Lasioglossum villosulum (assembly GCA_963971365.1). Taxonomy (NCBI): domain Eukaryota; kingdom Metazoa; phylum Arthropoda; class Insecta; order Hymenoptera; family Halictidae; genus Lasioglossum; species Lasioglossum villosulum. The sequence continues at coordinate 250,682 of CAXARU010000015.1, read as the reverse complement.
AAGGTCAAGGTCAAGGTCAAGGTCAAGGTCAAGGTCAAGGTCAAGGTCAAGGTCAAGGTCAAGGTCAAGGTCAAGGTCAAGGTCAAGGTCAAAGGTCAAAGGTCAAGGTCAAAGGTCAAGGTCAAGGTCAAGGTCAAGGTCAAGGTCAAGGTCAAAGGTCAAAGGTCAAGGTCAAAGGTCAAGTTCAAGGTCAAGGTCAAAGGTCAAGGTCAAGGTCAAAGTTCAAGGTCAAAGGTCAAGGTCAAGGTCAAGGTCAAGGTCAAAGGTCAAGGCCAAGGTCAAGGTCAAGGTCAAAGGTCAAAGGTCAAGGTCAAGGTCCAGGTCGAGGTCAAGGTCAAGGTCAAGGTCAAGGTCAAGGTCAAGGTCAAGGTCAAGGTCAAGGTCAAGGTCAAGGTCAAGGTCAAGGTCAAGGTCAAGGTCAAGGTCAAGGTCAAGGTCAAGGTCAAAGGTCAAAGGTCAAGGTCAAAGGTCAAGGTCAAAGGTCAAAGGTCAAGCTCAAGGTCAAGGTCAAGGTCAAGGTCAAGGTCATGGTCAAGGTCAAGGTCAAGGTCAAGGTCAAGGTCAAGGTCAAAGGTGAAGGTCAAGTTCAAGGTCAAATGTCAAAGGTCAAGGTCAAAGGTCAAGGTCAAAGGTCAAGTTCAAGGTCAAAGGTCAAGGTCAAGGTCAAGGTCAAAGTTCAAGGTCAAAGGTCAAGGTCAGAGTCAAGGTCAAAGGTCAAGGTCGAGGTCAAGGTCAAGGTCAAGGTCAAGGTCAAAGGTCAAAGGTCAAGGTCAAGGTCAAAGGTCAAGCTCAAGGTCAAGGTCAAGGTCAAGGTCAAGGTCAAGGTCATGGTCATGGTCATGGTCAAGGTCAAGGTCAAGGTCAAGGTCAAGGTCAAGGTCAAGGTCAAGGTCAAGGTCAAGGTCAAAGGTCAAGGTCAAGTTCAAGGTCAAATGTCAAAGGTCAAGGTCAAAGGTCAAAGGTCAAGGTCAAAGGTCAAGTTCAAGGTCAAAGGTCAAGGTCAAAGTCAAGGTCAAAGGTCAAGGCCAAGGTCAAGGTCAAGGTCAAGGTCAAAGGTCAAAGGTCAAGGTCAAGGTCAAGGTCAAGGTCAAGGTCAAAGGTCAAGGTCAAGGTCAAGGTCAAGGTCAAGGTCAAGGTCAAGGTCAAGGTCAAGGTCAAGGTCAAGGTCAAGGTCAAGGTCAAGGTCAAGGTCAAAGGTCAAGGTCAAGGTCAAGGTCAAGGTCAAGGTCAAGGTCAAAGGTCAAGGTCAAAGGTCAAGGTCAAGGTCAAAGGTCAAGGTCAAGGTCAAGGTCAAAGGTCAAAGGTCAAGGTCAAAGGTCAAGGTCAAGGTCAAGGTCATGGTCAAGGTCAAGGTCAAGGTCAAGGTCAAGGTCAAAGGTCAAGGTCAAGGTCAAGGTCAAGGTCAAAGGTCAAGGTCAAGTTCAAGGTCAAAGGTCAAGGTCAAGGTCAAAGGTCAAGGTCAAAGGTCAAGGTCAAGGTCAAGGTCAAGGTCAAAGGTCAAGGTCAAGGTCAAGGTCAAAGGTCAAAGGTCAAGGTCAAAGGTCAAGGTCAAGGTCATGGTCAAGGTCAAGGTCAAGGTCAAGGTCAAGGTCAAGGTCAAGGTCAAAGGTCAAGGTCAAGGTCAAGGTCAAGGTCAAGGTCAAGGTCAAGGTCAAGGTCAAGGTCAAGGTCAAGGTCAAGGTCAAGGTCAAGGTCAAGGTCAAGGTCAAGGTCAAAGGTCAAGGTCAAGGTCAAGGTCAAGGTCAAGGTCAAGGTCAAAGGTCAAAGGTCAAGGTCAAAGGTCAAAGGTCAAGGTCAAGGTCAAGGTCAAAGTTAAAGGTCAAAGGTCAAGGTCAAAGTCAAGGTCAAAGGTCAAGGCCAAGGTCAAGGTCAAAGTTCAAGGTCAAAGGTCAAGGTCAAAGTCAAGGTCAAAGGTCAAGGCCAAGGTCAAGGTCAAGGTCAAAGGTCAAAGGTCAAGGTCAAGGTCAAGGTCAAGGTCAAGGTCAAGGTCAAAGGTCAAGGTCAAGGTCAAGGTCAAGGTCAAGGTCAAGGTCAAGGTCAAGGTCAAGGTCAAGGTCAAGGTCAAGGTCAAGGTCAAGGTCAAGGTCAAGGTCAAGGTCAAGGTCAAAGGTCAAGGTCAAAGGTCAAGGTCAAGGTCAAGGTCAAAGGTCAAGGTCAAGTTCAAGGTCAAAGGTCAAGGTCAAGGTCAAAGGTCAAGGTCAAAGGTCAAGGTCAAGGTCAAGGTCAAGGTCAAGGTCAAGGTCAAGGTCAAGGTCAAGGTCAAGGTCAAAGGTCAAGGTCAAAGGTCAAGGTCAAGGTCAAGGTCAAGGTCAAGGTCAAAGGTCAAAGGTCAAGGTCAAAGGTCAAGGTCAAGGTCAAGGTCAAGGTCAAGGTCAAGGTCAAGGTCAAGGTCAAGGTCAAGGTCAAGGTCAAGGTCAAGGTCAAGGTCAAAGGTCAAGGTCAAGGTCAAGGTCAAGGTCAAGGTCAAAGGTCAAGGTCAAAGGTCAAGGTCAAGGTCAAGGTCAAGGTCAAAGGTCAAGGTCAAGTTCAAGGTCAAAGGTCAAGGTCAAGGTCAAGGTCAAAGGTCAAGGTCAAGGTCAAGGTCAAAGGTCAAGGTCAAGTTCAAGGTCAAAGGTCAAGGTCAAGGTCAAAGGTCAAGGTCAAAGGTCAAGGTCAAGGTCAAGGTCAAGGTCAAGGTCAATGTCAAGGTCAAGGTCAAAGGTCAAGGTCAAGGTCAAGGTCAAGGTCAAGGTCAAGGTCAAGGTCAAGGTCAAAGGTCAAGGTCAAGTTCAAGGTCAAAGGTCAAGGTCAAGGTCAAGGTCAAAGGTCAAGGTCAAGGTCAAGGTCAAAGGTCAAGGTCAAGTTCAAGGTCAAAGGTCAAGGTCAAGGTCAAAGGTCAAGGTCAAAGGTCAAGGTCAAGGTCAAGGTCAAGGTCAAGGTCAATGTCAAGGTCAAGGTCAAAGGTCAAGGTCAAGGTCAAGGTCAAGGTCAAGGTCAAGGTCAAGTTCAAGGTCAAAGGTCAAGGTCAAGGTCAAGGTCAAGGTCAAAGGTCAAGGTCAAGGTCAAAGGTCAAGTTCAAGATCAAAGGTCAAGGTCAAGGTCAAGGTCAAAGGTCAAGGTCAAGGTCAAGGTCAAGGTCAAGGTCAAGGTCAAGGTCAAGGTCAAGGTCAAGGTCAAGGTCAAGGTCAAGGTCAAGGTCATGGTCATGGTCAAGGTCAAGGTCAAGGTCAAGGTCAAGGTCAAGGTCAAGGTCAAGGTCAAGGTCAAAGGTCAAGGTCAAGTTCAAGGTCAAATGTCAAAGGTCAAGGTCAAAGGTCAAAGGTCAAGGTCAAAGGTCAAGTTCAAGGTCAAGGTCAAAGGTCAAGGCCAAGGTCAAGGTCAAAGGTCAAAGGTCAAGGTCAAGGTCAAGGTCAAGGTCAAGGTCAAGGTCAAGGTCAAGGTCAAGGTCAAGGTCAAGGTCAAGGTCAAGGTCAAGGTCAAGGTCAAGGTCAAGGTCAAGGTCAAGGTCAAGGTCAAGGTCAAAGGTCAAGGTCAAGGTCAAGGTCAAGGTCAAAGGTCAAGGTCAAGTTCAAGGTCAAAGGTCAAGGTCAAGGTCAAAGGTCAAGGTCAAAGGTCAAGGTCAAGGTCAAGGTCAAGGTCAAGGTCAAAGGTCAAGGTCAAGGTCAAGGTCAAAGGTCAAGGTCAAAGGTCAAGGTCAAGGTCAAGGTCAAGGTCAAGGTCAAGGTCAAGGTCAAAGGTCAAAGGTCAAGGTCAAAGGTCAAGGTCAAGGTCAAGGTCATGGTCAAGGTCAAGGTCAAGGTCAAGGTCAAAGGTCAAGGTCAAGGTCAAGGTCAAAGGTCAAAGGTCAAGGTCAAGGTCAAGGTCAAGGTCAAGGTCAAGGTCAAGGTCAAGGTCAAGGTCAAGGTCAAGGTCAAAGGTCAAGGTCAAGGTCAAGGTCAAGGTCAAGGTCAAGGTCAAAGGTCAAAGGTCAAGGTCAAAGGTCAAAGGTCAAGGTCAAGGTCAAGGTCAAAGTTAAAGGTCAAAGGTCAAGGTCAAAGTCAAGGTCAAAGGTCAAGGCCAAGGTCAAGGTCAAAGTTCAAGGTCAAAGGTCAAGGTCAAAGTCAAGGTCAAAGGTCAAGGCCAAGGTCAAGGTCAAGGTCAAGGTCAAAGGTCAAAGGTCTAGGTCAAGGTCAAGGTCAAGGTCAAGGTCAAGGTCAAGGTCAAAGGTCAAGGTCAAGGTCAAGGTCAAGGTCAAGGTCAAGGTCAAGGTCAAGGTCAAGGTCAAGGTCAAGGTCAAGGTCAAGGTCAAGGTCAAGGTCAAGGTCAAGGTCAAAGGTCAAGGTCAAAGGTCAAGGTCAAGGTCATGGTCAAGGTCAAGGTCAAGGTCAAGGTCAAGGTCAAAGGTCAAGGTCAAGGTCAAGGTCAAGGTCAAAGGTCAAGGTCAAGTTCAAGGTCAAAGGTCAAGGTCAAGGTCAAAGGTCAAGGTCAAAGGTCAAGGTCAAGGTCAAGGTCAAGGTCAAAGGTCAAGGTCAAGGTCAAGGTCAAAGGTCAAAGGTCAAGGTCAAAGGTCAAGGTCAAGGTCATGGTCAAGGTCAAGGTCAAGGTCAAGGTCAAGGTCAAGGTCAAGGTCAAAGGTCAAGGTCAAGGTCAAGGTCAAGGTCAAGGTCAAGGTCAAAGGTCAAAGGTCAAGGTCAAAGGTCAAGGTCAAGGTCATGGTCAAGGTCAAGGTCAAGGTCAAGGTCAAGGTCAAGGTCAAGGTCAAAGGTCAAGGTCAAGGTCAAGGTCAAGGTCAAGGTCAAGGTCAAGGTCAAGGTCAAGGTCAAGGTCAAGGTCAAAGGTCAAGGTCAAGGTCAAGGTCAAGGTCAAGGTCAAGGTCAAAGGTCAAAGGTCAAGGTCAAAGGTCAAGGTCAAGGTCAAGGTCAAGGTCAAAGTTAAAGGTCAAAGGTCAAGGTCAAAGTCAAGGTCAAAGGTCAAAGCCAAGGTCAAGGTCAAAGTTCAAGGTCAAAGGTCAAGGTCAAAGTCAAGGGTCAAGGTCAAAGGTCAAGGTCAAGGTCAAGGTCAGGTCAAGGTCAAGGTCAAGGTCAAGGTCAAGGTCAAGGTCAAGGTCAAGGTCAAGGTCAAGTCAGGTCAAGGTCAAGGTCAAGGTCAAGTCAAGGTCAAGGTCAAAGGTCAAGGTCAAAGGTCAAGGTCAAGGTCAAGGTCAAAGGTCAAGGTCAAGTCAAGGTCAAAGGTCAAGGTCAAGGTCAAAGGTCAAGGTCAAAGGTCAAGGTCAAGGTCAAGGTCAAGGTCAAGGTCAAGGTCAAGGTCAAGGTCAAGGTCAAGGTCAAAGGTCAAGGTCAAAGGTCAAGGTCAAGGTCAAGGTCAAGGTCAAGGTCAAAGGTCAAAGGTCAAGGTCAAAGGTCAAGGTCAAGGTCAAGGTCAAGGTCAAGGTCAAGGTCAAGGTCAAGGTCAAGGTCAAGGTCAAGGTCAAGGTCAAGGTCAAGGTCAAAGGTCAAGGTCAAGGTCAAGGTCAAGGTCAAGGTCAAAGGTCAAGGTCAAAGGTCAAGGTCAAGGTCAAGGTCAAGGTCAAAGGTCAAGGTCAAGTTCAAGGTCAAAGGTCAAGGTCAAGGTCAGGTCAAAGGTCAAGGTCAAGGTCAAGGTCAAGGTCAAGTCAAGGTCAAGGTCAAGGTCAAGGTCAAAGGTCAAGGTCAAAGGTCAAGGTCAAGGTCAAGGTCAAGGTCAAGGTCAAGGTCAAGGTCAAGGTCAAGGTCAAAGGTCAATGTCAAGGTCAAGGTCAAGGTCAAGGTCAAGGTCAAGGTCAAAGGTCAAGGTCAAGGTCAAGGTCAAAGGTCAAGGTCAAGGTCAAGGCAGGTCAAGGTCAAGGTCAAAGGTCAAGGTCAAGGTCAAGTCAATGTCAAGGTCAAGGTCAAGGTCAAGGTCAAGTCAAGGTCAAGGTCAGTCAAGGTCAAGGTCAAGGTCAAGGTCAAAGGTCAAGGTCAGGTCAAGGTCAAGGTGAAAGGTCAAGTCAAGGAGGGGGTCAAAGGTCAAGGTCAAGGGGTAAAAGGTCAAGGGTCAAGAGTCAGGTCAAGGTCAAGGTCAAGGTCAAGGTCAAGGTCAAGGTCAAGGTCAAGGTCAAGGTCAAGGTCAAGGTCAAGGTCAAGTCAGGTCAAGGTCAAGGTCAAGGTCAAGGTCATGGTCAAGGTCAAGGTCAAGGTCAAGGTCAAGGTCAAGGTCAAGGTCAAGGTCAAGGTCAAAGGTCAAGGTCAAGTTCAAGGTCAAATGTCAAAGGTCAGGTCAAAGGTCAAAGGTCAAGGTCAAAGGTCAAGTTCAAGGTCAAGGTCAAAGGTCAAGGCCAAGGTCAAGGTCAAAGGTCAAAGGTCAAGGTCAAGGTCAAGGTCAAGGTCAAGGTCAAGGTCAAGGTCAAGGTCAAGGTCAAGGTCAAGGTCAAGGTCAAGGTCAAGGTCAAGGTCAAGGTCAAGGTCAAGGTCAAGGTCAAGGTCAAGGTCAAGGTCAAGGTCAAAGGTCAAGGTCAAGGTCAAGGTCAAGGTCAAAGGTCAAGGTCAAGTTCAAGGTCAAAGGTCAAGGTCAAGGTCAAAGGTCAAGGTCAAAGGGTCAAGGTCAAGGTCAAGGTCAAGGTCAAGGTCAAAGGTCAAGGTCAAGGTCAAGGTCAAAGGTCAAGGTCAAGGTCAAGGTCAAGGTCAAGGTCAAGGTCAAGGTCAAGGGTCAAGGTCAAAGGTCAAAGGTCAAGGTCAAAGGTCAAGGTCAAGGTCAAGGTCATGGTCAAGGTCAAGGTCAAGGTCAAGGTCAAAGGTCAAGGTCAAGGTCAAGGTCAAAGGTCAAGGTCAAGGTCAAGGTCAAGGTCAAGGTCAAGGTCAAGGTCAAGGTCAAGGTCAAGGTCAAGTGTCAAGGTCAAAGGTCAAGGTCAAGGTCAAGGTCAAGGTCCAAGGTCAAGGTCAAAGGTCAAAGGTCAAGGTCAAAGGTCAAAGGTCAAGGTCAAGGTCAAGGTCAAAGTTAAAGGTCAAAGGTCAAGGTCAAAGTCAAGGTCAAAGGTCAAGGCCAAGGTCAAGGTCAAAGTTCAAGGTCAAAGGTCAAGGTCAAAGTCAAGGTCAAAGGTCAAGGCCAAGGTCAAGGTCAAGGTCAAGGTCAAAGGTCAAAGGTCTAGGTCAAGGTCAAGGTCAAGGTCAAGGTCAAGGTCAAGGTCAAAGGTCAAGGTCAAGGTCAAGGTCAAGGTCAAGGTCAAGGTCAAGGTCAAGGTCAAGGTCAAGGTCAAGGTCAAGGTCAAGGTCAAGGTCAAGGTCAAGGTCAAGGTCAAGGTCAAGGTCAAAGGTCAAGGTCAAAGGTCAAGGTCAAGGTCAAGGTCAAAGGTCAAGGTCAAGTTCAAGGTCAAAGGTCAAGGTCAAGGTCAAAGGTCAAGGTCAAAGGTCAAGGTCAAGGTCAAGGTCAAGGTCAAGGTCAAGGTCAAGGTCAAAGGTCAAGGTCAAAGGTCAAGGTCAAGGTCAAGGTCAAGGTCAAGGTCAAAGGTCAAAGGTCAAGGTCAAAGGTCAAGGTCAAGGTCAAGGTCAAGGTCAAGGTCAAGGTCAAGGTCAAGGTCAAGGTCAAGGTCAAGGTCAAGGTCAAGGTCAAGGTCAAGGTCAAGGTCAAGGTCAAGGTCAAGGTCAAGGTCAAGGTCAAAGGTCAAGGTCAAGGTCAAGGTCAAGGTCAAAGGTCAAGGTCAAGTTCAAGGTCAAAGGTCAAGGTCAAGGTCAAAGGTCAAGGTCAAAGGTCAAGGTCAAGGTCAAGGTCAAGGTCAAGGTCAAAGGTCAAGGTCAAGGTCAAGGTCAAAGGTCAAGGTCAAAGGTCAAGGTCAAGGTCAAGGTCAAGGTCAAGGTCAAGGTCAAAGGTCAAAGGTCAAGGTCAAAGGTCAAGGTCAAGGTCAAGGTCATGGTCAAGGTCAAGGTCAAGGTCAAGGTCAAAGGTCAAGGTCAAGGTCAAGGTCAAAGGTCAAAGGTCAAGGTCAAGGTCAAGGTCAAGGTCAAGGTCAAGGTCAAGGTCAAGGTCAAGGTCAAGGTCAAGGTCAAAGGTCAAGGTCAAGGTCAAGGTCAAGGTCAAGGTCAAGGTCAAAGGTCAAAGGTCAAGGTCAAAGGTCAAAGGTCAAGGTCAAGGTCAAGGTCAAAGTTAAAGGTCAAAGGTCAAGGTCAAAGTCAAGGTCAAAGGTCAAGGCCAAGGTCAAGGTCAAAGTTCAAGGTCAAAGGTCAAGGTCAAAGTCAAGGTCAAAGGTCCAAGGCCAAGGTCAAGGTCAAGGTCAAGGTCAAAGGTCAAAGGTCTAGGTCAAGGTCAAGGTCAAGGTCAAGGTCAAGGTCAAGGTCAAAGGTCAAGGTCAAGGTCAAGGTCAAGGTCAAGGTCAAGGTCAAGGTCAAGGTCAAGGTCAAGGTCAAGGTCAAGGTCAAGGTCAAGGTCAAGGTCAAGGTCAAAGGTCAAGGTCAAAGGTCAAGGTCAAGGTCATGGTCAAGGTCAAGGTCAAGGTCAAGTCAAGGTCAAAGGTCAAGGTCAAGGTCAAGGTCAAGGTCAAAGGTCAAGGTCAAGTTCAAGGTCAAAGGTCAAGGTCAAGGTCAAAGGTCAAGGTCAAAGGTCAAGGTCAAGGTCAAGGTCAAGGTCAAAGGTCAAGGTCAAGGTCAAGGTCAAAGGTCAAAGGTCAAGGTCAAAGGTCAAGGTCAAGGTCATGGTCAAGGTCAAGGTCAAGGTCAAGGTCAAGGTCAAGGTCAAGGTCAAGGTCAAGGTCAAAGGTCAAGGTCAAGGTCAAGGTCAAGGTCAAGGTCAAGGTCAAGGTCAAGGTCAAGGTCAAGGTCAAGGTCAAGGTCAAGGTCAAGGTCAAGGTCAAAGGTCAAGGTCAAGGTCAAGGTCAAGGTCAAGGTCAAGGTCAAAGGTCAAAGGTCAAGGTCAAAGGTCAAGGTCAAGGTCAAGGTCAAGGTCAAAGTTAAAGGTCAAAGGTCAAGGTCAAAGTCAAGGTCAAAGGTCAAGGCCAAGGTCAAGGTCAAAGTTCAAGGTCAAAGGTCAAGGTCAAAGTCAAGGTCAAAGGTCAAGGCCAAGGTCAAGGTCAAGGTCAAAGGTCAAAGGTCAAGGTCAAGGTCAAGGTCAAGGTCAAGGTCAAGGTCAAGGTCAAAGGTCAAGGTCAAGGTCAAGGTCAAGGTCAAGGTCAAGGTCAAGGTCAAGGTCAAGGTCAAGGTCAAGGTCAAGGTCAAGGTCAAGGTCAAGGTCAAGGTCAAGGTCAAGGTCAAGGTCAAGGTCAAGGTCAAGGTCAAGGTCAAAGGTCAAGGTCAAAGGTCAAGGTCAAGGTCAAGGTCAAAGGTCAAGGTCAAGTTCAAGGTCAAAGGTCAAGGTCAAGGTCAAAGGTCAAGGTCAAAGGTCAAGGTCAAGGTCAAGGTCAAGGTCAAGGTCAAGGTCAAGGTCAAGGTCAAAGGTCAAGGTCAAAGGTCAAGGTCAAGGTCAAGGTCAAGGTCAAGGTCAAAGGTCAAAGGTCAAGGTCAAAGGTCAAGGTCAAGGTCAAGGTCAAGGTCAAGGTCAAGGTCAAGGTCAAGGTCAAGGTCAAGGTCAAGGTCAAGGTCAAGGTCAAGGTCAAAGGTCAAGGTCAAGGTCAAGGTCAAGGTCAAGGTCAAAGGTCAAGGTCAAAGGTCAAGGTCAAGGTCAAGGTCAAGGTCAAAGGTCAAGGTCAAGTTCAAGGTCAAAGGTCAAGGTCAAGGTCAAGGTCAAAGGTCAAGGTCAAGGTCAAGGTCAAAGGTCAAGGTCAAGTTCAAGGTCAAAGGTCAAGGTCAAGGTCAAAGGTCAAGGTCAAAGGTCAAGGTCAAGGTCAAGGTCAAGGTCAATGTCAAGGTCAAGGTCAAAGGTCAAGGTCAAGGTCAAGGTCAAGGTCAAGGTCAAGGTCAAGGTCAAAGGTCAAGGTCAAAGGTCAAGGTCAAGGTCAAGGTCAAGGTCAAAGGTCAAGGTCAAGTTCAAGGTCAAAGGTCAAGGTCAAGGTCAAGGTCAAGGTCAAAGGTCAAGGTCAAGGTCAAAGGTCAAGTTCAAGATCAAAGGTCAAGGTCAAGGTCAAGGTCAAAGGTCAAGGTCAAGGTCAAGGTCAAGGTCAAGGTCAAGGTCAAGGTCAAGGTCAAGGTCAAGGTCAAGGTCAAGGTCAAGGTCAAGGTCATGGTCATGGTCAAGGTCAAGGTCAAGGTCAAGGTCAAGGTCAAGGTCAAGGTCAAGGTCAAGGTCAAAGGTCAAGGTCAAGTTCAAGGTCAAATGTCAAAGGTCAAGGTCAAAGGTCAAAGGTCAAGGTCAAAGGTCAAGTTCAAGGTCAAGGTCAAAGGTCAAGGCCAAGGTCAAGGTCAAAGGTCAAAGGTCAAGGTCAAGGTCAAGGTCAAGGTCAAGGTCAAGGTCAAGGTCAAGGTCAAGGTCAAGGTCAAGGTCAAGGTCAAGGTCAAGGTCAAGGTCAAGGTCAAGGTCAAGGTCAAGGTCAAGGTCAAGGTCAAGGTCAAGGTCAAGGTCAAAGGTCAAGGTCAAGGTCAAGGTCAAGGTCAAAGGTCAAGGTCAAGTTCAAGGTCAAAGGTCAAGGTCAAGGTCAAAGGTCAAGGTCAAAGGTCAAGGTCAAGGTCAAGGTCAAGGTCAAGGTCAAGGTCAAAGGTCAAGGTCAAGGTCAAGGTCAAAGGTCAAGGTCAAAGGTCAAGGTCAAGGTCAAGGTCAAGGTCAAGGTCAAGGTCAAGGTCAAAGGTCAAAGGTCAAGGTCAAAGGTCAAGGTCAAGGTCAAGGTCATGGTCAAGGTCAAGGTCAAGGTCAAGGTCAAAGGTCAAGGTCAAGGTCAAGGTCAAAGGTCAAGGTCAAGGTCAAGGTCAAGGTCAAGGTCAAGGTCAAGGTCAAGGTCAAGGTCAAGGTCAAGGTCAAGGTCAAAGGTCAAGGTCAAGGTCAAGGTCAAGGTCAAGGTCAAGGTCAAAGGTCAAAGGTCAAGGTCAAAGGTCAAAGGTCAAGGTCAAGGTCAAGGTCAAAGTTAAAGGTCAAAGGTCAAGGTCAAAGTCAAGGTCAAAGGTCAAGGCCAAGGTCAAGGTCAAAGTTCAAGGTCAAAGGTCAAGGTCAAAGTCAAGGTCAAAGGTCAAGGCCAAGGTCAAGGTCAAGGTCAAGGTCAAAGGTCAAAGGTCTAGGTCAAGGTCAAGGTCAAGGTCAAGGTCAAGGTCAAGGTCAAAGGTCAAGGTCAAGGTCAAGGTCAAGGTCAAGGTCAAGGTCAAGGTCAAGGTCAAGGTCAAGGTCAAGGTCAAGGTCAAGGTCAAGGTCAAGGTCAAGGTCAAGGTCAAAGGTCAAGGTCAAAGGTCAAGGTCAAGGTCAAGGTCAAAGGTCAAGGTCAAGTTCAAGGTCAAAGGTCAAGGTCAAGGTCAAAGGTCAAGGTCAAAGGTCAAGGTCAAGGTCAAGGTCAAGGTCAAGGTCAAGGTCAAGGTCAAAGGTCAAGGTCAAAGGTCAAGGTCAAGGTCAAGGTCAAGGTCAAGGTCAAAGGTCAAAGGTCAAGGTCAAAGGTCAAGGTCAAGGTCAAGGTCAAGGTCAAGGTCAAGGTCAAGGTCAAGGTCAAGGTCAAGGTCAAAGGTCAAGGTCAAGGTCAAGGTGAAGGTCAAGGTCAAGGTCAAGGTCAAAGGTCAAGGTCAAAGGTCAAGGTCAAGGTCAAGGTCAAGGTCAAAGGTCAAGGTCAAAGGTCAAGGTCAAGGTCAAGGTCAAAGGTCAAGGTCAAGGTCAAAGGTCAAGGTCAAGTTCAAGGTCAAAGGTCAAGGTCAAGGTCAAAGGTCAAGGTCAAAGGTCAAGGTCAAGGTCAAGGTCAAGGTCAAGGTCAAGGTCAAGGTCAAGGTCAAGGTCAAAGGTCAAGGTCAAAGGTCAAGGTTAAGGTCAAGGTCAAGGTCAAGGTCAAAGGTCAAAGGTCAAGGTCAAAGGTCAAGGTCAAGGTCAAGGTCAAGGTCAAGGTCAAGGTCAAGGTCAAGGTCAAGGTCAAGGTCAAGGTCAAGGTCAAGGTCAAAGGTCAAGGTCAAGGTCAAGGTCAAGGTCAAGGTCAAGGTCAAAGGTCAAGGTCAAAGGTCAAGGTCAAGGTCAAGGTCAAGGTCAAAGGTCAAGGTCAAGTTCAAGGTCAAGTTCAAGGTCAAGGTCAAGGTCAAAGGTCAAGGTCAAGGTCAAGGTCAAAGGTCAAGGTCAAGTTCAAGGTCAAAGGTCAAGGTCAAGGTCAAAGGCCAAGGTCAAAGGTCAAGGTCAAGGTCAAGGTCAAGGTCAAGGTCAAGGTCAATGTCAAGGTCAAGGTCAAAGGTCAAGGTCAAGGTCAAGGTCAAGGTCAAGGTCAAGGTCAAGGTCAAGGTCAAAGGTCAAGGTCAAAGGTCAAGGTCAAGGTCAAGGTCAAGGTCAAGGTCAAGGTCAAGGTCAAGTTCAAGGTCAAAGGTCAAGGTCAAGGTCAAGGTCAAAGGTCAAGGTCAAGGTCAAAGGTCAAGTTCAAGGTCAAAGGTCAAGGTCAAGGTCAAGGTCAAAGGTCAAGGTCAAGGTCAAGGTCAAGGTCAAGGTCAAGGTCAAGGTCAAGGTCAAGGTCAAGGTCAAGGTCAAGGTCAAGGTCTAGGTCAAGGTCAAGGTCAAGGTCAAGGTCAAAGGTCAAAGGTCAAGGTCAAGGTCAAGGTCAAGGTCAAGGTCAAGGTCAAGGTCAAGGTCAAGGTCAAGGTCAAGGTCAAGGTCAAGGTCAAGGTCAAGGTCAAGGTCAAGGTCAAGGTCAAGCTCAAGGTCAAGGTCAAGGTCAAGGTCAAGGTCAAGGTCAAGGTCAAGGTCAAGGTCAAGGTCAAGGTCAAAGGTCAAGGTCAAAGGTCAAGGTCAAGGTCAAGGTCAAAGGTCAAGGTCAAGTTCAAGGTCAAAGGTCAAGGTCAAGGTCAAAGGTCAAGGTCAAAGGTCAAGGTCAAGGTCAAGGTCAAGGTCAAGGTCAAGGTCAAGGTCAAAGGTCAAGGTCAAAGGTCAAGGTCAAGGTCAAGGTCAAGGTCAAGGTCAAGGTCAAAGGTCAAAGGTCAAGGTCAAAGGTCAAGGTCAAGGTCAAGGTCAAGGTCAAGGTCAAGGTCAAGGTCAAGGTCAAGGTCAAGGTCAAGGTCAAGGTCAAAGGTCAAGGTCAAGGTCAAGGTCAAGGTCAAGGTCAAGGTCAAGGTCAAAGGTCAAGGTCAAAGGTCAAGGTCAAGGTCAAGGTCAAGGTCAAAGGTCAAGGTCAAAGGTCAAGGTCAAGGTCAAGGTCAAAGGTCAAGGTCAAGGTCAAGGTCAAAGGTCAAGGTCAAGTTCAAGGTCAAAGGTCAAGGTCAAGGTCAAAGGTCAAGGTCAAAGGTCAAGGTCAAGGTCAAGGTCAAGGTCAAGGTCAAGGTCAAAGGTCAAGGTCAAAGGTCAAGGTCAAGGTCAAGGTCAAGGTCAAGGTCAAAGGTCAAAGGTCAAGGTCAAAGGTCAAGGTCAAGGTCAAGGTCAAGGTCAAGGTCAAGGTCAAGGTCAAGGTCAAGGTCAAGGTCAAGGTCAAGGTCAAAGGTCAAGGTCAAGGTCAAGGTCAAGGTCAAGGTCAAGGTCAAAGGTCAAGGTCAAAGGTCAAGGTCAAGGTCAAGGTCAAGGTCAAAGGTCAAGGTCAAGTTCAAGGTCAAGTTCAAGGTCAAGGTCAAGGTCAAAGGTCAAGGTCAAGGTCAAGGTCAAGGTCAAAGGTCAAGGTCAAGTTCAAGGTCAAAGGTCAAGGTCAAGGTCAAAGGCCAAGGTCAAAGGTCAAGGTCAAGGTCAAGGTCAAGGTCAAGGTCAAGGTCAATGTCAAGGTCAAGGTCAAAGGTCAAGGTCAAGGTCAAGGTCAAGGTCAAGGTCAAGGTCAAAGGTCAAGGTCAAAGGTCAAGGTCAAGGTCAAGGTCAAGGTCAAAGGTCAAGGTCAAGTTCAAGGTCAAAGGTCAAGGTCAAGGTCAAGGTCAAAGGTCAAGGTCAAGGTCAAAGGTCAAGTTCAAGGTCAAAGGTCAAGGTCAAGGTCAAGGTCAAGGTCAAGGTCAAAGGTCAAGGTCAAGGTCAAGGTCAAGGTCAAGGTCAAGGTCAAGGTCAAGGTCAAGGTCAAGGTCAAGGTCAAGGTCAAGGTCTAGGTCAAGGTCAAGGTCAAGGTCAAGGTCAAAGGTCAAAGGTCAAGGTCAAGGTCAAGGTCAAGGTCAAGGTCAAGGTCAAGGTCAAGGTCAAGGTCAAGGTCAAGGTCAAGGTCAAGGTCAAGGTCAAGCTCAAGGTCAAGGTCAAGGTCAAGGTCAAAAGTCAAGGTCAAGGTCAAGGTCAAGGTCAAGGTCAAGGTCAAGGTCAAGGTCAAAGGTCAAGGTCAAAGGTCAAGGTCAGGTCAAGGTCAAAGGTCAAGGTCAAGTTCAAGGTCAAAGGTCAAGGTCAAGGTCAAAGGTCAAGGTCAAAGGTCAAGGTCAAGGTCAAGGTCAAGGTCAAGGTCAAGGTCAAGGTCAAAGGTCAAGGTCAAAGGTCAAGGTCAAGGTCAAGGTCAAGGTCAAGGTCAAGGTCAAGGTCAAGGTCAAAGGTCAAAGGTCAAGGTCAAAGGTCAAGCTCAAGGTCAAGGTCAAGGTCAAGGTCAAGGTCAAGGTCATGGTCATGGTCAAGGTCAAGGTCAAGGTCAAGGTCAAAGGTCAAGGTCAAGGTCAAGGTCAAGGTCAAAGGTCAAGGTCAAGGTCAAGGTCAAGGTCAAGGTCAAGGTCAAGGTCAAGGTCAAGGTCAAGGTCAAGGTCAAGGTCAAGGTCAAGGTCAAGGTCAAGGTCAAGGTCAAGGTCAAGGTCAAGGTCAAGGTCAAGGTCAAAGGTCAAGGTCAAGGTCAAGGTCAAGGTCAAAGGTCAAAGGTCAAAGGTCAAGGTCAAGGTCAAAGGTCAAAGGTCAAGGTCAAGGTCAAGGTCAAGGTCAAGGTCAAGGTCAAAGGTCAAGGTCAAGGTCAAGGTCAAGGTCAAGGTCAAAGGTCAAGGTCAAGTTCAAGGTCAAATGTCAAAGGTCAAGGTCAAAGGTCAAAGGTCAAGGTCAAAGGTCAAGTTCAAGGTCAAAGGTCAAGGTCAAGGTCAAGGTCAAAGTTCAAGGTCAAAGGTCAAAGGTCAAGGTCAAGGTCAAGGTCAAGGTCAAAGGTCAAGGCCATGGTCAAGGTCAAGGTCAAAGGTCAAAGGTCAAGGTCAAGGTCAAGGTCGAGGTCAAGGTCAAGGTCAAGGTCAAGGTCAAGGTCAAGGTCAAGGTCAAGGTCAAGGTCAAGGTCAAGGTCAAAGGTAAAGGTCAAGGTCATGGTCAAGGTCAAGGTCAAGGTCATGGTCAAGGTCAAGATCAAGGTCAAGGTCAAAGGTCAAAGGTCAAACGTCAAGGTCAAGTTCAAAGGTCAAGGTCAAGGTCAAGGTCAAGGTCAAGGTCAAGGTCAAGGTCAAAGGTCAAGGTCAAGGTCAAGGTCAAGGTCAAGGTCAAGGTCAAGGTCAAGGTCAAGGTCAAGGTCAAAGGTCAAGGTCAAGGTCAAGGTCAAGGTCAAGGTCAAGGTCAAGGTCAAGGTCAAGGTCAAGGTCAAGGTCAAAGGTCAAGGTCAAGTTCAAGGTCAAATGTCAAAGGTCAAGGTCAAAGGTCAAAGGTCAAGGTCAAAGGTCAAGTTCAAGGTCAAAGGTCAAGGTCAAGGTCAAGGTCAAAGTTCAAGGTCAAAGGTCAAGGTCAAGGTCAAGGTCAAGGTCAAGGTCAAAGGTCAAAGGTCAAGGCCAAGGCCAAGGTCAAGGTCAAGGTCAAAGGTCAAAGGTCAAGGTCAAGGTCGAGGTCGAGGTCAAGGTCAAGGTCAAGGTCAAGGTCAAGGTCAAGGTCAAGGTCAAGGTCAAGGTCAAGGTCAAGGTCAAGGTCAAGGTCAAGGTCAAAGGTAAAGGTCAAGGTCATGGTCAAGGTCAAGGTCAAGGTCATGGTCAAGGTCAAGATCAAGGTCAAGGTTAAAGGTCAAAGGTCAAACGTCAAGGTCAAGGTCAAAGGTCAAGGTCAAGGTCAAGGTCAAGGTCAAGGTCAAGGTCAAGGTCAAGGTCAAGGTCAAGGTCAAGGTCAAGGTCAAAGGTCAAGGTCAAGGTCAAGGTCAAAGGTCAAGGTCAAGGTCAAGGTCAAGGTCAAGGTCAAGGTCAAAGGTCAAGGTCAAGGTCAAGGTCAAAGGTCAAAGGTCAAAGGTCAAGGTCAAGGTCAAAGGTCAAGCTCAAGGTCAAGGTCAAGGTCAAGGTCATGGTCATGGTCAAGGTCAAGGTCAAGGTCAAGGTCAAGGTCAAGGTCAAGGTCAAAGGTCAAGGTCAAAGGTCAAGGTCAAAGGTCAAGGTCAAGGTCAAGGTCAAAGGTCAAGGTCAAGGTCAAGGTCAAGGTCAAAGGTCAAGGTCAAGTTCAAGGTCAAAGGTCAAGGTCAAGGTCAAAGGTCAAGGTCAAGGTCAAGGTCAAGGTCAAGGTCAAGGTCAAGGTCAAGGTCAAGGTCAAAGGTCAAAGGTCAAGGTCAAGGTCAAAGGTCAAGCTCAAGGTCAAGGTCAAGGTCAAGGTCAAGGTCAAGGTCAAGGTCAAAGGTCAAGGTCAAAGGTCAAGGTCAAGGTCAAGGTCAAAGGTCAAGGTCAAGTTCAAGGTCAAAGGTCAAGGTCAAGGTCAAAGGTCAAGGTCAAGGTCAAGGTCAAGGTCAAGGTCAAGATCAAGGTCAAGGTCAAGGTCAAAGGTCAAGGTCAAGGTCAAAGGTCAAGCTCAAGGTCAAGGTCAAGGTCAAGGTCAAGGTCAAGGTCATGGTCAAGGTCAAGGTCAAGGTCAAGGTCAAGGTCAAGGTCAAGGTCAAAGGTCAAGGTCAAGTTCAAGGTCAAATGTCAAAGGTCAAGGTCAAAGGTCAAGGTCAAAGGTCAAGTTCAAGGTCAAAGGTCAAGGTCAAGGTCAAGGTCAAAGTTCAAGGTCAAAGGTCAAGGTCAGAGTCAAGGTCAAAGGTCAAGGTCAAGGTCAAGGTCAAGGTCAAGGTCAAAGGTCAAAGGTCAAGGTCAAGGTCAAAGGTCAAGCTCAAGGTCAAGGTCAAGGTCAAGGTCAAGGTCAAGGTCAAGGTCAAGGTCATGGTCATGGTCATGGTCATGGTCAAGGTCAAGGTCAAGGTCAAGGTCAAGGTCAAGGTCAAAGGTCAAGGTCAAGTTCAAGGTCAAATGTCAAAGGTCAAGGTCAATGGTTAAAGGTCAAGGTCAAAGGTCAAGTTCAAGGTCAAAGGTCAAGGTCAAAGGTCAAGGTCAAAGGTCAAGGTCAAAGTCAAGGTCAAAGGTCAAGGCCAAGGTCAAGGTCAAGGTCAAAGGTCAAAGGTCAAGGTCAAGGTCAAGGTCAAGGTCAAGGTCAAGGTCAAAGGTCAAGGTCAAGGTCAAGGTCAAGGTCAAGGTCAAGGTCAAGGTCAAGGTCAAGGTCAAGGTCAAGGTCAAGGTCAAGGTCAAGGTCAAGGTCAAAGGTCAAGGTCAAGGTCAAGGTCAAGGTCAAAGGTCAAGGTCAAGGTCAAGGTCAAGGTCAAGGTCAAAGGTCAAGTTCAAGGTCAAGGTCAAGGTCAAGGTCAAGGTCAAAGGTCAAAGGTCAAGGTCAAAGGTCAAGGTCAAGGTCAAGGTCATGGTCAAGGTCAAGGTCAAGGTCAAGGTCAAAGGTCAAGGTCAAAGGTCAAGGTCAAGGTCAAGGTCAAGGTCAAGGTCAAGGTCAAGGTCAAGGTCAAGGTCAAGGTCAAGGTCAAGGTCAAGGTCAAAGGTCAAAGGTCAAGGTCAAGGTCAAGGTCAAGGTCAAGGTCAAGGTCAAGGTCAAAGGTCAAGGTCAAGTTCAAGGTCAAATGTCAAAGGTCAAGGTCAAAGGTCAAAGGTCAAGGTCAAAGGTCAAGTTCAAGGTCAAAGGTCAAGGTCAAGGTCAAGGTCAAAGTTCAAGGTCAAAGGTCAAGGTCAAGGTCAAGGTCAAGGTCAAAGGTCAAAGGTCAAGGCCAAGGTCAAGGTCAAGGTCAAAGGTCAAAGGTCAAGGTCAAGGTCGAGGTCGAGGTCAAGGCCAAGGTCAAGGTCAAGGTCAAGGTCAAGGTCAAGGTCAAGGTCAAGGTCAAGGTCAAGGTCAAAGGTAAAGGTCAAGGTCATGGTCAAGGTCAAGGTCAAGGTCATGGTCAAGGTCAAGATCAAGGTCAAGGTTAAAGGTCAAAGGTCAAACGTCAAGGTCAAGGTCAAAGGTCAAGGTCAAGGTCAAGGTCAAGGTCAAGGTCAAGGTCAAGGTCAAGGTCAAGGTCAAGGTCAAGGTCAAAGGTCAAGGTCAAGGTCAAGGTCAAAGGTCAAGGTCAAGGTCAAGGTCAAGGTCAAGGTCAAGGTCAAAGGTCAAGGTCAAGGTCAAAGGTCAAGGTCAAGGTCAAGGTCAAGGTCAAGGTCAAGGTCAAGGTCAAGGTCAAGGTCAAGGTCAAGGTCAAAGGTCAAAGGTCAAGGTCAAGGTCAAAGGTCAAGCTCAAGGTCAAGGTCAAGGTCAAGGTCAAGGTCAAGGTCAAGGTCAAAGGTCAAGGTCAAAGGTCAAGGTCAAGGTCAAGGTCAAAGGTCAAGGTCAAGTTCAAGGTCAAAGGTCAAGGTCAAGGTCAAAGGTCAAGGTCAAGGTCAAGGTCAAGGTCAAGGTCAAGGTCAAGGTCAAGGTCAAGATCAAGGTCAAGGTCAAGGTCAAGGTCAAAGGTCAAGGTCAAGGTCAAAGGTCAAGCTCAAGGTCAAGGTCAAGGTCAAGGTCAAGGTCAAGGTCATGGTCAAGGTCAAGGTCAAGGTCAAGGTCAAGGTCAAGGTCAAAGGTCAAGGTCAAGTTCAAGGTCAAATGTCAAAGGTCAAGGTCAAAGGTCAAGGTCAAAGGTCAAGTTCAAGGTCAAAGGTCAAAGGTCAAGGTCAAGGTCAAGGTCAAAGTTCAAGGTCAAAGGTCAAGGTCAGAGTCAAGGTCAAAGGTCAAGGTCGAGGTCAAGGTCAAGGTCAAGGTCAAGGTCAAAGGTCAAAGGTCAAGGTCAAGGTCAAAGGTCAAGCTCAAGGTCAAGGTCAAGGTCAAGGTCAAGGTCAAGGTCATGGTCATGGTCATGGTCAAGGTCAAGGTCAAGGTCAAGGTCAAGGTCAAGGTCAAGGTCAAGGTCAAAGGTCAAGGTCAAGTTCAAGGTCAAATGTCAAAGGTCAAGGTCAAAGGTCAAAGGTCAAGGTCAAAGGTCAAGTTCAAGGTCAAAGGTCAAGGTCAAAGGTCAAGGTCAAAGTCAAGGTCAAAGGTCAAGGCCAAGGTCAAGGTCAAGGTCAAAGGTCAAAGGTCAAGGTCAAGGTCAAGGTCAAGGTCAAGGTCAAGGTCAAGGTCAAAGGTCAAGGTCAAGGTCAAGGTCAAGGTCAAGGTCAAGGTCAAGGTCAAGGTCAAGGTCAAGGTCAAGGTCAAGGTCAAGGTCAAGGTCAAGGTCAAGGTCAAGGTCAAAGGTCAAGGTCAAGGTCAAGGTCAAGGTCAAAGGTCAAGGTCAAGTTCAAGGTCAAAGGTCAAGGTCAAGGTCAAGGTCAAAGGTCAAGGTCAAAGGTCAAGGTCAAGGTCAAGGTCAAGGTCAAGGTCAAAGGTCAAGGTCAAGGTCAAGGTCAAGGTCAAGGTCAAAGGTCAAGGTCAAGGTCAAGGTCAAGGTCAAGGTCAAAGGTCAAGGTCAAAGGTCAAGGTCAAGGTCAAGGTCAAGGTCAAAGGTCAAAGGTCAAGGTCAAAGGTCAAGGTCAAGGTCAAGGTCAAGGTCAAGGTCAAGGTCAAGGTCAAGGTCAAGGTCAAGGTCAAGGTCAAAGGTCAAGGTCAAGGTCAAGGTCAAGGTCAAGGTCAAGGTCAAAGGTCAAGGTCAAAGGTCAAGGTCAAGGTCAAGGTCAAAGGTCAAGGTCAAGTTCAAGGTCAAAGGTCAAGGTCAAGGTCAAGGTCAAAGGTCAAGGTCAAGGTCAAGGTCAAAGGTCAAGGTCAAGTTCAAGGTCAAAGGTCAAGGTCAAGGTCAAAGGTCAAGGTCAAAGGTCAAGGTCAAGGTCAAGGTCAAGGTCAAGGTCAAGGTCAATGTCAAGGTCAAGGTCAAAGGTCAAGGTCAAGGTCAAGGTCAAGGTCAAGGTCAAGGTCAAGGTCAAAGGTCAAGGTCAAAGGTCAAGGTCAAGGTCAAGGTCAAGGTCAAAGGTCAAGGTCAAGTTCAAGGTCAAAGGTCAAGGTCAAGGTCAAGGTCAAAGGTCAAGGTCAAGGTCAAAGGTCAAGTTCAAGGTCAAAGGTCAAGGTCAAGGTCAAGGTCAAAGGTCAAGGTCAAGGTCAAGGTCAAGGTCAAGGTCAAGGTCAAGGTCAAGGTCAAGGTCAAGGTCAAGGTCAAGGTCAAGGTCAAGGTCAAGGTCTAGGTCAAGGTCAAGGTCAAGGTCAAAGGTCAAGGTCAAGGTCAAGGTCAAAGGTCAAGGTCAAGGTCAAGGTCAAGGTCAAGGTCAAGGTCATGGTCATGGTCATGGTCAAGGTCATGGTCATGGTCATGGTCAAGGTCAAGGTCAAGGTCAAGGTCAAGGTCAAGGTCAAGGTCAAAGGTCAAGGTCAAAGGTCAAGGTCAAAGGTCAAGGTCAAAGGTCAAGGACAAGGTCAAGGTCAAAGGTCAAGGTCAAGTTCAAGGTCAAAGGTCAAGGTCAAGGTCAAGGTCAAGGTCAAGGTCAAGGTCAAGGTCAAGGTCAAGGTCAAGGTCAAGGTCAAGGTCAAAGGTCAAAGGTCAAGGTCAAGGTCAAAGGTCAAGCTCAAGGTCAAGGTCAAGGTCAAGGTCAAGGTCGTGGTCATGGTCAAGGTCAAGGTCAAGGTCAAGGTCAAGGTCAAAGGTCAAGGTCAAGTTCAAGGTCAAATGTCAAAGGTCAAGGTCAAAGGTCAAAGGTCAAAGGTCAAGGTCAAAGGTCAAGTTCAAGGTCAAAGGTCAAGGTCAAGGTCAAGGTCAAAGTTCAAGGTCAAAGGTCAAGGTCAAAGTCAAGGTCAAAGGTCAAGGTAAAAGTCAAGGTCAAAGGTCAAGGTCAAGGTCAAGGTCAAGGTCAAGGTCAAAGGTCAAAGGTCAAGGTCAAAGGTCAAGCTCAAGGTCAAGGTCAAGGTCAAGGTCAAGGTCAAGGTCAAGGTCAAGGTCATGGTCATGGTCAAGGTCAAGGTCAAGGTCAAGGTCAAGGTCAAGGTCAAAGGTCAAGGTCAAGTTCAAGGTCAAATGTCAAAGGTCAAGGTCAAAGGTCAAAGGTCAAGGTCAAAGGTCAAGTTCAAGGTCAAAGGTCAAGGTCAAGGTCAAGGTCAAAGTTCAAGGTCAAAGTCAAGGTCAAAGGTCAAGGCCAAGGTCAAGGTCAAGGTCAAAGGTCAAAGGTCAAGGTCAAGGTCAAGGTCAAGGTCAAGGTCAAGGTCAAAGGTCAAGGTCAAGGTCAAGGTCAAGGTCAAGGTCAAGGTCAAGGTCAAGGTCAAGGTCAAAGGTCAAGGTCAAGGTCAAGGTCAAGGTCAAGGTCAAGGTCAAAGTTCAAGGTCAAGTTCAAGGTCAAATGTCAAAGGTCAAGGTCAAAGGTCAAAGGTCAAGGTCAAAGGTCAAGTTCAAGGTCAAAGTTCAAGGTCAAGTTCAAGGTCAAATGTCAAAGGTCAAGGTCAAAGGTCAAAGGTCAAGGTCAAAGGTCAAGTTCAAGGTCAAAGGTCAAGGTCAAGGTCAAGGTCAAAGTTCAAGGTCAAAGGTCAAGGTCAAGGTCAAGGTCAAGGTCAAGGTCAAAGGTCAAGGCCAAGGTCAAGGTCAAGGTCAAGGTCAAAGGTCAAAGGTCAAGGTCAAGGTCAAGGTCGAGGTCAAGGTCAAGGTCAAGGTCAAGGTCAAGGTCAAGGTCAAGGTCAAGGTCAAGGTCAAGGTCAAGGTCAAGGTCAAGGTCAAGGTCAAGGTCAAGGTCAAGGTCAAGGTCAAGGTCAAGGTCAAGGTCAAGGTCAAAGGTCAAAGGTCAAGGTCAAAGGTCAAGGTCAAGGTCAAGGTCAAAGGTCAAGGTCAAGTTCAAGGTCAAAGGTCAAGGTCAAGGTCAAAGGTCAAGGTCAAAGGTCAAGGTCAAGGTCAAGGTCAAGGTCAAGGTCAAGGTCAAGGTCAAGGTCAAGGTCAAGGTCAAGGTCAAGGTCAAGGTCAAGGTCAAGGTCAAGGTCAAGGTCAAGGTCAAGGTCAAGGTCAAAGGTCAAGGTCAAAGGTCAAGGTCAAGGTCAAGGTCAAAGGTCAAGGTCAAGTTCAAGGTCAAAGGTCAAGGTCAAGGTCAAAGGTCAAGGTCAAAGGTCAAGGTCAAGGTCAAGGTCAAGGTCAAGGTCAAGGTCAAGGTCAAGGTCAAGGTCAAGGTCAAGGTCAAGGTCAAGGTCAAGGTCAAAGGTCAAAGGTCAAGGTCAAAGGTCATGGTCATGGTCAAGGTCAAGGTCAAGGTCAAGGTCAAGGTCAAGGTCAAAGGTCAAGGTCAAGTTCAAGGTCAAATGTCAAAGGTCAAGGTCAAAGGTCAAAGGTCAAAGGTCAAGGTCAAGGTCAAAGGTCAAGTTCAAGGTCAAAGGTCAAGGTCAAGGTCAAGGTCAAGGTCAAGGTCAAGGTCAAGGTCAAGGTCAAAGGTCAAGGTCAAGGTCAAGGTCAAAGGTCAAGGTCAAGGTCAAGGTCAAGGTCAAAGGTCAAGCTCAAGGTCAAGGTCAAGGTCAAGGTCATGGTCATGGTCATGGTCAAGGTCAAGGTCAAGGTCAAGGTCAAGGTCAAGGTCAAGGTCAAAGGTCAAGGTCAAAGGTCAAGGTCAAAGGTCAAGGACAAGGTCAAGGTCAAAGGTCAAGGTCAAGTTCAAGGTCAAAGGTCAAGGTCAAGGTCAAGGTCAAGGTCAAGGTCAAGGTCAAGGTCAAGGTCAAGGTCAAGGTCAAGGTCAAGGTCAAGGTCAAGGTCAAGGTCAAGGTCAAGGTCAAGGTCAAGGTCAAGGTCAAGGTCAAAGGTCAAAGGTCAAGGTCAAGGTCAAAGGTCAAGCTCAAGGTCAAGGTCAAGGTCAAGGTCAAGGTCGTGGTCATGGTCAAGGTCAAGGTCAAGGTCAAGGTCAAGGTCAAGGTCAAAGGTCAAGGTCAAGTTCAAGGTCAAGGTCAAGGTCAAGGTCAAGGTCAAGGTCAAAGGTCAAGGTCAAGGTCAAGGTCAAAGGTCAAGGTCAAGGTCAAGGTCAAGGTCAAGGTCAAGGTCAAGGTCATGGTCATGGTCAAGGTCAAGGTCAAGGTCAAGGTCAAGGTCAAGGTCAAGGTCAAAGGTCAAGGTCAAGTTCAAGGTCAAATGTCAAAGGTCAAGGTCAAAGGTCAAAGGTCAAGGTCAAAGGTCAAGTTTGTGACGGTTAGCGAACAGATTCCGTTGACTTTCCCACAGGAATCTCTTCAAAAGTCGTCTCTGGCAGGAAACGTCCTAGATAACCTTTTCATATCTTAGTTGATCCCTTTTAACGAAGACCGACTTCTGGCTCAACTTAATGGAAATCGACAAAAACTAGAGTCTGGTCCTAAGCGGCGATTAGATCATGAACATACCACCCCCTTCAATTTTGGGGTATATAAACCCGTACATTTTTACTCTCGGGGGCAGTACTTCCATAGTCACGAATCGTGTCGCGTCGTGCTGTATTTTCGTAAGTCGATTTCCAGTAAGATCGGGCTAAAGTTCCCCTTCGGACCAACCTTTGAACCGTATAGATTCCGTAGTCCGGTAATAAATCTATTAAGGCATTTAGTAAAATCGCTTCGAAACCCCCGCATCTTGCCAGTGCGTCAACATCGAGCAACCTAGGTAATATTCTTTTATTCTCGCACACACTATCTCGCGACACATACACATATATTTCATTGTAAACTATAACGATTTTGAATATATCTGAATTTTACCTAATCACTTCTAAATTCTTTCAACCCTTAATTATTGTTATACCAATCCTAATCTAATAGTTGAACGTTCCCACATGATACAATCTTACCGCTCGGATTGTATCAATTAAATTATACTTGTTACGAGGCTTACTAACAACCCCATCACCTATCAAACTCTTAGACGACATTCCAATCGCCTAATCGGGATATTTTCCAACCTAGTACCTACCCGATTTCATATTGGGATCATCCACATTACCTATACGTCCACACACAAATTAAACGGCAACCTGACAATCGTATCAAGGATCGTCCGTTTTTCCTTTGAATCCAACATACTAGCGGCTCCCTGACAATCGTATCAAGGTGCGTCCGCTAAACTCTATAACCTCCTTAATAATCTTTCAAGTCAGAGTTCCCCATTCACACGTAGGTTCATCCCTGAAACTTCACTCATACTAGCGGCAACCTGACAATCGTATCAAGGATCGTCCGCTTTAACTAACAGTTTTTAACCATACTCCCAGGGTAATAACCCTTCGCCGGCCACTCGTGCTGCTCGCGGCCCTGGCTCGTAACAAGTTCAAGGTCAAAGGTCAAGGTCAAGGTCAAGGTCAAAGTTCAAGGTCAAAGTCAAGGTCAAAGGTCAAGGCCAAGGTCAAGGTCAAGGTCAAAGGTCAAAGGTCAAGGTCAAGGTCAAGGTCAAGGTCAAAGGTCAAGGTCAAGGTCAAGGTCAAGGTCAAGGTCAAGGTCAAGGTCAAGGTCAAGGTCAAGGTCAAGGTCAAAGGTAAAGGTCAAGGTCAAGGTCAAGGTCAAAGGTCAAGGTCAAGTTCAAGGTCAAATGTCAAAGGTCAAGGTCAAAGGTCAAAGGTCAAGGTCAAAGGTCAAGTTCAAGGTCAAAGGTCAAGGTCAAGGTCAAGGTCAAAGTTCAAGGTCAAAGGTCAAGGTCAAGGTCAAGGTCAAGGTCAAAGGTCAAGGCCAAGGTCAAGGTCAAGGTCAAAGGTCAAAGGTCAAGGTCCAGGTCGAGGTCAAGGTCAAGGTCAAGGTCAAGGTCAAGGTCAAGGTCAAGGTCAAGGTCAAGGTCAAGGTCAAGGTCAAGGTCAAGGTCAAGGTCAAGGTCAAGGTCAAGGTCAAGGTCAAGGTCAAGGTCAAGGTCAAAGGTCAAAGGTCAAGGTCAAAGGTCAAGGTCAAGGTCAAGGTCAAAGGTCAAGGTCAAGTTCAAGGTCAAAGGTCAAGGTCAAGGTCAAAGGTCAAGGTCAAAGGTCAAGGTCAAGGTCAAGGTCAAGGTCAAGGTCAAGGTCAAGGTCAAGGTCAAGGTCAAGGTCAAGGTCAAGGTCAAGGTCAAAGGTCAAGGTCAAGGTCAAGGTCAAAGTCAAGGTCAAGGTCAAAGTCAAGGTCAAAGGTCAAGGTCAAGGTCAAGGTCAAGGTCAAGGTCAAGGTCAAGGTCAAGGTCAAGGTCAAGGTCAAGGTCAAGGTCAAGGTCAAGGTCAAGGTCAAGGTCAAGGTCAAAGGTCAAAGGTCAAGGTCAAAGGTCAAGTTCAAGGTCAAAGGTCAAGGTCAAGGTCAAGGTCAAAGTTCAAGGTCAAAGGTCAAGGTCAAGGTCAAGGTCAAGGTCAAAGGTCAAGGCCAAGGTCAAGGTCAAGGTCAAAGGTCAAAGGTCAAGGTCAAGGTCCAGGTCGAGGTCAAGGTCAAGGTCAAGGTCAAGGTCAAGGTCAAGGTCAAGGTCAAGGTCAAGGTCAAGGTCAAGGTCAAGGTCAAGGTCAAGGTCAAGGTCAAGGTCAAGGTCAAGGTCAAAGGTCAAAGGTCAAGCTCAAGGTCAAGGTCAAGGTCAAGGTCAAGGTCATGGTCAAGGTCAAGGTCAAGGTCAAGGTCAAGGTCAAGGTCAAAGGTCAAGGTCAAGTTCAAGGTCAAATGTCAAAGGTCAAGGTCAAAGGTCAAGGTCAAAGGTCAAGTTCAAGGTCAAAGGTCAAGGTCAAGGTCAAGGTCAAAGTTCAAGGTCAAAGGTCAAGGTCAGAGTCAAGGTCAAAGGTCAAGGTCGAGGTCAAGGTCAAGGTCAAGGTCAAGGTCAAAGGTCAAAGGTCAAGGTCAAGGTCAAAGGTCAAGCTCAAGGTCAAGGTCAAGGTCAAGGTCAAGGTCAAGGTCAAGGTCATGGTCATGGTCATGGTCAAGGTCAAGGTCAAGGTCAAGGTCAAGGTCAAGGTCAAGGTCAAGGTCAAAGGTCAAGGTCAAGTTCAAGGTCAAATGTCAAAGGTCAAGGTCAAAGGTCAAAGGTCAAGGTCAAAGGTCAAGTTCAAGGTCAAAGGTCAAGGTCAAAGTCAAGGTCAAAGGTCAAGGCCAAGGTCAAGGTCAAGGTCAAGGTCAAAGGTCAAAGGTCAAAGGTCAAGGTCAAGGTCAAGGTCAAGGTCAAGGTCAAAGGTCAAGGTCAAGGTCAAGGTCAAGGTCAAGGTCAAGGTCAAGGTCAAGGTCAAGGTCAAGGTCAAGGTCAAGGTCAAGGTCAAGGTCAAGGTCAAAGGTCAAGGTCAAGGTCAAGGTCAAGGTCAAAGGTCAAGGTCAAGTTCAAGGTCAAAGGTCAAGGTCAAGGTCAAAGGTCAAGGTCAAAGGTCAAGGTCAAGGTCAAGGTCAAGGTCAAAGGTCAAGGTCAAGGTCAAGGTCAAGGTCAAGGTCAAGGTCAAAGGTCAAGGTCAAAGGTCAAGGTCAAGGTCAAGTTCAAGGTCAAGGTCAAGGTCAAGGTCAAAGGTCAAAGGTCAAGGTCAAAGGTCAAGGTCAAGGTCAAGGTCATGGTCAAGGTCAAGGTCAAGGTCAAGGTCAAGGTCAAGGTCAAGGTCAAAGGTCAAGGTCAAGGTCAAGGTCAAGGTCAAGGTCAAGGTCAAGGTCAAGGTCAAGGTCAAGGTCAAGGTCAAGGTCAAAGGTCAAGGTCAAGGTCAAGGTCAAGGTCAAGGTCAAGGTCAAAGGTCAAAGGTCAAGGTCAAAGGTCAAAGGTCAAGGTCAAGGTCAAGGTCAAAGTTAAAGGTCAAAGGTCAAGGTCAAAGTCAAGGTCAAAGGTCAAGGCCAAGGTCAAGGTCAAAGTTCAAGGTCAAAGGTCAAGGTCAAAGTCAAGGTCAAAGGTCAAGGCCAAGGTCAAGGTCAAGGTCAAAGGTCAAAGGTCAAGGTCAAGGTCAAGGTCAAGGTCAAGGTCAAGGTCAAGGTCAAGGTCAAAGGTCAAGGTCAAGGTCAAGGTCAAGGTCAAGGTCAAGGTCAAGGTCAAGGTCAAGGTCAAGGTCAAGGTCAAGGTCAAGGTCAAGGTCAAGGTCAAGGTCAAGGTCAAGGTCAAGGTCAAGGTCAAGGTCAAGGTCAAGGTCAAGGTCAAAGGTCAAGGTCAAAGGTCAAGGTCAAGGTCAAGGTCAAAGGTCAAGGTCAAGTTCAAGGTCAAAGGTCAAGGTCAAGGTCAAGGTCAAGGTCAAGGTCAAGGTCAAGGTCAAGGTCAAGGTCAAAGGTCAAGGTCAAAGGTCAAGGTCAAGGTCAAGGTCAAGGTCAAGGTCAAAGGTCAAAGGTCAAGGTCAAAGGTCAAGGTCAAGGTCAAGGTCAAGGTCAAGGTCAAGGTCAAGGTCAAGGTCAAGGTCAAGGTCAAGGTCAAGGTCAAGGTCAAGGTCAAAGGTCAAGGTCAAGGTCAAGGTCAAGGTCAAGGTCAAAGGTCAAGGTCAAAGGTCAAGGTCAAGGTCAAGGTCAAGGTCAAAGGTCAAGGTCAAGTTCAAGGTCAAAGGTCAAGGTCAAGGTCAAGGTCAAAGGTCAAGGTCAAGGTCAAGGTCAAAGGTCAAGGTCAAGTTCAAGGTCAAAGGTCAAGGTCAAGGTCAAAGGTCAAGGTCAAAGGTCAAGGTCAAGGTCAAGGTCAAGGTCAAGGTCAAGGTCAATGTCAAGGTCAAGGTCAAAGGTCAAGGTCAAGGTCAAGGTCAAAGGTCAAGGTCAAAGGTCAAGGTCAAGGTCAAGGTCAAGGTCAAGGTCAAAGGTCAAAGGTCAAGGTCAAGGTCAAGGTCAAGGTCAAGGTCAAGGTCAAGGTCAAGGTCAAGGTCAAGGTCAAAGGTCAAGGTCAAGGTCAAGGTCAAGGTCAAGGTCAAGGTCCAAGGTCAAGGTCAAAGGTCAAGATCAAGGTCAAGGTCAAGGTCAAAGGTCAAGGTCAAGTTCAAGGTCAAAGGTCAAGGTCAAGGTCAAGGTCAAGGTCAAAGGTCAAGGTCAAGGTCAAGGTCAAAGGTCAAGGTCAAGTTCAAGGTCAAGGTCAAAGGTCAAGGTCAAGGTCAAAGGTCAAGGTCAAAGGTCAAGGTCAAGGTCAAGGTCAAGGTCAAGGTCAATGTCAAGGTCAAGGTCAAAGGTCAAGGTCAAGGTCAAGGTCAAGGTCAAGGTCAAGGTCAAAGGTCAAGGTCAAAGGTCAAGGTCAAGGTCAAGGTCAAGGTCAAAGGTCAAGGTCAAGTTCAAGGTCAAAGGTCAAGGTCAAGGTCAAGGTCAAGGTCAAGGTCAAGGTCAAGGTCAAGGTCAAGGTCAAGGTCAAGGTCAAGGTCAAGGTCAAGGTCAAGGTCTAGGTCAAGGTCAAGGTCAAGGTCAAGGTCAAAGGTCAAGGTCAAGGTCAAGGTCAAAGGTCAAGGTCAAGGTCAAGGTCAAGGTCAAGGTCAAGGTCAAGGTCAAGGTCAAGGTCAAGGTCAAGGTCAAGGTCAAGGTCAAGGTCAAGGTCAAGGTCAAGGTCAAGGTCAAGGTCAAGGTCAAGGTCAAAGGTCAAGGTCAAGTTCAAGGTCAAAGGTCAAGGTCAAGGTCAAAGGTCAAGGTCAAAGGTCAAGGTCAAGGTCAAGGTCAAGGTCAAGGTCAAAGGTCAAGGTCAAGGTCAAGGTCAAGGTCAAGGTCAAGGTCAAGGTCAAAGGTCAAGGTCAAAGGTCAAGGTCAAGTTCAAGGTCAAGGTCAAGGTCAAGGTCAAAGGTCAAAGGTCAAGGTCAAAGGTCAAGGTCAAGGTCAAGGTCATGGTCAAGGTCAAGGTCAAGGTCAAGGTCAAGGTCAAGGTCAAGGTCAAGGTCAAGGTCAAGGTCAAAGGTCAAGGTCAAGGTCAAGGTCAAGGTCAAGGTCAAGGTCAAGGTCAAGGTCAAGGTCAAGGTCAAAGGTCAAGGTCAAGGTCAAGGTCAAGGTCAAGGTCAAGGTCAAAGGTCAAAGGTCAAGGTCAAAGGTCAAAGGTCAAGGTCAAGGTCAAGGTCAAAGTTAAAGGTCAAAGGTCAAGGTCAAAGTCAAGGTCAAAGGTCAAGGCCAAGGTCAAGGTCAAAGTTCAAGGTCAAAGGTCAAGGTCAAAGTCAAGGTCAAAGGTCAAGGCCAAGGTCAAGGTCAAGGTCAAAGGTCAAAGGTCAAGGTCAAGGTCATGGTCAAGGTCAAGGTCAAGGTCAAGGTCAAGGTCAAGGTCATGGTCAAGGTCAAGGTCAAGGTCAAGGTCAAGGTCAAAGGTCAAGGTCAAGGTCAAGGT
This sequence comes from Lasioglossum villosulum, assembly GCA_963971365.1. Taxonomy (NCBI): domain Eukaryota; kingdom Metazoa; phylum Arthropoda; class Insecta; order Hymenoptera; family Halictidae; genus Lasioglossum; species Lasioglossum villosulum. The sequence goes on along the minus strand of CAXARU010000015.1, from coordinate 221,479 downwards.
CAAGGTCAAGGTCAAGGTCAAAGGTCAAGGTCAAAGGTCAAGGTCAAGTTCAAGGTCAAGGTCAAGGTCAAGGTCAAAGGTCAAAGGTCAAGGTCAAAGGTCAAGGTCAAGGTCAAGGTCATGGTCAAGGTCAAGGTCAAGGTCAAGGTCAAGGTCAAGGTCAAGGTCAAAGGTCAAGGTCAAGGTCAAGGTCAAGGTCAAGGTCAAGGTCAAAGGTCAAGGTCAAAGGTCAAGGTCAAGGTCAAGGTCAAGGTCAAAGGTCAAGGTCAAGTTCAAGGTCAAAGGTCAAGGTCAAGGTCAAGGTCAAGGTCAAGGTCAAGGTCAAGGTCAAGGTCAAGGTCAAGGTCAAGGTCAAGGTCAAGGTCAAGGTCAAGGTCAAGGTCAAGGTCTAGGTCAAGGTCAAGGTCAAGGTCAAAGGTCAAGGTCAAGGTCAAGGTCAAAGGTCAAGGTCAAGGTCAAGGTCAAGGTCAAGGTCAAGGTCAAGGTCAAGGTCAAGGTCAAGGTCAAGGTCAAGGTCAAGGTCAAGGTCAAAGGTCAAGGTCAAGGTCAAGGTCAAAGGTCAAGGTCAAGTTCAAGGTCAAAGGTCAAGGTCAAGGTCAAAGGTCAAGGTCAAAGGTCAAGGTCAAGGTCAAGGTCAAGGTCAAGGTCAAAGGTCAAGGTCAAGGTCAAGGTCAAGGTCAAGGTCAAGGTCAAAGGTCAAGGTCAAAGGTCAAGGTCAAGTTCAAGGTCAAGGTCAAGGTCAAGGTCAAAGGTCAAAGGTCAAGGTCAAAGGTCAAGGTCAAGGTCAAGGTCATGGTCAAGGTCAAGGTCAAGGTCAAGGTCAAGGTCAAGGTCAAGGTCAAGGTCAAGGTCAAGGTCAAAGGTCAAGGTCAAGGTCAAGGTCAAGGTCAAGGTCAAGGTCAAGGTCAAGGTCAAGGTCAAGGTCAAGGTCAAGGTCAAAGGTCAAGGTCAAGGTCAAGGTCAAGGTCAAGGTCAAGGTCAAAGGTCAAAGGTCAAGGTCAAAGGTCAAAGGTCAAGGTCAAGGTCAAGGTCAAAGTTAAAGGTCAAAGGTCAAGGTCAAAGTCAAGGTCAAAGGTCAAGGCCAAGGTCAAGGTCAAAGTTCAAGGTCAAAGGTCAAGGTCAAAGTCAAGGTCAAAGGTCAAGGCCAAGGTCAAGGTCAAGGTCAAAGGTCAAAGGTCAAGGTCAAGGTCATGGTCAAGGTCAAGGTCAAGGTCAAGGTCAAGGTCAAGGTCAAAGGTCAAGGTCAAGGTCAAGGTCAAGGTCAAAGGTCAAGGTCAAGTTCAAGGTCAAAGGTCAAGGTCAAGGTCAAGGTCAAGGTCAAGGTCAAAGGTCAAGGTCAAGGTCAAAGGTCAAGTTCAAGGTCAAAGGTCAAGGTCAAGGTCAAGGTCAAAGGTCAAGGTCAAGGTCAAGGTCAAGGTCAAGGTCAAGGTCAAGGTCAAGGTCAAGGTCAAGGTCAAGGTCAAGGTCAAGGTCAAGGTCATGGTCAAGGTCAAGGTCAAGGTCAAGGTCAAGGTCAAGGTCAAGGTCAAGGTCAAGGTCAAGGTCAAAGGTCAAGGTCAAGTTCAAGGTCAAATGTCAAAGGTCAAGGTCAAAGGTCAAAGGTCAAGGTCAAAGGTCAAGTTCAAGGTCAAAGGTCAAGGTCAAGTTCAAGGTCAAATGTCAAAGGTCAAGGTCAAAGGTCAAAGGTCAAGGTCAAAGGTCAAGTTCAAGGTCAAAGGTCAAGGTCAAAGGTCAAGGTCAAAGTCAAGGTCAAAGGTCAAGGCCAAGGTCAAGGTCAAGGTCAAAGGTCAAAGGTCAAGGTCAAGGTCAAGGTCAAGGTCAAGGTCAAGGTCAAAGGTCAAGGTCAAGGTCAAGGTCAAGGTCAAGGTCAAGGTCAAGGTCAAGGTCAAGGTCAAGGTCAAGGTCAAGGTCAAGGTCAAGGTCAAGGTCAAGGTCAAGGTCAAGGTCAAAGGTCAAGGTCAAGGTCAAGGTCAAGGTCAAAGGTCAAGGTCAAGTTCAAGGTCAAAGGTCAAGGTCAAGGTCAAAGGTCAAGGTCAAAGGTCAAGGTCAAGGTCAAGGTCAAGGTCAAGGTCAAGGTCAAAGGTCAAGGTCAAGGTCAAGGTCAAGGTCAAGGTCAAAGGTCAAGGTCAAAGGTCAAGGTCAAGGTCAAGGTCAAGGTCAAGGTCAAGGTCAAAGGTCAAAGGTCAAGGTCAAAGGTCAAGGTCAAGGTCAAGGTCATGGTCAAGGTCAAGGTCAAGGTCAAGGTCAAAGGTCAAGGTCAAGGTCAAGGTCAAAGGTCAAGGTCAAGGTCAAGGTCAAGGTCAAGGTCAAGGTCAAGGTCAAGGTCAAGGTCAAGGTCAAGGTCAAAGGTCAAAGGTCAAGGTCAAAGGTCAAAGGTCAAGGTCAAGGTCAAGGTCAAAGTTAAAGGTCAAAGGTCAAGGTCAAAGTCAAGGTCAAAGGTCAAGGCCAAGGTCAAGGTCAAAGTTCAAGGTCAAAGGTCAAGGTCAAAGTCAAGGTCAAAGGTCAAGGCCAAGGTCAAGGTCAAGGTCAAGGTCAAAGGTCAAAGGTCAAGGTCAAGGTCAAGGTCAAGGTCAAGGTCAAGGTCAAGGTCAAAGGTCAAGGTCAAGGTCAAGGTCAAGGTCAAGGTCAAGGTCAAGGTCAAGGTCAAGGTCAAGGTCAAGGTCAAGGTCAAGGTCAAGGTCAAGGTCAAGGTCAAAGGTCAAGGTCAAAGGTCAAGGTCAAGGTCAAGGTCAAAGGTCAAGGTCAAGTTCAAGGTCAAAGGTCAAGGTCAAGGTCAAAGGTCAAGGTCAAAGGTGAAGGTCAAGGTCAAGGTCAAGGTCAAGGTCAAGGTCAAGGTCAAGGTCAAAGGTCAAGGTCAAAGGTCAAGGTCAAGGTCAAGGTCAAGGTCAAGGTCAAAGGTCAAAGGTCAAGGTCAAAGGTCAAGGTCAAGGTCAAGGTCAAGGTCAAGGTCAAGGTCAAGGTCAAGGTCAAGGTCAAAGGTCAAGGTCAAGGTCAAGGTCAAGGTCAAGGTCAAGGTCAAAGGTCAAGGTCAAAGGTCAAGGTCAAGGTCAAGGTCAAGGTCAAGGTCAAGGTCAAAGGTCAAGGTCAAGTTCAAGGTCAAAGGTCAAGGTCAAGGTCAAGGTCAAAGGTCAAGGTCAAGGTCAAGGTCAAAGGTCAAGGTCAAGTTCAAGGTCAAAGGTCAAGGTCAAGGTCAAAGGTCAAGGTCAAAGGTCAAGGTCAAGGTCAAGGTCAAGGTCAAGGTCAAGGTCAAAGGTCAAGGTCAAAGGTCAAGGTCAAGGTCAAGGTCAAGGTCAAGGTCAAGGTCAAAGGTCAAAGGTCAAGGTCAAAGGTCAAGGTCAAGGTCAAGGTCAAGGTCAAGGTCAAGGTCAAGGTCAAGGTCAAGGTCAAGGTCAAGGTCAAGGTCAAAGGTCAAGGTCAAGGTCAAGGTCAAGGTCAAGGTCAAGGTCAAAGGTCAAGGTCAAAGGTCAAGGTCAAGGTCAAGGTTAAGGTCAAGGTCAAGGTCAAGGTCATGGTCATGGTCATGGTCAAGGTCATGGTCATGGTCATGGTCAAGGTCAAGGTCAAGGTCAAGGTCAAGGTCTAAGGTCAAGGTCAAAGGTCAAGGTCAAAGGTCAAGGACAAGGTCAAGGTCAAAGGTCAAGGTCAAGTTCAAGGTCAAAGGTCAAGGTCAAGGTCAAGGTCAAGGTCAAGGTCAAGGTCAAGGTCAAGGTCAAGGTCAAGGTCAAGGTCAAAGGTCAAAGGTCAAGGTCAAGGTCAAAGGTCAAGCTCAAGGTCAAGGTCAAGGTCAAGGTCAAGGTCAAGGTCAAGGTCAAGGTCGTGGTCATGGTCATGGTCAAGGTCAAGGTCAAAGGTCAAGGTCAAGTTCAAGGTCAAATGTCAAAGGTCAAGGTCAAAGGTCAAAGGTCAAAGGTCAAGGTCAAAGGTCAAGTTCAAGGTCAAAGGTCAAGGTCAAGGTCAAGGTCAAAGTTCAAGGTCAAAGGTCAAGGTCAAAGTCAAGGTCAAAGGTCAAGGTAAAAGTCAAGGTCAAAGGTCAAGGTCAAGGTCAAGGTCAAGGTCAAGGTCAAGGTCAAAGGTCAAAGGTCAAGGTCAAAGGTCAAGCTCAAGGTCAAGGTCAAGGTCAAGGTCAAGGTCAAGGTCAAGGTCAAGGTCATGGTCATGGTCAAGGTCAAGGTCAAGGTCAAGGTCAAGGTCAAGGTCAAGGTCAAAGGTCAAGGTCAAGTTCAAGGTCAAATGTCAAAGGTCAAGGTCAAAGGTCAAAGGTCAAGGTCAAAGGTCAAGTTCAAGGTCAAAGGTCAAGGTCAAGGTCAAGGTCAAAGTTCAAGGTCAAAGTCAAGGTCAAAGGTCAAGGCCAAGGTCAAGGTCAAGGTCAAAGGTCAAAGGTCAAGGTCAAGGTCAAGGTCAAGGTCAAGGTCAAAGGTCAAGGTCAAGGTCAAGGTCAAGGTCAAGGTCAAGGTCAAGGTCAAGGTCAAGGTCAAGGTCAAGGTCAAGGTCAAAGGTCAAGGTCAAGGTCAAGGTCAAGGTCAAAGTTCAAGGTCAAGTTCAAGGTCAAATGTCAAAGGTCAAGGTCAAAGGTCAAAGGTCAAAGGTCAAGGTCAAAGGTCAAGTTCAAGGTCAAAGGTCAAGGTCAAGGTCAAGGTCAAAGTTCAAGGTCAAAGGTCAAGGTCAAGGTCAAGGTCAAGGTCAAGGTCAAAGGTCAAGGCCAAGGTCAAGGTCAAGGTCAAGGTCAAGGTCAAAGGTCAAAGGTCAAGGTCAAGGTCGAGGTCAAGGTCAAGGTCAAGGTCAAGGTCAAGGTCAAGGTCAAGGTCAAGGTCAAGGTCAAGGTCAAGGTCAAGGTCAAGGTCAAGGTCAAGGTCAAGGTCAAGGTCAAGGTCAAGGTCAAGGTCAAGGTCAAGGTCAAGGTCAAGGTCAAGGTCAAGGTCAAGGTCAAAGGTCAAAGGTCAAGGTCAAAGGTCAAGGTCAAGGTCAAGGTCAAAGGTCAAGGTCAAGTTCAAGGTCAAAGGTCAAGGTCAAGGTCAAAGGTCAAGGTCAAAGGTCAAGGTCAAGGTCAAGGTCAAGGTCAAGGTCAAGGTCAAGGTCAAGGTCAAGGTCAAGGTCAAGGTCAAGGTCAAGGTCAAGGTCAAGGTCAAAGGTCAAGGTCAAGGTCAAGGTCAAGGTCAAGGTCAAAGTCAAGGTCAAAGGTCAAGGTCAAGGTCAAGGTCAAGGTCAAGGTCAAGGTCAGGTCAAGGTCAAGGTCAAGGTCAAGGTCAAAGGTCAAGGTCAAGGTCAAGGTCAAGGTCAAGGTCAAGGTCAAGGTCAAGGTCAAGGTCAAGGTCAAAGGTCAAAGGTCAAGGTCAAAGGTCATGGTCATGGTCATGGTCAAGGTCAAGGTCAAGGTCAAGGTCAAGGTCAAAGGTCAAGGTCAAGTTCAAGGTCAAATGTCAAAGGTCAAGGTCAAAGGTCAAAGGTCAAGGTCAAGGTCAAAGGTCAAAGGTCAAGGTCAAAGGTCAAGGTCAAGGTCAAGGTCAAAGGTCAAGGTCAAAGGTCAAGGTCAAGGTCAAGGTCAAAGGTCAAGGTCAAGGTCAAGGTCATAGGTCAAGGTCAAGTTCAAGGTCAAAGGTCAAGGTCAAGGTCAAAGGTCAAGGTCAAAGGTCAAGGTCAAGGTCAAGGTCAGGTCAAGGTCAAGGTCAAGGGTCAAGGTCAAGGTCAAGGTCAAGGTCAAGGTCAAGGTCAAAGGTCAAGGTCAAAGGTCAAGGTCAAGGTCAAGGTCAAAGGTCAGGTCAAGTTCAAGGTCAAAGGTCAAGGTCAAGGTCAAAGGTCAAGGTCAAAGGTCAAGGTCAAGGTCAAGGTCAAGGTCAAGGTCAAGGTCAAAGGTCAAGGTCAAGGTCAAGGTCAAGGTCAAGGTCAAGGTCAAGGGTCAAGGTCAAGGTCAAGGTCAAAGGTCAAAGGTCAAGGTCAAAGGTCATGGTCATGGTCAAGGTCAAGGTCAAGGTCAAGGTCAAGGTCAAAGGTCAAGGTCAAGTTCAAGGTCAAATGTCAAAGGTCAAGGTCAAAGGTCAAAGGTCAAGGTCAAGGTCAAGGTCAAAGGTCAAAGGTCAAGGTCAAAGGTCAAGGTCAAGGTCAAGGTCAAAGGTCAAGGTCAAAGGTCAAGGTCAAGGTCAAGGTCAAAGGTCAAGGTCAAGGTCAAGGTCAAAGGTCAAGGTCAAGTTCAAGGTCAAAGGTCAAGGTCAAGGTCAAAGGTCAAGGTCAAAGGTCAAGGTCAAGGTCAAGGTCAAGGTCAAGGTCAAGGTCAAAGGTCAAGGTCAAAGGTCAAGGTCAAGGTCAAGGTCAAGGTCAAGGTCAAGGTCAAGGTCAAAGGTCAAAGGTCAAGGTCAAAGGTCAAGGTCAAGGTCAAGGTCAAGGTCAAGGTCAAGGTCAAGGTCAAGGTCAAGGTCAAGGTCAAGGTCAAGGTCAAGGTCAAAGGTCAAGGTCAAGGTCAAGGTCAAGGTCAAGGTCAAGGTCAAAGGTCAAGGTCAAAGGTCAAGGTCAAGGTCAAGGTCAAGGTCAAAGGTCAAGGTCAAGTTCAAGGTCAAAGGTCAAAGGTCAAGGTCAAGGTCAAGGTCAAAGGTCAAGGTCAAGTTCAAGGTCAAAGGTCAAGGTCAAGGTCAAAGGTCAAGGTCAAAGGTCAAGGTCAAGGTCAAGGTCAAGGTCAAGGTCAAGGTCAAGGTCAATGTCAAGGTCAAGGTCAAAGGTCAAGGTCAAGGTCAAGGTCAAGGTCAAGGTCAAGGTCAAGGTCAAGGTCAAAGGTCAAGGTCAAAGGTCAAGGTCAAGGTCAAGGTCAAGGTCAAAGGTCAAGGTCAAGTTCAAGGTCAAAGGTCAAGGTCAAGGTCAAGGTCAAAGGTCAAGGTCAAGGTCAAAGGTCAAGTTCAAGGTCAAAGGTCAAGGTCAAGGTCAAGGTCAAAGGTCAAGGTCAAGGTCAAGGTCAAGGTCAAGGTCAAGGTCAAGGTCAAGGTCAAGGTCAAGGTCAAGGTCAAGGTCAAGGTCTAGGTCAAGGTCAAGGTCAAGGTCAAAGGTCAAGGTCAAGGTCAAGGTCAAAGGTCAAGGTCAAGGTCAAGGTCAAGGTCAAGGTCAAGGTCATGGTCATGGTCATGGTCAAGGTCATGGTCATGGTCATGGTCAAGGTCAAGGTCAAGGTCAAGGTCAAGGTCAAGGTCAAAGGTCAAGGTCAAAGGTCAAGGTCAAAGGTCAAGGACAAGGTCAAGGTCAAAGGTCAAGCTCAAGGTCAAGGTCAAGGTCAAGGTCAAGGTCGTGGTCATGGTCAAGGTCAAGGTCAAGGTCAAGGTCAAGGTCAAGGTCAAAGGTCAAGGTCAAGTTCAAGGTCAAATGTCAAAGGTCAAGGTCAAAGGTCAAAGGTCAAAGGTCAAGGTCAAAGGTCAAGTTCAAGGTCAAAGGTCAAGGTCAAGGTCAAGGTCAAAGTTCAAGGTCAAAGGTCAAGGTCAAAGTCAAGGTCAAAGGTCAAGGTAAAAGTCAAGGTCAAAGGTCAAGGTCAAGGTCAAGGTCAAGGTCAAGGTCAAGGTCAAAGGTCAAAGGTCAAGGTCAAAGGTCAAGCTCAAGGTCAAGGTCAAGGTCAAGGTCAAGGTCAAGGTCAAGGTCAAGGTCATGGTCATGGTCAAGGTCAAGGTCAAGGTCAAGGTCAAAGGTCAAGGTCAAGTTCAAGGTCAAATGTCAAAGGTCAAGGTCAAAGGTCAAAGGTCAAGGTCAAAGGTCAAGTTCAAGGTCAAAGGTCAAGGTCAAGGTCAAGGTCAAAGTTCAAGGTCAAAGTCAAGGTCAAAGGTCAAGGCCAAGGTCAAGGTCAAGGTCAAAGGTCAAAGGTCAAGGTCAAGGTCAAGGTCAAGGTCAAGGTCAAAGGTCAAGGTCAAGGTCAAGGTCAAGGTCAAGGTCAAGGTCAAGGTCAAGGTCAAGGTCAAAGGTCAAGGTCAAGGTCAAGGTCAAGGTCAAGGTCAAGGTCAAGGTCAAGGTCAAGTTCAAGGTCAAATGTCAAAGGTCAAGGTCAAAGGTCAAAGGTCAAGGTCAAAGGTCAAGTTCAAGGTCAAAGGTCAAGGTCAAGGTCAAGGTCAAAGTTCAAGGTCAAAGGTCAAGGTCAAGGTCAAGGTCAAGGTCAAGGTCAAAGGTCAAGGCCAAGGTCAAGGTCAAGGTCAAGGTCAAAGGTCAAAGGTCAAGGTCAAGGTCGAGGTCAAGGTCAAGGTCAAGGTCAAGGTCAAGGTCAAGGTCAAGGTCAAGGTCAAGGTCAAGGTCAAGGTCAAGGTCAAGGTCAAGGTCAAGGTCAAGGTCAAGGTCAAGGTCAAGGTCAAGGTCAAAGGTCAAAGGTCAAGGTCAAAGGTCAAGGTCAAGGTCAAGGTCAAAGGTCAAGGTCAAGTTCAAGGTCAAAGGTCAAGGTCAAGGTCAAAGGTCAAGGTCAAAGGTCAAGGTCAAGGTCAAGGTCAAGGTCAAGGTCAAAGTTCAAGGTCAAAGGTCAAGGTCAAGGTCAAGGTCAAGGTCAAGGTCAAAGGTCAAGGCCAAGGTCAAGGTCAAGGTCAAGGTCAAGGTCAAAGGTCAAAGGTCAAGGTCAAGGTCGAGGTCAAGGTCAAGGTCAAGGTCAAGGTCAAGGTCAAGGTCAAGGTCAAGGTCAAGGTCAAGGTCAAGGTCAAGGTCAAGGTCAAGGTCAAGGTCAAGGTCAAGGTCAAGGTCAAGGTCAAGGTCAAGGTCATGGTCATGGTCAAGGTCAAGGTCAAGGTCAAGGTCAAGGTCAAGGTCAAAGGTCAAGGTCAAGTTCAAGGTCAAATGTCAAAGGTCAAGGTCAAAGGTCAAAGGTCAAGGTCAAAGGTCAAGTTCAAGGTCAAAGGTCAAGGTCAAGGTCAAGGTCAAAGTTCAAGGTCAAAGTCAAGGTCAAAGGTCAAGGCCAAGGTCAAGGTCAAGGTCAAAGGTCAAAGGTCAAGGTCAAGGTCAAGGTCAAGGTCAAGGTCAAAGGTCAAGGTCAAGGTCAAGGTCAAGGTCAAGGTCAAGGTCAAGGTCAAGGTCAAAGGTCAAGGTCAAGGTCAAGGTCAAGGTCAAGGTCAAGGTCAAGTTCAAGGTCAAATGTCAAAGGTCAAGGTCAAAGGTCAAAGGTCAAGGTCAAAGGTCAAGTTCAAGGTCAAAGGTCAAGGTCAAGGTCAAGGTCAAAGTTCAAGGTCAAAGGTCAAGGTCAAGGTCAAGGTCAAGGTCAAGGTCAAAGGTCAAGGCCAAGGTCAAGGTCAAGGTCAAGGTCAAAGGTCAAAGGTCAAGGTCAAGGTCGAGGTCAAGGTCAAGGTCAAGGTCAAGGTCAAGGTCAAGGTCGTGGTCATGGTCATGGTCAAGGTCAAGGTCAAGGTCAAGGTCAAGGTCAAGGTCAAAGGTCAAGGTCAAGTTCAAGGTCAAATGTCAAAGGTCAAGGTCAAAGGTCAAAGGTCAAAGGTCAAGGTCAAAGGTCAAGTTCAAGGTCAAAGGTCAAGGTCAAGGTCAAGGTCAAAGTTCAAGGTCAAAGGTCAAGGTCAAAGTCAAGGTCAAAGGTCAAGGTAAAAGTCAAGGTCAAAGGTCAAGGTCAAGGTCAAGGTCAAGGTCAAGGTCAAGGTCAAGGTCAAGGTCAAGGTCAAGGTCAAGGTCAAGGTCAAGGTCAAGGTCAAGGTCAAAGGTCAAAGGTCAAGGTCAAAGGTCAAGGTCAAGGTCAAGGTCAAGGTCAAAGGTCAAGGTCAAGTTCAAGGTCAAGGTCAAGGTCGTGGTCATGGTCAAGGTCAAGGTCAAGGTCAAGGTCAAGGTCAAGGTCAAAGGTCAAGGTCAAGTTCAAGGTCAAATGTCAAAGGTCAAGGTCAAAGGTCAAAGGTCAAAGGTCAAGGTCAAAGGTCAAGTTCAAGGTCAAAGGTCAAGGTCAAGGTCAAGGTCAAAGTTCAAGGTCAAAGGTCAAGGTCAAAGTCAAGGTCAAAGGTCAAGGTAAAAGTCAAGGTCAAAGGTCAAGGTCAAGGTCAAGGTCAAGGTCAAGGTCAAGGTCAAAGGTCAAAGGTCAAGGTCAAAGGTCAAGCTCAAGGTCAAGGTCAAGGTCAAGGTCAAGGTCAAGGTCAAGGTCAAGGTCATGGTCATGGTCAAGGTCAAGGTCAAGGTCAAGGTCAAAGGTCAAGGTCAAGTTCAAGGTCAAATGTCAAAGGTCAAGGTCAAAGGTCAAAGGTCAAGGTCAAAGGTCAAGTTCAAGGTCAAAGGTCAAGGTCAAGGTCAAGGTCAAGGTCAAAGTTCAAGGTCAAAGTCAAGGTCAAAGGTCAAGGCCAAGGTCAAGGTCAAGGTCAAAGGTCAAAGGTCAAGGTCAAGGTCAAGGTCAAGGTCAAGGTCAAAGGTCAAGGTCAAGGTCAAGGTCAAGGTCAAGGTCAAGGTCAAGGTCAAGGTCAAGGTCAAAGGTCAAGGTCAAGGTCAAGGTCAAGGTCAAGGTCAAGGTCAAGGTCAAGGTCAAGTTCAAGGTCAAATGTCAAAGGTCAAGGTAAAAGGTCAAAGGTCAAGGTCAAAGGTCAAGTTCAAGGTCAAAGGTCAAGGTCAAGGTCAAGGTCAAAGTTCAAGGTCAAAGGTCAAGGTCAAGGTCAAGGTCAAGGTCAAGGTCAAAGGTCAAGGCCAAGGTCAAGGTCAAGGTCAAGGTCAAAGGTCAAAGGTCAAGGTCAAGGTCGAGGTCAAGGTCAAGGTCAAGGTCAAGGTCAAGGTCAAGGTCAAGGTCAAGGTCAAGGTCAAGGTCAAGGTCAAGGTCAAGGTCAAGGTCAAGGTCAAGGTCAAGGTCAAGGTCAAGGTCAAGGTCAAAGGTCAAAGGTCAAGGTCAAAGGTCAAGGTCAAGGTCAAGGTCAAAGGTCAAGGTCAAGTTCAAGGTCAAAGGTCAAGGTCAAGGTCAAAGGTCAAGGTCAAAGGTCAAGGTCAAGGTCAAGGTCAAGGTCAAGGTCAAAGTTCAAGGTCAAAGGTCAAGGTCAAGGTCAAGGTCAAGGTCAAGGTCAAAGGTCAAGGCCAAGGTCAAGGTCAAGGTCAAGGTCAAGGTCAAAGGTCAAAGGTCAAGGTCAAGGTCGAGGTCAAGGTCAAGGTCAAGGTCAAGGTCAAGGTCAAGGTCAAGGTCAAGGTCAAGGTCAAGGTCAAGGTCAAGGTCAAGGTCAAGGTCAAGGTCAAGGTCAAGGTCAAGGTCAAGGTCAAGGTCAAGGTCATGGTCATGGTCAAGGTCAAGGTCAAGGTCAAGGTCAAGGTCAAGGTCAAAGGTCAAGGTCAAGTTCAAGGTCAAATGTCAAAGGTCAAGGTCAAAGGTCAAAGGTCAAGGTCAAAGGTCAAGTTCAAGGTCAAAGGTCAAGGTCAAGGTCAAGGTCAAAGTTCAAGGTCAAAGTCAAGGTCAAAGGTCAAGGCCAAGGTCAAGGTCAAGGTCAAAGGTCAAAGGTCAAGGTCAAGGTCAAGGTCAAGGTCAAGGTCAAAGGTCAAGGTCAAGGTCAAGGTCAAGGTCAAGGTCAAGGTCAAGGTCAAGGTCAAAGGTCAAGGTCAAGGTCAAGGTCAAGGTCAAGGTCAAGGTCAAGTTCAAGGTCAAATGTCAAAGGTCAAGGTCAAAGGTCAAAGGTCAAGGTCAAAGGTCAAGTTCAAGGTCAAAGGTCAAGGTCAAGGTCAAGGTCAAAGTTCAAGGTCAAAGGTCAAGGTCAAGGTCAAGGTCAAGGTCAAGGTCAAAGGTCAAGGCCAAGGTCAAGGTCAAGGTCAAGGTCAAAGGTCAAAGGTCAAGGTCAAGGTCGAGGTCAAGGTCAAGGTCAAGGTCAAGGTCAAGGTCAAGGTCAAGGTCAAGGTCAAGGTCAAGGTCAAGGTCAAGGTCAAGGTCAAGGTCAAGGTCAAGGTCAAGGTCAAGGTCAAGGTCAAGGTCAAAGGTCAAAGGTCAAGGTCAAAGGTCAAGGTCAAGGTCAAGGTCAAGGTCAAAGGTCAAGGTCAAGTTCAAGGTCAAAGGTCAAGGTCAAGGTCAAAGGTCAAGGTCAAAGGTCAAGGTCAAGGTCAAGGTCAAGGTCAAGGTCAAGGTCAAGGTCAAGGTCAAGGTCAAGGTCAAGGTCAAGGTCAAGGTCAAGGTCAAGGTCAAGGTCAAAGGTCAAGGTCAAGGTCAAGGTCAAGGTCAAGGTCAAAGTCAAGGTCAAAGGTCAAGGTCAAGGTCAAGGTCAAGGTCAAGGTCAAGGTCAAGGTCAAGGTCAAGGTCAAGGTCAAGGTCAAGGTCAAGGTCAAGGTCAAGGTCAAAGGTCAAGGTCAAAGGTCAAGGTCAAAGGTCAAGGTCAAGGTCAAGGTCAAGGTCAAGGTCAAGGTCAAAGGTCAAGGTCAAGGTCAAGGTCAAGGTCAAGGTCAAGGTCAAGGTCAAGGTCAAGGTCAAAGGTCAAAGGTCAAGGTCAAAGGTCATGGTCATGGTCAAGGTCAAGGTCAAGGTCAAGGTCAAGGTCAAAGGTCCAGGTCAAGTTCAAGGTCAAATGTCAAAGGTCAAGGTCAAAGGTCAAAGGTCAAGGTCAAGGTCAAAGGTCAAAGGTCAAGGTCAAAGGTCAAGGTCAAGGTCAAGGTCAAAGGTCAAGGTCAAGTTCAAGGTCAAAGGTCAAGGTCAAGGTCAAAGGTCAAGGTCAAAGGTCAAGGTCAAGGTCAAGGTCAAGGTCAAGGTCAAGGTCAAGGTCAAGGTCAAGGTCAAGGTCAAGGTCAAGGTCAAGGTCAAAGGTCAAGGTCAAGGTCAAGGTCAAGGTCAAAGTCAAGGTCAAAGGTCAAGGTCAAGGTCAAGGTCAAGGTCAAGGTCAAGGTCAAGGTCAAGGTCAAGGTCAAGGTCAAGGTCAAGGTCAAGGTCAAAGGTCAAGGTCAAAGGTCAAGGTCAAGGTCAAGGTCAAAGGTCAAGGTCAAGTTCAAGGTCAAAGGTCAAGGTCAAGGTCAAGGTCAAAGGTCAAGGTCAAAGGTCAAGGTCAAGGTCAAGGTCATGGTCAAGGTCAAGGTCAAGGTCAAGGTCAAAGGTCAAGGTCAAGGTCAAGGTCAAAGGTCAAGGTCAAGGTCAAGGTCAAGGTCAAGGTCAAGGTCAAGGTCAAGGTCAAGGTCAAGGTCAAGGTCAAGGTCAAGGTCAAGGTCAAGGTCAAGGTCAAGGTCAAGGTCAAGGTCAAGGTCAAGGTCAAAGGTCAAGGTCAAGGTCAAGGTCAAGGTCAAGGTCAAAGGTCAAAGGTCAAGGTCAAAGGTCAAAGGTCAAGGTCAAGGTCAAAGGTCAAGGTCAAGGTCAAGGTCAAAGGTCAAGGTCAAGTTCAAGGTCAAAGGTCAAGGTCAAGGTCAAAGGTCAAGGTCAAAGGTCAAGGTCAAGGTCAAGGTCATGGTCAAGGTCAAGGTCAAGGTCAAGGTCAAAGGTCAAGGTCAAGGTCAAGGTCAAAGGTCAAGGTCAAGGTCAAGGTCAAGGTCAAGGTCAAGGTCAAGGTCAAGGTCAAGGTCAAGGTCAAGGTCAAGGTCAAGGTCAAGGTCAAGGTCAAGGTCAAGGTCAAGGTCAAGGTCAAGGTCAAGGTCAAAGGTCAAGGTCAAGGTCAAGGTCAAGGTCAAGGTCAAAGGTCAAAGGTCAAGGTCAAAGGTCAAAGGTCAAGGTCAAGGTCAAGGTCAAAGTTAAAGGTCAAAGGTCAAGGTCAAAGTCAAGGTCAAAGGTCAAGGCCAAGGTCAAGGTCAAAGTTCAAGGTCAAAGGTCAAGGTCAAAGTCAAGGTCAAAGGTCAAGGCCAAGGTCAAGGTCAAGGTCAAAGGTCAAAGGTCAAGGTCAAGGTCAAGGTCAAGGTCAAGGTCAAGGTCAAGGTCAAGGTCAAAGGTCAAGGTCAAGGTCAAGGTCAAGGTCAAGGTCAAGGTCAAGGTCAAGGTCAAGGTCAAGGTCAAGGTCAAGGTCAAGGTCAAGGTCAAAGGTCAAGGTCAAAGGTCAAGGTCAAGGTCAAGGTCAAAGGTCAAGGTCAAGTTCAAGGTCAAAGGTCAAGGTCAAGGTCAAAGGTCAAGGTCAAAGGTGAAGGTCAAGGTCAAGGTCAAGGTCAAGGTCAAGGTCAAGGTCAAGGTCAAAGGTCAAGGTCAAAGGTCAAGGTCAAGGTCAAGGTCAAGGTCAAGGTCAAGGTCAAAGGTCAAAGGTCAAGGTCAAAGGTCAAGGTCAAGGTCAAGGTCAAGGTCAAGGTCAAGGTCAAGGTCAAGGTCAAGGTCAAAGGTCAAGGTCAAGGTCAAGGTCAAGGTCAAGGTCAAGGTCAAAGGTCAAGGTCAAAGGTCAAGGTCAAGGTCAAGGTCAAGGTCAAAGGTCAAGGTCAAGTTCAAGGTCAAAGGTCAAGGTCAAGGTCAAGGTCAAAGGTCAAGGTCAAGGTCAAGGTCAAAGGTCAAGGTCAAGTTCAAGGTCAAAGGTCAAGGTCAAGGTCAAAGGTCAAGGTCAAAGGTCAAGGTCAAGGTCAAGGTCAAGGTCAAGGTCAAGGTCAAAGGTCAAGGTCAAAGGTCAAGGTCAAGGTCAAGGTCAAGGTCAAGGTCAAGGTCAAAGGTCAAAGGTCAAGGTCAAAGGTCAAGGTCAAGGTCAAGGTCAAGGTCAAGGTCAAGGTCAAGGTCAAGGTCAAGGTCAAGGTCAAGGTCAAAGGTCAAGGTCAAGGTCAAGGTCAAGGTCAAGGTCAAAGGTCAAGGTCAAAGGTCAAGGTCAAGGTCAAGGTTAAGGTCAAGGTCAAGGTCAAGGTCATGGTCATGGTCATGGTCAAGGTCATGGTCATGGTCATGGTCAAGGTCAAGGTCAAGGTCAAGGTCAAGGTCTAAGGTCAAGGTCAAAGGTCAAGGTCAAAGGTCAAGGACAAGGTCAAGGTCAAAGGTCAAGGTCAAGTTCAAGGTCAAAGGTCAAGGTCAAGGTCAAGGTCAAGGTCAAGGTCAAGGTCAAGGTCAAGGTCAAGGTCAAGGTCAAAGGTCAAAGGTCAAGGTCAAGGTCAAAGGTCAAGCTCAAGGTCAAGGTCAAGGTCAAGGTCAAGGTCAAGGTCAAGGTCGTGGTCATGGTCATGGTCAAGGTCAAGGTCAAGGTCAAGGTCAAGGTCAAGGTCAAAGGTCAAGGTCAAGTTCAAGGTCAAATGTCAAAGGTCAAGGTCAAAGGTCAAAGGTCAAAGGTCAAGGTCAAAGGTCAAGTTCAAGGTCAAAGGTCAAGGTCAAGGTCAAGGTCAAAGTTCAAGGTCAAAGGTCAAGGTCAAAGTCAAGGTCAAAGGTCAAGGTAAAAGTCAAGGTCAAAGGTCAAGGTCAAGGTCAAGGTCAAGGTCAAGGTCAAGGTCAAAGGTCAAAGGTCAAGGTCAAAGGTCAAGCTCAAGGTCAAGGTCAAGGTCAAGGTCAAGGTCAAGGTCAAGGTCAAGGTCATGGTCATGGTCAAGGTCAAGGTCAAGGTCAAGGTCAAGGTCAAGGTCAAGGTCAAAGGTCAAGGTCAAGTTCAAGGTCAAATGTCAAAGGTCAAGGTCAAAGGTCAAAGGTCAAGGTCAAAGGTCAAGTTCAAGGTCAAAGGTCAAGGTCAAGGTCAAGGTCAAAGTTCAAGGTCAAAGTCAAGGTCAAAGGTCAAGGCCAAGGTCAAGGTCAAGGTCAAAGGTCAAAGGTCAAGGTCAAGGTCAAGGTCAAGGTCAAGGTCAAAGGTCAAGGTCAAGGTCAAGGTCAAGGTCAAGGTCAAGGTCAAGGTCAAGGTCAAGGTCAAGGTCAAGGTCAAAGGTCAAGGTCAAGGTCAAGGTCAAGGTCAAAGTTCAAGGTCAAGTTCAAGGTCAAATGTCAAAGGTCAAGGTCAAAGGTCAAAGGTCAAAGGTCAAGGTCAAAGGTCAAGTTCAAGGTCAAAGGTCAAGGTCAAGGTCAAGGTCAAAGTTCAAGGTCAAAGGTCAAGGTCAAGGTCAAGGTCAAGGTCAAGGTCAAAGGTCAAGGCCAAGGTCAAGGTCAAGGTCAAGGTCAAGGTCAAAGGTCAAAGGTCAAGGTCAAGGTCGAGGTCAAGGTCAAGGTCAAGGTCAAGGTCAAGGTCAAGGTCAAGGTCAAGGTCAAGGTCAAGGTCAAGGTCAAGGTCAAGGTCAAGGTCAAGGTCAAGGTCAAGGTCAAGGTCAAGGTCAAGGTCAAGGTCAAGGTCAAGGTCAAGGTCAAGGTCAAAGGTCAAAGGTCAAGGTCAAAGGTCAAGGTCAAGGTCAAGGTCAAAGGTCAAGGTCAAGTTCAAGGTCAAAGGTCAAGGTCAAGGTCAAAGGTCAAGGTCAAAGGTCAAGGTCAAGGTCAAGGTCAAGGTCAAGGTCAAGGTCAAGGTCAAGGTCAAGGTCAAGGTCAAGGTCAAGGTCAAGGTCAAGGTCAAAGGTCAAGGTCAAGGTCAAGGTCAAGGTCAAGGTCAAAGTCAAGGTCAAAGGTCAAGGTCAAGGTCAAGGTCAAGGTCAAGGTCAAGGTCAAGGTCAAGGTCAAGGTCAAGGTCAAGGTCAAGGTCAAGGTCAAGGTCAAGGTCAAGGTCAAGGTCAAAGGTCAAGGTCAAAGGTCAAGGTCAAGGTCAAGGTCAAAGGTCAAGGTCAAGTTCAAGGTCAAAGGTCAAGGTCAAGGTCAAAGGTCAAGGTCAAAGGTCAAGGTCAAGGTCAAGGTCAAGGTCAAGGTCAAGGTCAAAGGTCAAGGTCAAGGTCAAGGTCAAGGTCAAGGTCAAGGTCAAGGTCAAGGTCAAGGTCAAGGTCAAAGGTCAAAGGTCAAGGTCAAGGTCAAAGGTCATGGTCATGGTCAAGGTCAAGGTCAAGGTCAAGGTCAAGGTCAAAGGTCAAGGTCAAGTTCAAGGTCAAATGTCAAAGGTCAAGGTCAAAGGTCAAAGGTCAAGGTCAAGGTCAAAGGTCAAAGGTCAAGGTCAAAGGTCAAGGTCAAGGTCAAGGTCAAAGGTCAAGGTCAAAGGTCAAGGTCAAGGTCAAGGTCAAAGGTCAAGGTCAAGGTCAAGGTCAAAGGTCAAGGTCAAGTTCAAGGTCAAAGGTCAAGGTCAAGGTCAAAGGTCAAGGTCAAAGGTCAAGGTCAAGGTCAAGGTCAAGGTCAAGGTCAAGGTCAAAGGTCA
This sequence comes from Lasioglossum villosulum, assembly GCA_963971365.1. Taxonomy (NCBI): domain Eukaryota; kingdom Metazoa; phylum Arthropoda; class Insecta; order Hymenoptera; family Halictidae; genus Lasioglossum; species Lasioglossum villosulum. Next base: position 204,488 of record CAXARU010000015.1, on the reverse strand, counting down.
AGGTCAAAGGTCAAGGTCAAGGTCAAGGTCAAGGTCAAGGTCAAGGTCAAGGTCAAAGGTCAAAGGTCAAGGTCAAAGGTCAAGGTCAAGGTCAAGGTCAAGGTCAAGGTCAAGGTCAAGGTCAAGGTCAAGGTCAAGGTCAAGGTCAAGGTCAAAGGTCAAGGTCAAGGTCAAGGTCAAGGTCAAGGTCAAGGTCAAAGGTCAAGGTCAAAGGTCAAGGTCAAGGTCAAGGTCAAGGTCAAAGGTCAAGGTCAAGTTCAAGGTCAAAGGTCAAAGGTCAAGGTCAAGGTCAAGGTCAAAGGTCAAGGTCAAGGTCAAGGTCAAAGGTCAAGGTCAAGTTCAAGGTCAAAGGTCAAGGTCAAGGTCAAAGGTCAAGGTCAAAGGTCAAGGTCAAGGTCAAGGTCAAGGTCAAGGTCAAGGTCAATGTCAAGGTCAAGGTCAAAGGTCAAGGTCAAGGTCAAGGTCAAGGTCAAGGTCAAGGTCAAGGTCAAGGTCAAAGGTCAAGGTCAAAGGTCAAGGTCAAGGTCAAGGTCAAGGTCAAGGTCAAAGGTCAAGGTCAAGTTCAAGGTCAAAGGTCAAGGTCAAGGTCAAGGTCAAAGGTCAAGGTCAAGGTCAAAGGTCAAGTTCAAGGTCAAAGGTCAAGGTCAAGGTCAAGGTCAAAGGTCAAGGTCAAGGTCAAGGTCAAGGTCAAGGTCAAGGTCAAGGTCAAGGTCAAGGTCAAGGTCAAGGTCAAGGTCAAGGTCTAGGTCAAGGTCAAGGTCAAGGTCAAAGGTCAAGGTCAAGGTCAAGGTCAAAGGTCAAGGTCAAGGTCAAGGTCAAGGTCAAGGTCAAGGTCATGGTCATGGTCATGGTCAAGGTCATGGTCATGGTCATGGTCAAGGTCAAGGTCAAGGTCAAGGTCAAGGTCAAGGTCAAAGGTCAAGGTCAAAGGTCAAGGTCAAAGGTCAAGGACAAGGTCAAGGTCAAAGGTCAAGCTCAAGGTCAAGGTCAAGGTCAAGGTCAAGGTCGTGGTCATGGTCAAGGTCAAGGTCAAGGTCAAGGTCAAGGTCAAGGTCAAAGGTCAAGGTCAAGTTCAAGGTCAAATGTCAAAGGTCAAGGTCAAAGGTCAAAGGTCAAAGGTCAAGGTCAAAGGTCAAGTTCAAGGTCAAAGGTCAAGGTCAAGGTCAAGGTCAAAGTTCAAGGTCAAAGGTCAAGGTCAAAGTCAAGGTCAAAGGTCAAGGTAAAAGTCAAGGTCAAAGGTCAAGGTCAAGGTCAAGGTCAAGGTCAAGGTCAAGGTCAAAGGTCAAAGGTCAAGGTCAAAGGTCAAGCTCAAGGTCAAGGTCAAGGTCAAGGTCAAGGTCAAGGTCAAGGTCAAGGTCATGGTCATGGTCAAGGTCAAGGTCAAGGTCAAGGTCAAGGTCAAGGTCAAGGTCAAAGGTCAAGGTCAAATGTCAAAGGTCAAGGTCAAAGGTCAAAGGTCAAGGTCAAAGGTCAAGTTCAAGGTCAAAGGTCAAGGTCAAGGTCAAGGTCAAAGTTCAAGGTCAAAGTCAAGGTCAAAGGTCAAGGCCAAGGTCAAGGTCAAGGTCAAAGGTCAAAGGTCAAGGTCAAGGTCAAGGTCAAGGTCAAGGTCAAAGGTCAAGGTCAAGGTCAAGGTCAAGGTCAAGGTCAAGGTCAAGGTCAAGGTCAAGGTCAAAGGTCAAGGTCAAGGTCAAGGTCAAGGTCAAGGTCAAGGTCAAGGTCAAGTTCAAGGTCAAATGTCAAAGGTCAAGGTCAAAGGTCAAAGGTCAAGGTCAAAGGTCAAGTTCAAGGTCAAAGGTCAAGGTCAAGGTCAAGGTCAAAGTTCAAGGTCAAAGGTCAAGGTCAAGGTCAAGGTCAAGGTCAAGGTCAAAGGTCAAGGCCAAGGTCAAGGTCAAGGTCAAGGTCAAAGGTCAAAGGTCAAGGTCAAGGTCGAGGTCAAGGTCAAGGTCAAGGTCAAGGTCAAGGTCAAGGTCAAGGTCAAGGTCAAGGTCAAGGTCAAGGTCAAGGTCAAGGTCAAGGTCAAGGTCAAGGTCAAGGTCAAGGTCAAAGGTCAAAGGTCAAGGTCAAAGGTCAAGGTCAAGGTCAAGGTCAAAGGTCAAGGTCAAGTTCAAGGTCAAAGGTCAAGGTCAAGGTCAAGGTCAAGGTCAAGGTCAAGGTCATGGTCATGGTCAAGGTCAAGGTCAAGGTCAAGGTCAAGGTCAAGGTCAAGGTCAAGGTCAAGGTCAAGGTCAAAGTTCAAGGTCAAAGGTCAAGGTCAAAGTCAAGGTCAAAGGTCAAGGTAAAAGTCAAGGTCAAAGGTCAAGGTCAAGGTCAAGGTCAAGGTCAAGGTCAAGGTCAAAGGTCAAAGGTCAAGGTCAAAGGTCAAGCTCAAGGTCAAGGTCAAGGTCAAGGTCAAGGTCAAGGTCAAGGTCAAGGTCATGGTCATGGTCAAGGTCAAGGTCAAGGTCAAGGTCAAGGTCAAGGTCAAGGTCAAAGGTCAAGGTCAAATGTCAAAGGTCAAGGTCAAAGGTCAAAGGTCAAGGTCAAAGGTCAAGTTCAAGGTCAAAGGTCAAGGTCAAGGTCAAGGTCAAGGTCAAAGGTCAAGGTCAAGGTCAAGGTCAAAGTTCAAGGTCAAAGTCAAGGTCAAAGGTCAAGGCCAAGGTCAAGGTCAAGGTCAAAGGTCAAAGGTCAAGGTCAAGGTCAAGGTCAAGGTCAAGGTCAAAGGTCAAGGTCAAGGTCAAGGTCAAGGTCAAGGTCAAGGTCAAGGTCAAGGTCAAGGTCAAAGGTCAAGGTCAAGGTCAAGGTCAAGGTCAAGGTCAAGGTCAAGTTCAAGGTCAAATGTCAAAGGTCAAGGTCAAAGGTCAAAGGTCAAGGTCAAAGGTCAAGTTCAAGGTCAAAGGTCAAGGTCAAGGTCAAGGTCAAAGTTCAAGGTCAAAGGTCAAGGTCAAGGTCAAGGTCAAGGTCAAGGTCAAAGGTCAAGGCCAAGGTCAAGGTCAAGGTCAAGGTCAAAGGTCAAAGGTCAAGGTCAAGGTCGAGGTCAAGGTCAAGGTCAAGGTCAAGGTCAAGGTCAAGGTCAAGGTCAAGGTCAAGGTCAAGGTCAAGGTCAAGGTCAAGGTCAAGGTCAAGGTCAAGGTCAAGGTCAAAGGTCAAAGGTCAAGGTCAAAGGTCAAGGTCAAGGTCAAGGTCAAAGGTCAAGGTCAAGTTCAAGGTCAAAGGTCAAGGTCAAGGTCAAAGGTCAAGGTCAAAGGTCAAGGTCAAGGTCAAGGTCAAGGTCAAGGTCAAGGTCAAGGTCAAGGTCAAGGTCAAGGTCAAGGTCAAGGTCAAAGGTCAAAGGTCAAGGTCAAGGTCAAGGTCAAGGTCAAGGTCAAAGTCAAGGTCAAAGGTCAAGGTCAAGGTCAAGGTCAAGGTCAAGGTCAAGGTCAAGGTCAAGGTCAAGGTCAAGGTCAAGGTCAAGGTCAAGGTCAAGGTCAAAGGTCAAGGTCAAAGGTCAAGGTCAAAGGTCAAGGTCAAGGTCAAGGTCAAGGTCAAGGTCAAAGGTCAAGGTCAAGGTCAAAGGTCAAGGTCAAGGTCAAGGTCAAGGTCAAGGTCAAGGTCAAAGGTCAAAGGTCAAGGTCAAGGTCAAAGGTCATGGTCATGGTCAAGGTCAAGGTCAAGGTCAAGGTCAAGGTCAAAGGTCAAGGTCAAGTTCAAGGTCAAATGTCAAAGGTCAAGGTCAAAGGTCAAAGGTCAAGGTCAAGGTCAAAGGTCAAAGGTCAAGGTCAAAGGTCAAGGTCAAGGTCAAGGTCAAAGGTCAAGGTCAAGTTCAAGGTCAAAGGTCAAGGTCAAGGTCAAAGGTCAAGGTCAAAGGTCAAGGTCAAGGTCAAGGTCAAGGTCAAGGTCAAGGTCAAGGTCAAGGTCAAGGTCAAGGTCAAGGTCAAGGTCAAGGTCAAAGGTCAAGGTCAAGGTCAAGGTCAAGGTCAAGGTCAAAGTCAAGGTCAAAGGTCAAGGTCAAGGTCAAGGTCAAGGTCAAGGTCAAGGTCAAGGTCAAGGTCAAGGTCAAGGTCAAGGTGAAGGTCAAGGTCAAAGGTCAAGGTCAAAGGTCAAGGTCAAGGTCAAGGTCAAAGGTCAAGGTCAAGTTCAAGGTCAAAGGTCAAGGTCAAGGTCAAAGGTCAAGGTCAAAGGTCAAGGTCAAGGTCAAGGTCAAGGTCAAGGTCAAGGTCAAGGTCAAAGGTCAAGGTCAAGGTCAAGGTCAAGGTCAAGGTCAAGGTCAAGGTCAAGGTCAAGGTCAAGGTCAAGGTCAAGGTCAAAGGTCAAAGGTCAAGGTCAAAGGTCATGGTCATGGTCAAGGTCAAGGTCAAGGTCAAGGTCAAGGTCAAAGGTCAAGGTCAAGTTCAAGGTCAAATGTCAAAGGTCAAGGTCAAAGGTCAAAGGTCAAAGGTCAAGGTCAAGGTCAAAGGTCAAGTTCAAGGTCAAAGGTCAAGGTCAAGGTCAAGGTCAAGGTCAAGGTCAAGGTCAAGGTCAAGGTCAAGGTCAAAGGTCAAGGTCAAGGTCAAGGTCAAAGGTCAAGGTCAAGGTCAAGGTCAAGGTCAAAGGTCAAGCTCAAGGTCAAGGTCAAGGTCAAGGTCATGGTCATGGTCATGGTCAAGGTCAAGGTCAAGGTCAAGGTCAAGGTCAAGGTCAAAGGTCAAGGTCTAAGGTCAAGGTCAAAGGTCAAGGACAAGGTCAAGGTCAAAGGTCAAGGTCAAGTTCAAGGTCAAAGGTCAAGGTCAAGGTCAAGGTCAAGGTCAAGGTCAAGGTCAAGGTCAAGGTCAAGGTCAAGGTCAAGGTCAAGGTCAAGGTCAAGGTCAAGGTCAAGGTCAAGGTCAAGGTCAAAGGTCAAAGGTCAAGGTCAAGGTCAAAGGTCAAGCTCAAGGTCAAGGTCAAGGTCAAGGTCAAGGTCGTGGTCATGGTCAAGGTCAAGGTCAAGGTCAAGGTCAAGGTCAAAGGTCAAGGTCAAGTTCAAGGTCAAGGTCAAGGTCAAGGTCAAGGTCAAAGGTCAAGGTCAAGGTCAAGGTCAAAGGTCAAGGTCAAGGTCAAGGTCAAGGTCAAGGTCAAGGTCAAGGTCAAGGTCATGGTCATGGTCAAGGTCAAGGTCAAGGTCAAGGTCAAGGTCAAGGTCAAGGTCAAAGGTCAAGGTCAAGTTCAAGGTCAAATGTCAAAGGTCAAGGTCAAAGGTCAAAGGTCAAGGTCAAAGGTCAAGTTTGTGACGGTTAGCGAACAGATTCCGTTGACTTTCCCACAGGAATCTCTTCAAAAGTCGTCTCTGGCAGGAAACGTCCTAGATAACCTTTTCATATCTTAGTTGATCCCTTTTAACGAAGACCGACTTCTGGCTCAACTTAATGGAAATCGACAAAAACTAGAGTCTGGTCCTAAGCGGCGATTAGATCATGAACATACCACCCCCTTCAATTTTGGGGTATATAAACCCGTACATTTTTACTCTCGGGGGCAGTACTTCCATAGTCACGAATCGTGTCGCGTCGTGCTGTATTTTCGTAAGTCGATTTCCAGTAAGATCGGGCTAAAGTTCCCCTTCGGACCAACCTTTGAACCGTATAGATTCCGTAGTCCGGTAATAAATCTATTAAGGCATTTAGTAAAATCGCTTCGAAACCCCCGCATCTTGCCAGTGCGTCAACATCGAGCAACCTAGGTAATATTCTTTTATTCTCGCACACACTATCTCGCGACACATACACATATATTTCATTGTAAACTATAACGATTTTGAATATATCTGAATTTTACCTAATCACTTCTAAATTCTTTCAACCCTTAATTATTGTTATACCAATCCTAATCTAATAGTTGAACGTTCCCACATGATACAATCTTACCGCTCGGATTGTATCAATTAAATTATACTTGTTACGAGGCTTACTAACAACTCCATCACCTATCAAACTCTTAGATGACATTCCAATCGCCTAATCGGGATATTTTCCAACCTAGTACCTACCCGATTTCATATTGGGATCATCCACATTACCTATACGTCCACACACAAATTAAACGGCAACCTGACAATCGTATCAAGGATCGTCCGTTTTTCCTTTGAATCCAACATACTAGCGGCTCCCTGACAATCGTATCAAGGTGCGTCCGCTAAACTCTATAACCTCCTTAATAATCTTTCAAGTCAGAGTTCCCCATTCACACGTAGGTTCATCCCTGAAACTTCACTCATACTAGCGGCAACCTGACAATCGTATCAAGGATCGTCCGCTTTAACTAACAGTTTTTAACCATACTCCCAGGGTAATAACCCTTCGCCGGCCACTCGTGCTGCTCGCGGCCCTGGCTCGTAACAAGTTCAAGGTCAAAGGTCAAGGTCAAGGTCAAGGTCAAAGTTCAAGGTCAAAGTCAAGGTCAAAGGTCAAGGCCAAGGTCAAGGTCAAGGTCAAAGGTCAAAGGTCAAGGTCAAGGTCAAGGTCAAGGTCAAAGGTCAAGGTCAAGGTCAAGGTCAAGGTCAAGGTCAAGGTCAAGGTCAAGGTCAAGGTCAAGGTCAAAGGTAAAGGTCAAGGTCAAGGTCAAGGTCAAAGGTCAAGGTCAAGTTCAAGGTCAAATGTCAAAGGTCAAGTTCAAAGGTCAAAGGTCAAGGTCAAAGGTCAAGTTCAAGGTCAAAGGTCAAGGTCAAGGTCAAGGTCAAAGTTCAAGGTCAAAGGTCAAGGTCAAGGTCAAGGTCAAGGTCAAAGGTCAAGGCCAAGGTCAAGGTCAAGGTCAAAGGTCAAAGGTCAAGGTCCAGGTCGAGGTCAAGGTCAAGGTCAAGGTCAAGGTCAAGGTCAAGGTCAAGGTCAAGGTCAAGGTCAACGTCAAGGTCAAGGTCAAGGTCAAGGTCAAGGTCAAGGTCAAGGTCAAGGTCAAGGTCAAGGTCAAGGTCAAGGTCAAGGTCAAAGGTCAAAGGTCAAGGTCAAAGGTCAAGGTCAAGGTCAAGGTCAAGGTCAAAGGTCAAGGTCAAGTTCAAGGTCAAAGGTCAAGGTCAAGGTCAAAGGTCAAGGTCAAAGGTCAAGGTCAAGGTCAAGGTCAAGGTCAAGGTCAAGGTCAAGGTCAAGGTCAAGGTCAAGGTCAAGGTCAAGGTCAAGGTCAAGGTCAAGGTCAAGGTCAAGGTCAAGGTCAAAGGTCAAGGTCAAGGTCAAGGTCAAGGTCAAGGTCAAAGTCAAGGTCAAAGGTCAAGGTCAAGGTCAAGGTCAAGGTCAAGGTCAAGGTCAAGGTCAAGGTCAAGGTCAAGGTCAAGGTCAAGGTCAAGGTCAAGGTCAAGGTCAAAGGTCAAAGGTCAAGGTCAAAGGTCAAGTTCAAGGTCAAAGGTCAAGGTCAAGGTCAAGGTCAAAGTTCAAGGTCAAAGGTCAAGGTCAAGGTCAAGGTCAAGGTCAAAGGTCAAGGCCAAGGTCAAGGTCAAGGTCAAAGGTCAAAGGTCAAGGTCAAGGTCCAGGTCGAGGTCAAGGTCAAGGTCAAGGTCAAGGTCAAGGTCAAGGTCAAGGTCAAGGTCAAGGTCAAGGTCAAGGTCAAGGTCAAGGTCAAGGTCAAGGTCAAGGTCAAGGTCAAGGTCAAGGTCAAGGTCAAGGTCAAGGTCAAGGTCAAGGTCAAGGTCAAGGTCAAAGGTCAAAGGTCAAGCTCAAGGTCAAGGTCAAGGTCAAGGTCAAGGTCATGGTCAAGGTCAAGGTCAAGGTCAAGGTCAAGGTCAAGGTCAAAGGTCAAGGTCAAGTTCAAGGTCAAATGTCAAAGGTCAAGGTCAAAGGTCAAGGTCAAAGGTCAAGTTCAAGGTCAAAGGTCAAGGTCAAGGTCAAGGTCAAGGTCAAAGTTCAAGGTCAAAGGTCAAGGTCAGAGTCAAGGTCAAAGGTCAAGGTCGAGGTCAAGGTCAAGGTCAAGGTCAAGGTCAAAGGTCAAAGGTCAAGGTCAAGGTCAAAGGTCAAGCTCAAGGTCAAGGTCAAGGTCAAGGTCAAGGTCAAGGTCATGGTCATGGTCATGGTCATGGTCAAGGTCAAGGTCAAGGTCAAGGTCAAGGTCAAGGTCAAGGTCAAGGTCAAAGGTCAAGGTCAAGGTCAAGTTCAAGGTCAAATGTCAAAGGTCAAGGTCAAAGGTCAAAGGTCAAGGTCAAAGGTCAAGTTCAAGGTCAAAGGTCAAGGTCAAAGTCAAGGTCAAAGGTCAAGGCCAAGGTCAAGGTCAAGGTCAAGGTCAAAGGTCAAAGGTCAAAGGTCAAGGTCAAGGTCAAGGTCAAGGTCAAGGTCAAAGGTCAAGGTCAAGGTCAAGGTCAAGGTCAAGGTCAAGGTCAAGGTCAAGGTCAAGGTCAAGGTCAAGGTCAAGGTCAAGGTCAAGGTCAAGGTCAAGGTCAAGGTCAAGGTCAAGGTCAAAGGTCAAGGTCAAGGTCAAGGTCAAGGTCAAAGGTCAAGGTCAAGTTCAAGGTCAAAGGTCAAGGTCAAGGTCAAAGGTCAAGGTCAAAGGTCAAGGTCAAGGTCAAGGTCAAGGTCAAAGGTCAAGGTCAAGGTCAAGGTCAAGGTCAAGGTCAAGGTCAAAGGTCAAGGTCAAGGTCAAGGTCAAGGTCAAGGTCAAGGTCAAGGTCAAGGTCAAGGTCAAGGTCAAGGTCAAGGTCAAGGTCAAAGGTCAAGGTCAAGGTCAAGGTCAAGGTCAAGGTCAAGGTCAAAGGTCAAAGGTCAAGGTCAAAGGTCAAAGGTCAAGGTCAAGGTCAAGGTCAAAGTTAAAGGTCAAAGGTCAAGGTCAAAGTCAAGGTCAAAGGTCAAGGCCAAGGTCAAGGTCAAAGTTCAAGGTCAAAGGTCAAGGTCAAAGTCAAGGTCAAAGGTCAAGGCCAAGGTCAAGGTCAAGGTCAAAGGTCAAAGGTCAAGGTCAAGGTCAAGGTCAAGGTCAAGGTCAAGGTCAAGGTCAAGGTCAAGGTCAAAGGTCAAGGTCAAGGTCAAGGTCAAGGTCAAGGTCAAGGTCAAGGTCAAGGTCAAGGTCAAGGTCAAGGTCAAGGTCAAGGTCAAGGTCAAGGTCAAGGTCAAGGTCAAGGTCAAAGGTCAAGGTCAAAGGTCAAGGTCAAGGTCAAGGTCAAAGGTCAAGGTCAAGTTCAAGGTCAAAGGTCAAGGTCAAGGTCAAGGTCAAGGTCAAGGTCAAGGTCAAGGTCAAGGTCAAAGGTCAAGGTCAAAGGTCAAGGTCAAGGTCAAGGTCAAGGTCAAGGTCAAAGGTCAAAGGTCAAGGTCAAAGGTCAAGGTCAAGGTCAAGGTCAAGGTCAAGGTCAAGGTCAAGGTCAAGGTCAAGGTCAAGGTCAAGGTCAAGGTCAAGGTCAAGGTCAAGGTCAAAGGTCAAGGTCAAGGTCAAGGTCAAGGTCAAGGTCAAGGTCAAAGGTCAAGGTCAAAGGTCAAGGTCAAGGTCAAGGTCAAGGTCAAAGGTCAAGGTCAAGTTCAAGGTCAAAGGTCAAGGTCAAGGTCAAGGTCAAAGGTCAAGGTCAAGGTCAAGGTCAAAGGTCAAGGTCAAGTTCAAGGTCAAAGGTCAAGGTCAAGGTCAAAGGTCAAGGTCAAAGGTCAAGGTCAAGGTCAAGGTCAAGGTCAAGGTCAAGGTCAATGTCAAGGTCAAGGTCAAAGGTCAAGGTCAAGGTCAAGGTCAAGGTCAAGGTCAAAGGTCAAGGTCAAAGGTCAAGGTCAAGGTCAAGGTCAAGGTCAAGGTCAAAGGTCAAGGTCAAGTTCAAGGTCAAAGGTCAAGGTCAAGGTCAAGGTCGAGGTCAAAGGTCAAGGTCAAGGTCAAAGGTCAAGTTCAAGGTCAAAGGTCAAGGTCAAGGTCAAGGTCAAAGGTCAAAGGTCAAGGTCAAGGTCAAGGTCAAGGTCAAGGTCAAGGTCAAGGTCAAGGTCAAAGGTCAAGGTCAAAGGTCAAGGTCAAGTTCAAGGTCAAATGTCAAAGGTCAAGGTCAAAGGTCAAAGGTCAAGGTCAAAGGTCAAGTTCAAGGTCAAGGTCAAAGGTCAAGGCCAAGGTCAAGGTCAAGGTCAAAGGTCAAAGGTCCAAAGTCAAGGTCAAGGTCAAGGTCAAGGTCAAAGGTCAAGGTCAAAGGTCAAGGTCAAGGTCAAGGTCAAGGTCAAGGTCAAGGTCAAGGTCAAGGTCAAGGTCAAGGTCAAGGTCAAGGTCAAGGTCAAGGTCAAGGTCAAAGGTCAAGGTCAAAGGTCAAGGTCAAGGTCAAGGTCAAAGGTCAAGGTCAAGTTCAAGGTCAAAGGTCAAGGTCAAGGTCAAAGGTCAAGGTCAAAGGTCAAGGTCAAGGTCAAGGTCAAGGTCAAGGTCAAGGTCAAGGTCAAGGTCAAGGTCAAAGGTCAAGGTCAAAGGTCAAGGTCAAGGTCAAGGTCAAGGTCAAGGTCAAAGGTCAAAGGTCAAGGTCAAAGGTCAAGGTCAAGGTCAAGGTCAAGGTCAAGGTCAAGGTCAAGGTCAAGGTCAAGGTCAAGGTCAAGGTCAAGGTCAAGGTCAAAGGTCAAGGTCAAGGTCAAGGTCAAGGTCAAGGTCAAGGTCAAGGTCAAGGTCAAAGGTCAAGGTCAAAGGTCAAGGTCAAGGTCAAGGTCAAGGTCAAAGGTCAAGGTCAAGTTCAAGGTCAAAGGTCAAGGTCAAGGTCAAGGTCAAGGTCAAAGGTCAAGGTCAAGGTCAAGGTCAAGGTCAAAGGTCAAGGTCAAGTTCAAGGTCAAAGGTCAAGGTCAAGGTCAAAGGTCAAGGTCAAAGGTCAAGGTCAAGGTCAAGGTCAAGGTCAAGGTCAAGGTCAAAGGTCAAGGTCAAAGGTCAAGGTCAAGGTCAAGGTCAAGGTCAAGGTCAAAGGTCAAAGGTCAAGGTCAAAGGTCAAGGTCAAGGTCAAGGTCAAGGTCAAGGTCAAGGTCAAGGTCAAGGTCAAGGTCAAGGTCAAGGTCAAGGTCAAAGGTCAAGGTCAAGGTCAAGGTCAAGGTCAAGGTCAAGGTCCAAGGTCAAGGTCAAAGGTCAAGATCAAGGTCAAGGTCAAGGTCAAAGGTCAAGGTCAAGTTCAAGGTCAAAGGTCAAGGTCAAGGTCAAGGTCAAAGGTCAAGGTCAAGGTCAAGGTCAAAGGTCAAGGTCAAGTTCAAGGTCAAGGTCAAAGGTCAAGGTCAAGGTCAAAGGTCAAGGTCAAAGGTCAAGGTCAAGGTCAAGGTCAAGGTCAAGGTCAAGGTCAATGTCAAGGTCAAGGTCAAAGGTCAAGGTCAAGGTCAAGGTCAAGGTCAAGGTCAAGGTCAAAGGTCAAGGTCAAAGGTCAAGGTCAAGGTCAAGGTCAAGGTCAAGGTCAAAGGTCAAGGTCAAGTTCAAGGTCAAAGGTCAAGGTCAAGGTCAAGGTCAAAGGTCAAGGTCAAGGTCAAAGGTCAAGTTCAAGGTCAAAGGTCAAGGTCAAGGTCAAGGTCAAGGTCAAGGTCAAGGTCAAGGTCAAGGTCAAGGTCAAGGTCAAGGTCAAGGTCAAGGTCAAGGTCAAGGTCAAGGTCAAGGTCAAGGTCAAGGTCAAGGTCAAGGTCAAGGTCAAGGTCTAGGTCAAGGTCAAGGTCAAGGTCAAAGGTCAAGGTCAAGGTCAAGGTCAAAGGTCAAGGTCAAGGTCAAGGTCAAGGTCAAGGTCAAGGTCAAGGTCAAGGTCAAGGTCAAGGTCAAGGTCAAGGTCAAGGTCAAGGTCAAGGTCAAAGGTCAAGGTCAAGGTCAAGGTCAAGGTCAAAGGTCAAGGTCAAGTTCAAGGTCAAAGGTCAAGGTCAAGGTCAAAGGTCAAGGTCAAAGGTCAAGGTCAAGGTCAAGGTCAAGGTCAAGGTCAAGGTCAAAGGTCAAGGTCAAGGTCAAGGTCAAGGTCAAGGTCAAGGTCAAGGTCAAGGTCAAAGGTCAAGGTCAAAGGTCAAGGTCAAGTTCAAGGTCAAGGTCAAGGTCAAGGTCAAAGGTCAAAGGTCAAGGTCAAAGGTCAAGGTCAAGGTCAAGGTCATGGTCAAGGTCAAGGTCAAGGTCAAGGTCAAGGTCAAGGTCAAGGTCAAAGGTCAAGGTCAAGGTCAAGGTCAAGGTCAAGGTCAAGGTCAAGGTCAAGGTCAAGGTCAAGGTCAAGGTCAAAGGTCAAGGTCAAGGTCAAGGTCAAGGTCAAGGTCAAGGTCAAAGGTCAAAGGTCAAGGTCAAAGGTCAAAGGTCAAGGTCAAGGTCAAGGTCAAAGTTAAAGGTCAAAGGTCAAGGTCAAAGTCAAGGTCAAAGGTCAAGGCCAAGGTCAAGGTCAAAGTTCAAGGTCAAAGGTCAAGGTCAAAGTCAAGGTCAAAGGTCAAGGCCAAGGTCAAGGTCAAGGTCAAAGGTCAAAGGTCAAGGTCAAGGTCAAGGTCAAGGTCAAGGTCAAGGTCAAGGTCAAGGTCAAGGTCAAAGGTCAAGGTCAAGGTCAAGGTCAAGGTCAAAGGTCAAGGTCAAGTTCAAGGTCAAAGGTCAAGGTCAAGGTCAAGGTCAAGGTCAAAGGTCAAGGTCAAGGTCAAAGGTCAAGTTCAAGGTCAAAGGTCAAGGTCAAGGTCAAGGTCAAAGGTCAAGGTCAAGGTCAAGGTCAAGGTCAAGGTCAAGGTCAAGGTCAAGGTCAAGGTCAAGGTCAAGGTCAAGGTCAAGGTCAAGGTCATGGTCAAGGTCAAGGTCAAGGTCAAGGTCAAGGTCAAGGTCAAGGTCAAGGTCAAGGTCAAAGGTCAAGGTCAAGTTCAAGGTCAAATGTCAAAGGTCAAGGTCAAAGGTCAAAGGTCAAGGTCAAAGGTCAAGTTCAAGGTCAAAGGTCAAGGTCAAAGGTCAAGGTCAAAGTCAAGGTCAAAGGTCAAGGCCAAGGTCAAGGTCAAGGTCAAAGGTCAAAGGTCAAGGTCAAGGTCAAGGTCAAGGTCAAGGTCAAGGTCAAAGGTCAAGGTCAAGGTCAAGGTCAAGGTCAAGGTCAAGGTCAAGGTCAAGGTCAAGGTCAAGGTCAAGGTCAAGGTCAAGGTCAAGGTCAAGGTCAAGGTCAAGGTCAAGGTCAAGGTCAAGGTCAAGGTCAAGGTCAAAGGTCAAGGTCAAGGTCAAGGTCAAGGTCAAAGGTCAAGGTCAAGTTCAAGGTCAAAGGTCAAGGTCAAGGTCAAAGGTCAAGGTCAAAGGTCAAGGTCAAGGTCAAGGTCAAGGTCAAGGTCAAAGGTCAAGGTCAAGGTCAAGGTCAAGGTCAAGGTCAAAGGTCAAGGTCAAAGGTCAAGGTCAAGGTCAAGGTCAAGGTCAAGGTCAAGGTCAAAGGTCAAAGGTCAAGGTCAAAGGTCAAGGTCAAGGTCAAGGTCATGGTCAAGGTCAAGGTCAAGGTCAAGGTCAAAGGTCAAGGTCAAGGTCAAGGTCAAAGGTCAAGGTCAAGGTCAAGGTCAAGGTCAAGGTCAAGGTCAAGGTCAAGGTCAAGGTCAAGGTCAAGGTCAAGGTCAAAGGTCAAAGGTCAAGGTCAAAGGTCAAAGGTCAAGGTCAAGGTCAAGGTCAAAGTTAAAGGTCAAAGGTCAAGGTCAAAGTCAAGGTCAAAGGTCAAGGCCAAGGTCAAGGTCAAAGTTCAAGGTCAAAGGTCAAGGTCAAAGTCAAGGTCAAAGGTCAAGGCCAAGGTCAAGGTCAAGGTCAAGGTCAAAGGTCAAAGGTCAAGGTCAAGGTCAAGGTCAAGGTCAAGGTCAAGGTCAAGGTCAAAGGTCAAGGTCAAGGTCAAGGTCAAGGTCAAGGTCAAGGTCAAGGTCAAGGTCAAGGTCAAGGTCAAGGTCAAGGTCAAGGTCAAGGTCAAAGGTCAAGGTCAAAGGTCAAGGTCAAGGTCAAGGTCAAAGGTCAAGGTCAAGGTCAAGTTCAAGGTCAAAGGTCAAGGTCAAGGTCAAAGGTCAAGGTCAAAGGTGAAGGTCAAGGTCAAGGTCAAGGTCAAGGTCAAGGTCAAGGTCAAAGGTCAAGGTCAAAGGTCAAGGTCAAGGTCAAGGTCAAGGTCAAGGTCAAAGGTCAAAGGTCAAGGTCAAAGGTCAAGGTCAAGGTCAAGGTCAAGGTCAAGGTCAAGGTCAAGGTCAAGGTCAAGGTCAAAGGTCAAGGTCAAGGTCAAGGTCAAGGTCAAGGTCAAAGGTCAAGGTCAAAGGTCAAGGTCAAGGTCAAGGTCAAGGTCAAGGTCAAAGGTCAAGGTCAAGTTCAAGGTCAAAGGTCAAGGTCAAGGTCAAGGTCAAGGTCAAAGGTCAAGGTCAAGGTCAAGGTCAAAGGTCAAGGTCAAGTTCAAGGTCAAAGGTCAAGGTCAAGGTCAAAGGTCAAGGTCAAAGGTCAAGGTCAAGGTCAAGGTCAAGGTCAAGGTCAAGGTCAAGGTCAAGGTCAAGGTCAAAGGTCAAGGTCAAAGGTCAAGGTCAAGGGCAAGGTCAAAGGTCAAGGTCAAGGTCAAGTTCAAGGTCAAAGGTCAAGGTCAAGGTCAAAGGTCAAGGTCAAAGGTCAAGGTCAAGGTCAAGGTCAAGGTCAAGGTCAAGGTCAAGGTCAAGGTCAAGGTCAAAGGTCAAGGTCAAGGTCAAGGTCAAGGTCAAGGTCAAGGTCAAAGGTCAAGGTCAAAGGTCAAGGTCAAGGTCAAGGTCAAGGTCAAGGTCAAGGTCAAAGGTCAAGGTCAAGTTCAAGGTCAAAGGTCAAGGTCAAGGTCAAGGTCAAGGTCAAAGGTCAAGGTCAAGGTCAAGGTCAAAGGTCAAGGTCAAGTTCAAGGTCAAAGGTCAAGGTCAAGGTCAAAGGTCAAGGTCAAAGGTCAAGGTCAAGGTCAAGGTCAAGGTCAAGGTCAAGGTCAAGGTCAAGGTCAAGGTCAAAGGTCAAGGTCAAAGGTCAAGGTCAAGGTCAAGGTCAAGGTCAAGGTCAAGGTCAAAGGTCAAAGGTCAAGGTCAAAGGTCAAGGTCAAGGTCAAGGTCAAGGTCAAGGTCAAGGTCAAGGTCAAGGTCAAGGTCAAGGTCAAAGGTCAAGGTCAAGGTCAAGGTCAAGGTCAAGGTCAAGGTCAAAGGTCAAGGTCAAAGGTCAAGGTCAAGGTCAAGGTTAAGGTCAAGGTCAAGGTCAAGGTCATGGTCATGGTCATGGTCAAGGTCATGGTCATGGTCATGGTCAAGGTCAAGGTCAAGGTCAAGGTCAAGGTCTAAGGTCAAGGTCAAAGGTCAAGGTCAAAGGTCAAGGACAAGGTCAAGGTCAAAGGTCAAGGTCAAGTTCAAGGTCAAAGGTCAAGGTCAAGGTCAAGGTCAAGGTCAAGGTCAAGGTCAAGGTCAAGGTCAAGGTCAAGGTCAAGGTCAAAGGTCAAAGGTCAAGGTCAAGGTCAAAGGTCAAGCTCAAGGTCAAGGTCAAGGTCAAGGTCAAGGTCGTGGTCATGGTCAAGGTCAAGGTCAAGGTCAAGGTCAAGGTCAAGGTCAAGGTCAAAGGTCAAGGTCAAGTTCAAGGTCAAATGTCAAAGGTCAAGGTCAAAGGTCAAAGGTCAAAGGTCAAGGTCAAAGGTCAAGTTCAAGGTCAAAGGTCAAGGTCAAGGTCAAGGTCAAAGTTCAAGGTCAAAGGTCAAGGTCAAAGTCAAGGTCAAAGGTCAAGGTAAAAGTCAAGGTCAAAGGTCAAGGTCAAGGTCAAGGTCAAGGTCAAAGGTCAAAGGTCAAGGTCAAAGGTCAAGCTCAAGGTCAAGGTCAAGGTCAAGGTCAAGGTCAAGGTCATGGTCATGGTCAAGGTCAAGGTCAAGGTCAAGGTCAAGGTCAAGGTCAAGGTCAAAGGTCAAGGTCAAGTTCAAGGTCAAATGTCAAAGGTCAAGGTCAAGGTCAAGGTCAAGGTCAAGGTCAAAGGTCAAGGTCAAGGTCAAGGTCAAGGTCAAGGTCAAGGTCAAGGTCAAGGTCAAGGTCAAGGTCAAGGTCAAGGTCAAAGGTCAAGGTCAAGGTCAAGGTCAAGGTCAAAGTTCAAGGTCAAGTTCAAGGTCAAATGTCAAAGGTCAAGGTCAAAGGTCAAAGGTCAAAGGTCAAGGTCAAAGGTCAAGTTCAATGTCAAAGGTCAAGGTCAAGGTCAAGGTCAAAGTTCAAGGTCAAAGGTCAAGGTCAAGGTCAAGGTCAAGGTCAAGGTCAAAGGTCAAGGCCAAGGTCAAGGTCAAGGTCAAGGTCAAAGGTCAAAGGTCAAGGTCAAGGTCGAGGTCAAGGTCAAGGTCAAGGTCAAGGTCAAGGTCAAGGTCAAGGTCAAGGTCAAGGTCAAGGTCGAGGTCAAGGTCAAGGTCAAGGTCAAGGTCAAGGTCAAGGTCAAGGTCAAGGTCAAGGTCAAGGTCAAGGTCAAGGTCAAGGTCAAGGTCAAGGTCAAGGTCAAGGTCAAGGTCAAGGTCAAGGTCAAAGGTCAAAGGTCAAGGTCAAAGGTCAAGGTCAAGGTCAAGGTCAAAGGTCAAGGTCAAGTTCAAGGTCAAAGGTCAAGGTCAAGGTCAAAGGTCAAGGTCAAAGGTCAAGGTCAAGGTCAAGGTCAAGGTCAAGGTCAAGGTCAAGGTCAAGGTCAAGGTCAAGGTCAAGGTCAAGGTCAAGGTCAAGGTCAAAGGTCAAGGTCAAGGTCAAGGTCAAGGTCAAGGTCAAAGTCAAGGTCAAAGGTCAAGGTCAAGGTCAAGGTCAAGGTCAAGGTCAAGGTCAAGGTCAAGGTCAAGGTCAAGGTCAAGGTCAAGGTCAAGGTCAAGGTCAAGGTCAAAGGTCAAGGTCAAAGGTCAAGGTCAAGGTCAAGGTCAAAGGTCAAGGTCAAGTTCAAGGTCAAAGGTCAAGGTCAAGGTCAAAGGTCAAGGTCAAAGGTCAAGGTCAAGGTCAAGGTCAAGGTCAAGGTCAAGGTCAAAGGTCAAGGTCAAGGTCAAGGTCAAGGTCAAGGTCAAGGTCAAGGTCAAGGTCAAGGTCAAAGGTCAAAGGTCAAGGTCAAAGGTCATGGTCATGGTCAAGGTCAAGGTCAAGGTCAAGGTCAAGGTCAAAGGTCAAGGTCAAGTTCAAGGTCAAATGTCAAAGGTCAAGGTCAAAGGTCAAAGGTCAAGGTCAAGGTCAAAGGTCAAAGGTCAAGGTCAAAGGTCAAGGTCAAGGTCAAGGTCAAAGGTCAAGGTCAAAGGTCAAGGTCAAGGTCAAGGTCAAAGGTCAAGGTCAAGGTCAAGGTCAAAGGTCAAGGTCAAGTTCAAGGTCAAAGGTCAAGGTCAAGGTCAAAGGTCAAGGTCAAAGGTCAAGGTCAAGGTCAAGGTCAAGGTCAAGGTCAAAGGTCAAGGTCAAAGGTCAAGGTCAAGGTCAAGGTCAAGGTCAAGGTCAAGGTCAAGGTCAAGGTCAAGGTCAAAGGTCAAAGGTCAAGGTCAAAGGTCAAGGTCAAGGTCAAGGTCAAGGTCAAGGTCAAGGTCAAGGTCAAGGTCAAGGTCAAGGTCAAGGTCAAGGTCAAAGGTCAAGGTCAAGGTCAAGGTCAAGGTCAAGGTCAAGGTCAAGGTCAAAGGTCAAGGTCAAAGGTCAAGGTCAAGGTCAAGGTCAAGGTCAAGGTCAAAGGTCAAGGTCAAGTTCAAGTTCAAGGTCAAAGGTCAAGGTCAAGGTCAAGGTCAAAGGTCAAGGTCAAGGTCAAGGTCAAAGGTCAAGGTCAAGTTCAAGGTCAAAGGTCAAGGTCAAGGTCAAAGGTCAAGGTCAAAGGTCAAGGTCAAGGTCAAGGTCAAGGTCAAGGTCAAGGTCAATGTCAAGGTCAAGGTCAAAGGTCAAGGTCAAGGTCAAGGTCAAGGTCAAGGTCAAGGTCAAGGTCAAGGTCAAAGGTCAAGGTCAAAGGTCAAGGTCAAGGTCAAGGTCAAGGTCAAAGGTCAAGGTCAAGTTCAAGGTCAAAGGTCAAGGTCAAGGTCAAGGTCAAAGGTCAAGGTCAAGGTCAAAGGTCAAGTTCAAGGTCAAAGGTCAAGGTCAAGGTCAAGGTCAAAGGTCAAGGTCAAGGTCAAGGTCAAGGTCAAGGTCAAGGTCAAGGTCAAGGTCAAGGTCAAGGTCAAGGTCAAGGTCAAGGTCAAGGTCAAGGTCTAGGTCAAGGTCAAGGTCAAGGTCAAAGGTCAAGGTCAAGGTCAAGGTCAAAGGTCAAGGTCAAGGTCAAGGTCAAGGTCAAGGTCAAGGTCATGGTCATGGTCATGGTCAAGGTCATGGTCATGGTCATGGTCAAGGTCAAGGTCAAGGTCAAGGTCAAGGTCAAGGTCAAAGGTCAAGGTCAAAGGTCAAGGTCAAAGGTCAAGGACAAGGTCAAGGTCAAAGGTCAAGCTCAAGGTCAAGGTCAAGGTCAAGGTCAAGGTCGTGGTCATGGTCAAGGTCAAGGTCAAGGTCAAGGTCAAGGTCAAGGTCAAAGGTCAAGGTCAAGTTCAAGGTCAAATGTCAAAGGTCAAGGTCAAAGGTCAAAGGTCAAAGGTCAAGGTCAAAGGTCAAGTTCAAGGTCAAAGGTCAAGGTCAAGGTCAAGGTCAAAGTTCAAGGTCAAAGGTCAAGGTCAAAGTCAAGGTCAAAGGTCAAGGTAAAAGTCAAGGTCAAAGGTCAAGGTCAAGGTCAAGGTCAAGGTCAAGGTCAAGGTCAAGGTCAAAGGTCAAAGGTCAAGGTCAAAGGTCAAGCTCAAGGTCAAGGTCAAGGTCAAGGTCAAGGTCAAGGTCAAGGTCAAGGTCATGGTCATGGTCAAGGTCAAGGTCAAGGTCAAGGTCAAGGTCAAGGTCAAAGGTCAAGGTCAAGTTCAAGGTCAAATGTCAAAGGTCAAGGTCAAAGGTCAAAGGTCAAGGTCAAAGGTCAAGTTCAAGGTCAAAGGTCAAGGTCAAGGTCAAGGTCAAAGTTCAAGGTCAAAGTCAAGGTCAAAGGTCAAGGCCAAGGTCAAGGTCAAGGTCAAAGGTCAAAGGTCAAGGTCAAGGTCAAGGTCAAGGTCAAGGTCAAAGGTCAAGGTCAAGGTCAAGGTCAAGGTCAAGGTCAAGGTCAAGGTCAAGGTCAAAGGTCAAGGTCAAGGTCAAGGTCAAGGTCAAAGTTCAAGGTCAAGTTCAAGGTCAAATGTCAAAGGTCAAGGTCAAAGGTCAAAGGTCAAGGTCAAAGGTCAAGTTCAAGGTCAAAGGTCAAGGTCAAGGTCAAGGTCAAGGTCAAAGGTCAAGGCCAAGGTCAAGGTCAAGGTCAAGGTCAAAGGTCAAAGGTCAAGGTCAAGGTCGAGGTCAAGGTCAAGGTTAAGGTCAAGGTCAAGGTCAAGGTCAAGGTCAAGGTCAAGGTCAAGGTCAAGGTCAAGGTCAAGGTCAAGGTCAAGGTCAAGGTCAAGGTCAAGGTCAAGGTCAAGGTCAAGGTCAAGGTCAAGGTCAAGGTCAAGGTCAAAGGTCAAAGGTCAAGGTCAAAGGTCAAGGTCAAGGTCAAGGTCAAAGGTCAAGGTCAAGTTCAAGGTCAAAGGTCAAGGTCAAGGTCAAAGGTCAAGGTCAAAGGTCAAGGTCAAGGTCAAGGTCAAGGTCAAGGTCAAGGTCAAGGTCAAGGTCAAGGTCAAGGTCAAGGTCAAGGTCAAGGTCAAGGTCAAGGTCAAGGTCAAAGGTCAAGGTCAAGGTCAAGGTCAAGGTCAAGGTCAAAGTCAAGGTCAAAGGTCAAGGTCAAGGTCAAGGTCAAGGTCAAGGTCAAGGTCAAGGTCAAGGTCAAGGTCAAGGTCAAGGTCAAGGTCAAGGTCAAGGTCAAGGTCAAGGTCAAAGGTCAAGGTCAAAGGTCAAGGTCAAAGGTCAAGGTCAAGGTCAAGGTCAAGGTGAAGGTCAAGGTCAAAGGTCAAGGTCAAGGTCAAGGTCAAGGTCAAGGTCAAGGTCAAGGTCAAGGTCAAGGTCAAAGGTCAAAGGTCAAGGTCAAAGGTCATGGTCATGGTCAAGGTCAAGGTCAAGGTCAAGGTCAAGGTCAAGGTCAAGGTCAAAGGTCAAGGTCAAGTTCAAGGTCAAATGTCAAAGGTCAAGGTCAAAGGTCAAAGGTCAAGGTCAAGGTCAAAGGTCAAAGGTCAAGGTCAAAGGTCAAGGTCAAGGTCAAGGTCAAAGGTCAAGGTCAAGTTCAAGGTCAAAGGTCAAGGTCAAGGTCAAAGGTCAAGGTCAAAGGTCAAGGTCAAGGTCAAGGTCAAGGTCAAGGTCAAGGTCAAGGTCAAGGTCAAGGTCAAGGTCAAGGTCAAGGTCAAGGTCAAGGTCAAAGGTCAAGGTCAAGGTCAAGGTCAAGGTCAAAGTCAAGGTCAAAGGTCAAGGTCAAGGTCAAGGTCAAGGTCAAGGTCAAGGTCAAGGTCAAGGTCAAGGTCAAGGTCAAAGGTCAAGGTCAAAGGTCAAGGTCAAGGTCAAGGTCAAAGGTCAAGGTCAAGTTCAAGGTCAAAGGTCAAGGTCAAGGTCAAAGGTCAAGGTCAAAGGTCAAGGTCAAGGTCAAGGTCAAGGTCAAGGTCAAGGTCAAGGTCAAAGTCAAGGTCAAAGGTCAAGGTCAAGGTCAAGGTCAAGGTCAAGGTCAAGGTCAAGGTCAAGGTCAAGGTCAAGGTCAAAGGTCAAGGTCAAAGGTCAAGGTCAAGGTCAAGGTCAAAGGTCAAGGTCAAGGTCAAGGTCAAGGTCAAGGTCAAGGTCAAGGTCAAGGTCAAGGTCAAGGTCAAGGTCAAGGTCAAGGTCAAAGGTCAAAGGTCAAAGGTCAAGGTCAAAGGTCATGGTCATGGTCAAGGTCAAGGTCAAGGTCAAGGTCAAGGTCAAAGGTCAAGGTCAAGTTCAAGGTCAAATGTCAAAGGTCAAGGTCAAAGGTCAAAGGTCAAAGGTCAAGGTCAAGGTCAAAGGTCAAGTTCAAGGTCAAAGGTCAAGGTCAAGGTCAAGGTCAAGGTCAAGGTCAAGGTCAAGGTCAAGGTCAAAGGTCAAGGTCAAGGTCAAGGTCAAAGGTCAAGGTCAAGGTCAAGGTCAAGGTCAAAGGTCAAGCTCAAGGTCAAGGTCAAGGTCAAGGTCATGGTCATGGTCATGGTCAAGGTCAAGGTCAAGGTCAAGGTCAAGGTCAAGGTCAAAGGTCAAGGTCAAAGGTCAAGGTCAAAGGTCAAGGACAAGGTCAAGGTCAAAGGTCAAGGTCAAGTTCAAGGTCAAAGGTCAAGGTCAAGGTCAAGGTCAAGGTCAAGGTCAAGGTCAAGGTCAAGGTCAAGGTCAAGGTCAAGGTCAAGGTCAAGGTCAAGGTCAAGGTCAAGGTCAAGGTCAAGGTCAAGGTCAAGGTCAAGGTCAAGGTCAAGGTCAAGGTCAAAGGTCAAAGGTCAAGGTCAAGGTCAAAGGTCAAGCTCAAGGTCAAGGTCAAGGTCAAGGTCAAGGTCAAGGTCGTGGTCATGGTCAAGGTCAAGGTCAAGGTCAAGGTCAAGGTCAAGGTCAAAGGTCAAGGTCAAGTTCAAGGTCAAGGTCAAGGTCAAGGTCAAGGTCAAGGTCAAAGGTCAAGGTCAAGGTCAAGGTCAAAGGTCAAGGTCAAGGTCAAGGTCAAGGTCAAGGTCAAGGTCAAGGTCATGGTCATGGTCAAGGTCAAGGTCAAGGTCAAGGTCAAGGTCAAGGTCAAGGTCAAAGGTCAAGGTCAAGTTCAAGGTCAAATGTCAAAGGTCAAGGTCAAAGGTCAAAGGTCAAGGTCAAAGGTCAAGTTTGTGACGGTTAGCGAACAGATTCCGTTGACTTTCCCACAGGAATCTCTTCAAAAGTCGTCTCTGGCAGGAAACGTCCTAGATAACCTTTTCATATCTTAGTTGATCCCTTTTAACGAAGACCGACTTCTGGCTCAACTTAATGGAAATCGACAAAAACTAGAGTCTGGTCCTAAGCGGCGATTAGATCATGAACATACCACCCCCTTCAATTTTGGGGTATATAAACCCGTACATTTTTACTCTCGGGGGCAGTACTTCCATAGTCACGAATCGTGTCGCGTCGTGCTGTATTTTCGTAAGTCGATTTCCAGTAAGATCGGGCTAAAGTTCCCCTTCGGACCAACCTTTGAACCGTATAGATTCCGTAGTCCGGTAATAAATCTATTAAGGCATTTAGTAAAATCGCTTCGAAACCCCCGCATCTTGCCAGTGCGTCAACATCGAGCAACCTAGGTAATATTCTTTTATTCTCGCACACACTATCTCGCGACACATACACATATATTTCATTGTAAACTATAACGATTTTGAATATATCTGAATTTTACCTAATCACTTCTAAATTCTTTCAACCCTTAATTATTGTTATACCAATCCTAATCTAATAGTTGAACGTTCCCACATGATACAATCTTACCGCTCGGATTGTATCAATTAAATTATACTTGTTACGAGGCTTACTAACAACTCCATCACCTATCAAACTCTTAGACGACATTCCAATCGCCTAATCGGGATACTTTCCAACCTAGTACCTACCCGATTTCATATTGGGATCATCCACATTACCTATACGTCCACACACAAATTAAACGGCAACCTGACAATCGTATCAAGGATCGTCCGTTTTTCCTTTGAATCCAACATACTAGCGGCTCCCTGACAATCGTATCAAGGTGCGTCCGCTAAACTCTATAACCTCCTTAATAATCTTTCAAGTCAGAGTTCCCCATTCACACGTAGGTTCATCCCTGAAACTTCACTCATACTAGCGGCAACCTGACAATCGTATCAAGGATCGTCCGCTTTAACTAACAGTTTTTAACCATACTCCCAGGGTAATAACCCTTCGCCGGCCACTCGTGCTGCTCGCGGCCCTGGCTCGTAACAAGTTCAAGGTCAAAGGTCAAGGTCAAGGTCAAGGTCAAAGTTCAAGGTCAAAGTCAAGGTCAAAGGTCAAGGCCAAGGTCAAGGTCAAGGTCAAGGTCAAAGGTCAAAGGTCAAGGTCAAGGTCAAGGTCAAGGTCAAAGGTCAAGGTCAAGGTCAAGGTCAAGGTCAAGGTCAAGGTCAAGGTCAAAGGTAAAGGTCAAGGTCAAGGTCAAGGTCAAGGTCAAAGGTCAAGGTCAAGTTCAAGGTCAAATGTCAAAGGTCAAGGTCAAAGGTCAAAGGTCAAGGTCAAAGGTCAAGTTCAAGGTCAAAGGTCAAGGTCAAGGTCAAGGTCAAAGTTCAAGGTCAAAGGTCAAGGTCAAGGTCAAGGTCAAGGTCAAAGGTCAAGGCCAAGGTCAAGGTCAAGGTCAAAGGTCAAAGGTCAAGGTCAAGGTCCAGGTCGAGGTCAAGGTCAAGGTCAAGGTCAAGGTCAAGGTCAAGGTCAAGGTCAAGGTCAAGGTCAAGGTCAAGGTCAAGGTCAAGGTCAAGGTCAAGGTCAAGGTCAAGGTCAAGGTCAAGGTCAAGGTCAAGGTCAAAGGTCAAAGGTCAAGGTCAAAGGTCAAGGTCAAGGTCAAGGTCAAGGTCAAGGTCAAAGGTCAAGGTCAAGTTCAAGGTCAAGGTCAAAGGTCAAGGTCAAGGTCAAGGTCAAAGGTCAAGGTCAAAGGTCAAGGTCAAGGTCAAGGTCAAAGGTCAAGGTCAAGTTCAAGGTCAAAGGTCAAGGTCAAGGTCAAGGTCAAGGTCAAGGTCAAGGTCAAGGTCAAGGTCAAAGGTCAACGTCAAGGTCAAGGTCAAGGTCAAGGTCAAGGTCAAAGGTCAAAGGTCAAGGTCAAAGGTCAAAGGTCAAGGTCAAGGTCAAGGTCAAAGTTAAAGGTCAAAGGTCAAGGTCAAAGTCAAGGTCAAAGGTCAAGGCCAAGGTCAAGGTCAAAGTTCAAGGTCAAAGGTCAAGGTCAAAGTCAAGGTCAAAGGTCAAGGCCAAGGTCAAGGTCAAGGTCAAGGTCAAAGGTCAAAGGTCAAGGTCAAGGTCAAGGTCAAGGTCAAGGTCAAGGTCAAGGTCAAAGGTCAAGGTCAAGGTCAAGGTCAAGGTCAAGGTCAAGGTCAAGGTCAAGGTCAAGGTCAAGGTCAAGGTCAAGGTCAAGGTCAAGGTCAAGGTCAAAGGTCAAGGTCAAAGGTCAAGGTCAAGGTCAAGGTCAAAGGTCAAGGTCAAGTTCAAGGTCAAAGGTCAAGGTCAAGGTCAAAGGTCAAGGTCAAAGGTCAAGGTCAAGGTCAAGGTCAAGGTCAAGGTCAAGGTCAAGGTCAAGGTCAAAGGTCAAGGTCAAAGGTCAAGGTCAAGGTCAAGGTCAAGGTCAAGGTCAAAGGTCAAAGGTCAAGGTCAAAGGTCAAGGTCAAGGTCAAGGTCAAGGTCAAGGTCAAGGTCAAGGTCAAGGTCAAGGTCAAGGTCAAGGTCAAAGGTCAAGGTCAAGGTCAAGGTCAAGGTCAAGGTCAAGGTCAAAGGTCAAGGTCAAAGGTCAAGGTCAAGGTCAAGGTCAAGGTCAAAGGTCAAGGTCAAGTTCAAGGTCAAAGGTCAAGGTCAAGGTCAAGGTCAAAGGTCAAGGTCAAGGTCAAGGTCAAAGGTCAAGGTCAAGTTCAAGGTCAAAGGTCAAGGTCAAGGTCAAAGGTCAAGGTCAAAGGTCAAGGTCAAGGTCAAGGTCAAGGTCAAGGTCAAAGGTCAAGGTCAAAGGTCAAGGTCAAGGTCAAGGTCAAGGTCAAGGTCAAAGGTCAAAGGTCAAGGTCAAAGGTCAAGGTCAAGGTCAAGGTCAAGGTCAAGGTCAAGGTCAAGGTCAAGGTCAAGGTCAAGGTCAAGGTCAAGGTCAAGGTCAAGGTCAAAGGTCAAGGTCAAGGTCAAGGTCAAGGTCAAGGTCAAGGTCAAGGTCAAAGGTCAAGGTCAAAGGTCAAGGTCAAGGTCAAGGTCAAGGTCAAAGGTCAAGGTCAAGGTCAAGGTCAAAGGTCAAGGTCAAGGTCAAGGTCAAAGGTCAAGGTCAAGGTCAAGGTCAAAGGTCAAGGTCAAGTTCAAGGTCAAAGGTCAAGGTCAAGGTCAAAGGTCAAGGTCAAAGGTCAAGGTCAAGGTCAAGGTCAAGGTCAAGGTCAAGGTCAATGTCAAGGTCAAGGTCAAAGGTCAAGGTCAAGGTCAAGGTCAAGGTCAAGGTCAAGGTCAAGGTCAAGGTCAAGGTCAAAGGTCAAGGTCAAGGTCAAGGTCAAGGTCAAGGTCAAGGTCAAGGTCAAGGTCAAGGTCAAGGTCAAAGGTCAAGGTCAAGGTCAAGGTCAAGGTCAAATGTCAAAGGTCAAGGTCAAAGGTCAAAGGTCAAGGTCAAAGGTCAAGTTCAAGGTCAAAGGTCAAGGTCAAGGTCAAGGTCAAAGTTCAAGGTCAAAGGTCAAGGTCAAGGTCAAGGTCAAGGTCAAAGGTCAAGGCCAAGGTCAAGGTCAAGGTCAAGGTCAAAGGTCAAAGGTCAAGGTCAAGGTCGAGGTCAAGGTCAAGGTCAAGGTCAAGGTCAAGGTCAAGGTCAAGGTCAAGGTCAAGGTCAAGGTCAAGGTCAAGGTCAAGGTCAAGGTCAAGGTCAAGGTCAAGGTCAAGGTCAAGGTCAAGGTCAAGGTCAAGGTCAAGGTCAAGGTCAAGGTCAAAGGTCAAAGGTCAAGGTCAAAGGTCAAGGTCAAGGTCAAGGTCAAGGTCAAAGGTCAAGGTCAAGTTCAAGGTCAAAGGTCAAGGTCAAGGTCAAAGGTCAAGGTCAAAGGTCAAGGTCAAGGTCAAGGTCAAGGTCAAGGTCAAGGTCAAGGTCAAGGTCAAGGTCAAGGTCAAGGTCAAGGTCAAGGTCAAGGTCAAGGTCAAAGGTCAAGGTCAAGGTCAAGGTCAAGGTCAAGGTCAAGGTCAAAGTCAAGGTCAAAGGTCAAGGTCAAGGTCAAGGTCAAGGTCAAGGTCAAGGTCAAGGTCAAGGTCAAGGTCAAGGTCAAGGTCAAGGTCAAGGTCAAAGGTCAAGGTCAAAGGTCAAGGTCAAGGTCAAGGTCAAAGGTCAAGGTCAAGTTCAAGGTCAAAGGTCAAGGTCAAGGTCAAAGGTCAAGGTCAAGGTCAAGGTCAAGGTCAAGGTCAAGGTCAAGGTCAAAGGTCAAGGTCAAGGTCAAGGTCAAGGTCAAGGTCAAGGTCAAGGTCAAGGTCAAGGTCAAGGTCAAAGGTCAAGGTCAAAGGTCATGGTCATGGTCAAGGTCAAGGTCAAGGTCAAGGTCAAGGTCAAAGGTCAAGGTCAAGTTCAAGGTCAAATGTCAAAGGTCAAGGTCAAAGGTCAAAGGTCAAGGTCAAGGTCAAAGGTCAAAGGTCAAGGTCAAAGGTCAAGGTCAAGGTCAAGGTCAAAGGTCAAGGTCAAGTTCAAGGTCAAAGGTCAAGGTCAAGGTCAAAGGTCAAGGTCAAAGGTCAAGGTCAAGGTCAAGGTCAAGGTCAAGGTCAAGGTCAAGGTCAAGGTCAAGGTCAAGGTCAAGGTCAAAGGTCAAGGTCAAGGTCAAGGTCAAAGTCAAGGTCAAAGGTCAAGGTCAAGGTCAAGGTCAAGGTCAAGGTCAAGGTCAAGGTCAAGGTCAAGGTCAAGGTCAAGGTCAAGGTCAAAGGTCAAGGTCAAAGGTCAAGGTCAAGGTCAAGGTCAAAGGTCAAGGTCAAGTTCAAGGTCAAAGGTCAAGGTCAAGGTCAAAGGTCAAGGTCAAAGGTCAAGGTCAAGGTCAAGGTCAAGGTCAAGGTCAAGGTCAAGGTCAAGGTCAAAGGTCAAGGTCAAGGTCAAGGTCAAGGTCAAGGTCAAGGTCAAGGTCAAGGTCAAGGTCAAGGTCAAGGTCAAAGGTCAAAGGTCAAGGTCAAAGGTCATGGTCATGGTCAAGGTCAAGGTCAAGGTCAAGGTCAAGGTCAAAGGTCAAGGTCAAGTTCAAGGTCAAATGTCAAAGGTCAAGGTCAAAGGTCAAAGGTCAAAGGTCAAGGTCAAGGTCAAAGGTCAAGTTCAAGGTCAAAGGTCAAGGTCAAGGTCAAGGTCAAGGTCAAGGTCAAGGTCAAGGTCAAAGGTCAAGGTCAAGGTCAAGGTCAAAGGTCAAGGTCAAGGTCAAGGTCAAGGTCAAAGGTCAAGCTCAAGGTCAAGGTCAAGGTCAAGGTCATGGTCATGGTCATGGTCAAGGTCAAGGTCAAGGTCAAGGTCAAGGTCAAAGGTCAAGGTCAAAGGTCAAGGTCAAAGGTCAAGGACAAGGTCAAGGTCAAAGGTCAAGGTCAAGTTCAAGGTCAAGGTCAAAGGTCAAGGTCAAGGTCAAGGTCAAGGTCAAGGTCAAGGTCAAGGTCAAGGTCAAGGTCAAGGTCAAGGTCAAGGTCAAGGTCAAGGTCAAGGTCAAGGTCAAGGTCAAGGTCAAAGGTCAAAGGTCAAGGTCAAGGTCAAAGGTCAAGCTCAAGGTCAAGGTCAAGGTCAAGGTCAAGGTCGTGGTCATGGTCAAGGTCAAGGTCAAGGTCAAGGTCAAGGTCAAGGTCAAAGGTCAAGGTCAAGTTCAAGGTCAAGGTCAAGGTCAAGGTCAAGGTCAAGGTCAAAGGTCAAGGTCAAGGTCAAGGTCAAAGGTCAAGGTCAAGGTCAAGGTCAAGGTCAAGGTCAAGGTCAAGGTCATGGTCATGGTCAAGGTCAAGGTCAAGGTCAAGGTCAAGGTCAAGGTCAAGGTCAAGGTCAAAGGTCAAGGTCAAGTTCAAGGTCAAATGTCAAAGGTCAAGGTCAAAGGTCAAAGGTCAAGGTCAAAGGTCAAGTTTGTGACGGTTAGCGAACAGATTCCGTTGACTTTCCCACAGGAATCTCTTCAAAAGTCGTCTCTGGCAGGAAACGTCCTAGATAACCTTTTCATATCTTAGTTGATCCCTTTTAACGAAGACCGACTTCTGGCTCAACTTAATGGAAATCGACAAAAACTAGAGTCTGGTCCTAAGCGGCGATTAGATCATGAACATACCACCCCCTTCAATTTTGGGGTATATAAACCCGTACATTTTTACTCTCGGGGGCAGTACTTCCATAGTCACGAATCGTGTCGCGTCGTGCTGTATTTTCGTAAGTCGATTTCCAGTAAGATCGGGCTAAAGTTCCCCTTCGGACCAACCTTTGAACCGTATAGATTCCGTAGTCCGGTAATAAATCTATTAAGGCATTTAGTAAAATCGCTTCGAAACCCCCGCATCTTGCCAGTGCGTCAACATCGAGCAACCTAGGTAATATTCTTTTATTCTCGCACACACTATCTCGCGACACATACACATATATTTCATTGTAAACTATAACGATTTTGAATATATCTGAATTTTACCTAATCACTTCTAAATTCTTTCAACCCTTAATTATTGTTATACCAATCCTAATCTAATAGTTGAACGTTCCCACATGATACAATCTTACCGCTCGGATTGTATCAATTAAATTATACTTGTTACGAGGCTTACTAACAACACCATCACCTATCAAACTCTTAGACGACATTCCAATCGCCTAATCGGGATATTTTCCAACCTAGTACCTACCCGATTTCATATTGGGATCATCCACATTACCTATACGTCCACACACAAATTAAACGGCAACCTGACAATCGTATCAAGGATCGTCCGTTTTTCCTTTGAATCCAACATACTAGCGGCTCCCTGACAATCGTATCAAGGTGCGTCCGCTAAACTCTATAACCTCCTTAATAATCTTTCAAGTCAGAGTTCCCCATTCACACGTAGGTTCATCCCTGAAACTTCACTCATACTAGCGGCAACCTGACAATCGTATCAAGGATCGTCCGCTTTAACTAACAGTTTTTAACCATACTCCCAGGGTAATAACCCTTCGCCGGCCACTCGTGCTGCTCGCGGCCCTGGCTCGTAACAAGTTCAAGGTCAAAGGTCAAGGTCAAGGTCAAGGTCAAAGTTCAAAGTCAAGGTCAAAGGTCAAGGCCAAGGCCAAGGTCAAGGTCAAGGTCAAGGTCAAAGGTCAAAGGTCAAGGTCAAGGTCAAGGTCAAGGTCAAGGTCAAAGGTCAAGGTCAAGGTCAAGGTCAAGGTCAAGGTCAAGGTCAAGGTCAAGGTCAAGGTCAAGGTCAAGGTCAAGGTCAAGGTCAAAGGTAAAGGTCAAGGTCAAGGTCAAGGTCAAAGGTCAAGGTCAAGTTCAAGGTCAAATGTCAAAGGTCAAGGTCAAAGGTCAAAGGTCAAGGTCAAAGGTCAAGTTCAAGGTCAAAGGTCAAGGTCAAGGTCAAGGTCAAAGTTCAAGGTCAAAGGTCAAGGTCAAGGTCAAGGTCAAGGTCAAAGGTCAAGGCCAAGGTCAAGGTCAAGGTCAAAGGTCAAAGGTCAAAGGTCAAGGTCAAGGTCGAGGTCAAGGTCAAGGTCAAGGTCAAGGTCAAGGTCAAGGTCAAGGTCAAGGTCAAGGTCAAGGTCAAGGTCAAGGTCAAGGTCAAGGTCAAGGTCAAGGTCAAGGTCAAGGTCAAGGTCAAGGTCAAGGTCAAGGTCAAAGGTCAAAGGTCAAGGTCAAAGGTCAAGGTCAAGGTCAAGGTCAAGGTCAAAGGTCAAGGTCGAGTTCAAGGTCAAAGGTCAAGGTCAAGGTCAAAGGTCAAGGTCAAAGGTCAAGGTCAAGGTCAAGGTCAAGGTCAAGGTCAAGGTCAAGGTCAAGGTCAAGGTCAAGGTCAAGGTCAAGGTCAAGGTCAAGGTCAAGGTCAAGGTCAAGGTCAAAGGTCAAGGTCAAGGTCAAGGTCAAGGTCAAGGTCAAAGTCAAGGTCAAAGGTCAAGGTCAAGGTCAAGGTCAAGGTCAAGGTCAAGGTCAAGGTCAAGGTCAAGGTCAAGGTCAAGGTCAAGGTCAAGGTCAAGGTCAAAGGTCAAGGTCAAAGGTCAAGGTCAAGGCCAAGGTCAAGGTCAAGGTCAAAGGTCAAAGGTCAAGGTCAAGGTCAAGGTCAAAGGTCAAGGTCAAAGGTCAAGGTCAAGGTCAAGGTCAAGGTCAAAGGTCAAGGTCAAGGTCAAGGTCAAGGTCAAGGTCAAGGTCAAGGTCAAAGGTCAAAGGTCAAGGTCAAAGGTCATGGTCATGGTCAAGGTCAAGGTCAAGGTCAAGGTCAAAGGTCAAGGTCAAGTTCAAGGTCAAATGTCAAAGGTCAAGGTCAAAGGTCAAAGGTCAAGGTCAAAGGTCAAGTTCAAGGTCAAAGGTCAAGGTCAAGGTCAAGATCAAAGTTCAAGGTCAAAGGTCAAGGTCAAAGTCAAGGTCAAAGGTCAAGGTCAAGGTCAAGGTCAAGGTCAAGGTCAAGGTCAAGGTCAAGGTCAAGGTCAAGGTCAAGGTCAAGGTCAAGGTCAAAGGTCAAGGTCAAGTTCAAGGTCAAAGGTCAAGGTCAAGGTCAAGGTCAAGGTCAAGGTCAAGGTCAAGGTCAAGGTCAAGGTCAAGGTCAAGGTCAAGGTCAAAGGTCAAAGGTCAAAGGTCAAGGTCAAGGTCAAAGGTCAAGCTCAAGGTCAAGGTCAAGGTCAAGGTCAAGGTCAAAGGTCAAGGTCAAAGGTCAAGGTCAAGGTCAAGGTCAAAGGTCAAGGTCAAGTTCAAGGTCAAAGGTCAAGGTCAAGGTCAAAGGTCAAGGTCAAGGTCAAGGTCAAGGTCAAGGTCAAGGTCAAGGTCAAAGGTCAAGGTCAAGGTCAAGGTCAAGGTCAAGGTCAAAGTCAAGGTCAAAGGTCAAGGTCAAGGTCAAGGTCAAGGTCAAGGTCAAGGTCAAGGTCAAGGTCAAAGGTCAAGGTCAAAGGTCAAGGTCAAGGTCAAGGTCAAAGGTCAAGGTCAAGTTCAAGGTCAAAGGTCAAGGTCAAGGACAAAGGTCAAGGTCAAAGGTCAAGGTCAAGGTCAAGGTCAAGGTCAAGGTCAAGGTCAAGGTCAAAGGTCAAGGTCAAGGTCAAGGTCAAGGTCAAGGTCAAGGTCAAGGTCAAGGTCAAGGTCAAAGGTCAAAGGTCAAGGTCAAAGGTCATGGTCATGGTCAAGGTCAAGGTCAAGGTCAAGGTCAAGGTCAAAGGTCAAGGTCAAGTTCAAGGTCAAATGTCAAAGGTCAAGGTCAAAGGTCAAAGGTCAAGGTCAAAGGTCAAGTTCAAGGTCAAAGGTCAAGGTCAAGGTCAAGGTCAAAGTTCAAGGGTCAAAGGTCAAGGTCAAAGTCAAGGTCAAAGGTCAAGGTCAAGGTCAAGGTCAAAGGTCAAGGTCAAGTTCAAGGTCAAAGGTCAAGGTCAAGGTCAAAGGTCAAGGTCAAAGGTCAAGGTCAAGGTCAAGGTCAAGGTCAAAGGTCAAGGTCAAGGTCAAGGTCAAGGTCAAGGTCAAGGTCAAAGGTCAAGCTCAAGGTCAAGGTCAAGGTCAAGGTCATGGTCATGGTCATGGTCAAGGTCAAGGTCAAGGTCAAGGTCAAGGTCAAGGTCAAGGTCAAAGGTCAAGGTCAAAGGTCAAGGTCAAAGGTCAAGGACAAGGTCAAGGTCAAAGGTCAAGGTC
Source organism: Lasioglossum villosulum (assembly GCA_963971365.1). Classification (NCBI taxonomy): domain Eukaryota; kingdom Metazoa; phylum Arthropoda; class Insecta; order Hymenoptera; family Halictidae; genus Lasioglossum; species Lasioglossum villosulum. The sequence goes on along the minus strand of CAXARU010000015.1, from coordinate 173,368 downwards.
AAGTTCAAGGTCAAAGGTCAAGGTCAAGGTCAAGGTCAAGGTCAAGGTCAAGGTCAAGGTCAAGGTCAAGGTCAAGGTCAAGGTCAAGGTCAAGGTCAAGGTCAAGGTCAAGGTCAAGGTCAAGGTCAAAGGTCAAAGGTCAAGGTCAAGGTCAAAGGTCAAGCTCAAGGTCAAGGTCAAGGTCAAGGTCAAGGTCGTGGTCATGGTCAAGGTCAAGGTCAAGGTCAAGGTCAAGGTCAAGGTCAAAGGTCAAGGTCAAGTTCAAGGTCAAATGTCAAAGGTCAAGGTCAAAGGTCAAAGGTCAAGGTCAAAGGTCAAGTTCAAGGTCAAAGGTCAAGGTCAAGGTCAAGGTCAAAGTTCAAGGTCAAAGGTCAAGGTCAAAGTAAAGGTCAAAGGTCAAGGTCAAGGTCAAGGTCAAGGTCAAGGTCAAGGTCAAGGTCAAGGTCAAGGTCAAAGGTCAAAGGTCAAGGTCAAGGTCAAGGTCAAAGGTCAAGGTCAAGGTCAAGGTCAAGGTCAAGGTCAAGGTCAAGGTCATGGTCATGGTCAAGGTCAAGGTCAAGGTCAAGGTCAAGGTCAAGGTCAAGGTCAAGGTCAAAGGTCAAGGTCAAGTTCAAGGTCAAATGTCAAAGGTCAAGGTCAAAGGTCAAAGGTCAAGGTCAAAGGTCAAGTTTGTGACGGTTAGCGAACAGATTCCGTTGACTTTCCCACAGGAATCTCTTCAAAAGTCGTCTCTGGCAGGAAACGTCCTAGATAACCTTTTCATATCTTAGTTGATCCCTTTTAACGAAGACCGACTTCTGGCTCAACTTAATGGAAATCGACAAAAACTAGAGTCTGGTCCTAAGCGGCGATTAGATCATGAACATACCACCCCCTTCAATTTTGGGGTATATAAACCCGTACATTTTTACTCTCGGGGGCAGTACTTCCATAGTCACGAATCGTGTCGCGTCGTGCTGTATTTTCGTAAGTCGATTTCCAGTAAGATCGGGCTAAAGTTCCCCTTCGGACCAACCTTTGAACCGTATAGATTCCGTAGTCCGGTAATAAATCTATTAAGGCATTTAGTAAAATCGCTTCGAAACCCCCGCATCTTGCCAGTGCGTCAACATCGAGCAACCTAGGTAATACTCTTTTATTCTCGCACACACTATCTCGCGACACATACACATATATTTCATTGTAAACTATAACGATTTTGAATATATCTGAATTTTACCTAATCACTTCTAAATTCTTTCAACCCTTAATTATTGTTATACCAATCCTAATCTAATAGTTGAACGTTCCCACATGATACAATCTTACCGCTCGGATTGTATCAATTAAATTATACTTGTTACGAGGCTTACTAACAACCCCATCACCTATCAAACTCTTAGACGACATTCCAATCGCCTAATCGGGATATTTTCCAACCTAGTACCTACCCGATTTCATATTGGGATCATCCACATTACCTATACGTCCACACACAAATTAAACGGCAACCTGACAATCGTATCAAGGATCGTCCGTTTTTCCTTTGAATCCAACATACTAGCGGCTCCCTGACAATCGTATCAAGGTGCGTCCGCTAAACTCTATAACCTCCTTAATAATCTTTCAAGTCAGAGTTCCCCATTCACACGTAGGTTCATCCCTGAAACTTCACTCATACTAGCGGCAACCTGACAATCGTATCAAGGATCGTCCGCTTTAACTAACAGTTTTTAACCATACTCCCAGGGTAATAACCCTTCGCCGGCCACTCGTGCTGCTCGCGGCCCTGGCTCGTAACAAGTTCAAGGTCAAAGGTCAAGGTCAAGGTCAAGGTCAAAGTTCAAGGTCAAAGTCAAGGTCAAAGGTCAAGGCCAAGGTCAAGGTCAAGGTCAAAGGTCAAAGGTCAAGGTCAAGGTCAAGGTCAAGGTCAAGGTCAAAGGTCAAGGTCAAGGTCAAGGTCAAGGTCAAGGTCAAGGTCAAGGTCAAGGTCAAGGTCAAGGTCAAGGTCAAAGGTAAAGGTCAAGGTCAAGGTCAAGGTCAAAGGTCAAGGTCAAGTTCAAGGTCAAATGTCAAAGGTCAAGGTCAAAGGTCAAAGGTCAAGGTCAAAGGTCAAGTTCAAGGTCAAAGGTCAAGGTCAAGGTCAAGGTCAAAGTTCAAGGTCAAAGGTCAAGGTCAAGGTCAAGGTCAAGGTCAAAGGTCAAGGCCAAGGTCAAGGTCAAGGTCAAAGGTCAAAGGTCAAGGTCAAGGTCAAGGTCGAGGTCAAGGTCAAGGTCAAGGTCAAGGTCAAGGTCAAGGTCAAGGTCAAGGTCAAGGTCAAGGTCAAGGTCAAGGTCAAGGTCAAGGTCAAGGTCAAGGTCAAGGTCAAGGTCAAGGTCAAGGTCAAAGGTCAAAGGTCAAGGTCAAGGTCAAGGTCAAGGTCAAAGTCAAGGTCAAAGGTCAAGGTCAAGGTCAAGGTCAAGGTCAAGGTCAAGGTCAAGGTCAAGGTCAAGGTCAAGGTCAAGGCCAAGGTCAAGGTCAAGGTCAAAGGTCAAAGGTCAAGGTCAAGGTCAAGGTCAAAGGTCAAGGTCAAAGGTCAAGGTCAAGTTCAAGGTCAAAGGTCAAGGTCAAGGTCAAGGTCAAAGGTCAAGGTCAAGGTCAAAGGTCAAGTTCAAGGTCAAAGGTCAAGGCCAAGGTCAAGGTCAAGGTCAAAGGTCAAGGTCAAGGTCAAGGTCAAGGTCAAGGTGTAGGTCAAGGTCAAAGGTCAAAGGTCAAAGGTCAAAGGTCAAGGTCAAGGTCAAGGTCAAGGTCAAGGTCAAGGTCAAGGTCAAGGTCAAGGTCAAGGTCAAGGTCAAAGGTCAAGGTCAAGGTCAAGGTCAAGGTCAAGGTCAAGGTCAAGGTCAAGGTCAAGGTCAAGGTCAAGGTCAAGGTCAAGGTCTAGGTCTAGGTCTAGGTCTAGGTCTAGGTCTAGGTCTAGTTCTAGGTCAAGGTCAAGGTCAAGGTCAAGGTCAAGGTCAAGGTCAAGGTCAAGGTCAAGGTCAAGGTCAAGGTCAAGGTCAAGGTCAAGGTCAAGGTCAAAGGTCAAAGGTCAAACGTCAAGGTCAAGGTCAAAGGTCAAGTTCAAGGTCAATGGTCAAGGTCAAGGTCAAGGTCAAAGGTCAAGGTCAAGGTCAAGGTCAAGGTCAAGGTCAAGGTCAAAGGTCAAAGGTCAAGGTCAAAGGTCATGGTCATGGTCAAGGTCAAGGTCAAGGTCAAGGTCAAAGGTCAAGGTCAAGTTCAAGGTCAAATGTCAAAGGTCAAGGTCAAAGGTCAAAGGTCAAGGTCAAAGGTCAAGTTCAAGGTCAAAGGTCAAGGTCAAGGTCAAGGTCAAAGTTCAAGGTCAAAGGTCAAAGGTCAAGGTCAAGTTCAAGGTCAAAGGTCAAGGTCAAGGTCAAGGTCAAGGTCAAGGTCAAGGTCAAGGTCAAGGTCAAGGTCAAGGTCAAGGTCAAGGTCAAGGTCAAGGTCAAGGTCAAGGTCAAGGTCAAGGTCAAAGGTCAAAGGTCAAGGTCAAGGTCAAAGGTCAAGCTCAAGGTCAAGGTCAAGGTCAAGGTCAAGGTCAAAGGTCAAGGTCAAAGGTCAAGGTCAAGGTCAAGGTCAAGGTCAAAGGTCAAGGTCAAGGTCAAGGTCAAAGGTCAAGGTCAAGGTCAAAGGTCAAGGTCAAGGTCAAGGTCAAGGTCAAGGTCAAGGTCAAGGTCAAGGTCAAAGGTCAAGGTCAAGGTCAAGGTCAAGGTCAAGGTCAAAGTCAAGGTCAAAGGTCAAGGTCAAGGTCAAGGTCAAGGTCAAGGTCAAGGTCAAGGTCAAGGTCAAGGTCAAGGTCAAGGTCAAGGTCAAGGTCAAGGTCAAGGTCAAAGGTCAAGGTCAAAGGTCAAGGTCAAGGTCAAGGTCAAAGGTCAAGGTCAAGTTCAAGGTCAAAGGTCAAGGTCAAGGTCAAAGGTCAAGGTCAAAGGTCAAGGTCAAGGTCAAGGTCAAGGTCAAGGTCTAAGGTCAAGGTCAAGGTCAAGGTCAAGGTCAAGGTCAAGGTCAAAGGTCAAAGGTCAAGGTCAAAGGTCATGGTCATGGTCAAGGTCAAGGTCAAGGTCAAGGTCAAGGTCAAGGTCAAAGGTCAAGGTCAAGTTCAAGGTCAAATGTCAAAGGTCAAGGTCAAAGGTCAAAGGTCAAGTTCAAGGTCAAAGGTCAAGGTCAAGGTCAAGGTCAAAGTTCAAGGTCAAAGGTCAAGGTCAAAGTCAAGGTCAAAGGTCAAGGTCAAGGTCAAGGTCAAAGGTCAAGGTCAAGTTCAAGGTCAAAGGTCAAGGTCAAGGTCAAAGGTCAAGGTCAAAGGTCAAGGTCAAGGTCAAGGTCAAGGTCAAGGTCAAGGTCAATGTCAAGGTCAAGGTCAAAGGTCAAGGTCAAGGTCAAGGTCAAGGTCAAGGTCAAGGTCAAGGTCAAGGTCAAGGTCAAAGGTCAAGGTCAAAGGTCAAGGTCAAGGTCAAGGTCAAGGTCAAAGGTCAAGGTCAAGTTCAAGGTCAAAGGTCAAGGTCAAAGGTCAAGTTCAAGGTCAAAGGTCAAGTTCAAGGTCAAAGGTCAAGTTCAAGGTCAAAGGTCAAGGTCAAGGTCAAGGTCAAAGGTCAAGGTCAAGGTCAAGGTCAAGGTCAAGGTCAAGGTCAAGGTCAAGGTCAAGGTCAAGGTCAAGGTCAAGGTCAAGGTCAAGGTCAAAGGTCAAGGTCAAGGTCAAGGTCAAAGGTCAAGGTCAAGGTCAAGGTCAAGGTCAAAGGTCAAGCTCAAGGTCAAGGTCAAGGTCATGGTCATGGTCATGGTCAAGGTCAAGGTCAAGGTCAAGGTCAAGGTCAAGGTCAAGGTCAAAGGTCAAGGTCAAAGGTCAAGGACAAGGTCAAGGTCAAAGGTCAAGGTCAAGTTCAAGGTCAAAGGTCAAGGTCAAGGTCAAGGTCAAGGTCAAGGTCAAGGTCAAGGTCAAGGTCAAGGTCAAAGGTCAAAGGTCAAGGTCAAGGTCAAAGGTCAAGCTCAAGGTCAAGGTCAAGGTCAAGGTCAAGGTCGTGGTCATGGTCAAGGTCAAGGTCAAGGTCAAGGTCAAGGTCAAAGGTCAAGGTCAAGTTCAAGGTCAAATGTCAAAGGTCAAGGTCAAAGGTCAAAGGTCAAGGTCAAAGGTCAAGTTCAAGGTCAAAGGTCAAGGTCAAGGTCAAGGTCAAAGTTCAAGGTCAAAGGTCAAGGTCAAAGTAAAGGTCAAAGGTCAAGGTCAAGGTCAAGGTCAAGGTCAAGGTCAAGGTCAAGGTCAATGTCAAGGTCAAAGGTCAAAGGTCAAGGTCAAGGTCAAGGTCAAAGGTCAAGGTCAAGGTCAAGGTCAAGGTCAAGGTCAAGGTCAAGGTCATGGTCATGGTCAAGGTCAAGGTCAAGGTCAAGGTCAAGGTCAAGGTCAAGGTCAAAGGTCAAGGTCAAGTTCAAGGTCAAATGTCAAAGGTCAAGGTCAAAGGTCAAGGTCAAAGGTCAAGTTTGTGACGGTTAGCGAACAGATTCCGTTGACTTTCCCACAGGAATCTCTTCAAAAGTCGTCTCTGGCAGGAAACGTCCTAGATAACCTTTTCATATCTTAGTTGATCCCTTTTAACGAAGACCGACTTCTGGCTCAACTTAATGGAAATCGACAAAAACTAGAGTCTGGTCCTAAGCGGCGATTAGATCATGAACATACCACCCCCTTCAATTTTGGGGTATATAAACCCGTACATTTTTACTCTCGGGGGCAGTACTTCCATAGTCACGAATCGTGTCGCGTCGTGCTGTATTTTCGTAAGTCGATTTCCAGTAAGATCGGGCTAAAGTTCCCCTTCGGACCAACCTTTGAACCGTATAGATTCCGTAGTCCGGTAATAAATCTATTAAGGCATTTAGTAAAATCGCTTCGAAACCCCCGCATCTTGCCAGTGCGTCAACATCGAGCAACCTAGGTAATATTCTTTTATTCTCGCACACACTATCTCGCGACACATACACATATATTTCATTGTAAACTATAACGATTTTGAATATATCTGAATTTTACCTAATCACTTCTAAATTCTTTCAACCCTTAATTATTGTTATACCAATCCTAATCTAATAGTTGAACGTTCCCACATGATACAATCTTACCGCTCGGATTGTATCAATTAAATTATACTTGTTACGAGGCTTACTAACAACACCATCACCTATCAAACTCTTAGACGACATTCCAATCGCCTAATCGGGATATTTTCCAACCTAGTACCTACCCGATTTCATATTGGGATCATCCACATTACCTATACGTCCACACACAAATTAAACGGCAACCTGACAATCGTATCAAGGATCGTCCGTTTTTCCTTTGAATCCAACATACTAGCGGCTCCCTGACAATCGTATCAAGGTGCGTCCGCTAAACTCTATAACCTCCTTAATAATCTTTCAAGTCAGAGTTCCCCATTCACACGTAGGTTCATCCCTGAAACTTCACTCATACTAGCGGCAACCTGACAATCGTATCAAGGATCGTCCGCTTTAACTAACAGTTTTTAACCATACTCCCAGGGTAATAACCCTTCGCCGGCCACTCGTGCTGCTCGCGGCCCTGGCTCGTAACAAGTTCAAGGTCAAAGGTCAAGGTCAAGGTCAAGGTCAAAGTTCAAGGTCAAAGTCAAGGTCAAAGGTCAAGGCCAAGGTCAAGGTCAAGGTCAAAGGTCAAAGGTCAAGGTCAAGGTCAAGGTCAAGGTCAAGGTCAAAGGTCAAGGTCAAGGTCAAGGTCAAGGTCAAGGTCAAGGTCAAGGTCAAGGTCAAGGTCAAGGTCAAGGTCAAGGTCAAGGTCAAAAGTAAAGGTCAAGGTCAAGGTCAAGGTCAAAGGTCAAGGTCAAGTTCAAGGTCAAATGTCAAAGGTCAAGGTCAAAGGTCAAAGGTCAAGGTCAAAGGTCAAGTTCAAGGTCAAAGGTCAAGGTCAAGGTCAAGGTCAAAGTTCAAGGTCAAAGGTCAAGGTCAAGGTCAAGGTCAAGGTCAAAGGTCAAGGCCAAGGTCAAGGTCAAGGTCAAAGGTCAAAGGTCAAGGTCAAGGTCAAGGTCGAGGTCAAGGTCAAGGTCAAGGTCAAGGTCAAGGTCAAGGTCAAGGTCAAGGTCAAGGTCAAGGTCAAGGTCAAGGTCAAGGTCAAGGTCAAGGTCAAGGTCAAGGTCAAGGTCAAGGTCAAGGTCAAGGTCAAGGTCAAAGGTCAAAGGTCAAGGTCAAAGGTCAAGGTCAAGGTCAAGGTCAAAGGTCAAGGTCAAGTTCAAGGTCAAAGGTCAAGGTCAAGGTCAAAGGTCAAGGTCAAAGGTCAAGGTCAAGGTCAAGGTCAAGGTCAAGGTCAAGGTCAAGGTCAAGGTCAAGGTCAAGGTCAAGGTCAAGGTCAAGGTCAAGGTCAAGGTCAAGGTCAAGGTCAAGGTCAAGGTCAAGGTCAAAGGTCAAGGTCAAGGTCAAGGTCAAGGTCAAGGTCAAAGTCAAGGTCAAAGGTCAAGGTCAAGGTCAAGGTCAAGGTCAAGGTCAAGGTCAAGGTCAAGGTCAAGGTCAAGGTCAAGGTCAAGGTCAAGGTCAAGGTCAAGGTCAAGGTCAAAGGTCAAGGTCAAAGGTCAAGGTCAAGGCCAAGGTCAAGGTCAAGGTCAAGGTCAAAGGTCAAAGGTCAAGGTCAAGGTCAAGGTCAAAGGTCAAGGTCAAAGGTCAAGGTCAAGGTCAAGGTCAAGGTCAAAGGTCAAGGTCAAGGTCAAGGTCAAAGGTCAAGGTCAAGTTCAAGGTCAAAGGTCAAGGTCAAGGTCAAAGGTCAAGGTCAAAGGTCAAGGTCAAGGTCAAGGTCAAGGTCAAGGTCAAGGTCAAGGTCAAGGTCAAAGGTCAAGGTCAAAGGTCAAGGTCAAGGTCAAGGTCAAGGTCAAGGTCAAGGTCAAAGGTCAAAGGTCAAAGGTCAAGGTCAAAGGTCAAGCTCAAGGTCAAGGTCAAGGTCAAGGTCAAGGTCAAGGTCAAGGTCATGGTCATGGTCAAGGTCAAGGTCAAAGGTCAAGGTCAAGGTCAAGGTCAAGGTCAAAGGTCAAGGTCAAGGTCAAGGTCAAGGTCAAGGTCAAGGTCAAGGTCAAGGTCAAGGTCAAGGTCAAGGTCAAGGTCAAGGTCAAGGTCAAAGGTCAAGGTCAAGGTCAAGGTCAAAGGTCAAAGGTCAAAGGTCAAAGGTCAAGGTCAAAGGTCAAAGGTCAAGGTCAAGGTCAAGGTCAAGGTCAAGGTCAAGGTCAAGGTCAAAGGTCAAGGTCAAGGTCAAGGTCAAGGTCAAAGGTCAAGGTCAAGTTCAAGGTCAAATGTCAAAGGTCAAGGTCAAAGGTCAAGTTCAAGGTCAAAGGTCAAGGTCAAGGTCAAGGTCAAGGTCAAAGTTCAAGGTCAAAGGTCAAAGGTCAAGGTCAAGGTCAAGGTCAAGGTCAAAGGTCAAGGCCAAGGTCAAGGTCAAGGTCAAAGGTCAAAGGTCAAGGTCAAGGTCAAGGTCGAGGTCAAGGTCAAGGTCAAGGTCAAGGTCAAGGTCAAGGTCAAGGTCAAGGTCAAGGTCAAGGTCAAGGTCAAGGTCAAGGTCAAAGGTAAAGGTCAAGGTCATGGTCAAGGTCAAGGTCAAGGTCATGGTCAAGGTCAAGATCAAGGTCAAGATCAAAGGTCAAAGGTCAAACGTCAAGGTCAAGGTCAAAGGTCAAGGTCAAGGTCAAGGTCAAGGTCAAGGTCAAGGTCAAAGGTCAAGGTCAAGGTCAAGGTCAAAGGTCAAGGTCAAGGTCAAGGTCAAGGTCAAGGTCAAAGGTCAAGGTCAAGGTCAAGGTCAAAGGTCAAAGGTCAAAGGTCAAGGTCATGGTCATGGTCATGGTCAAGGTCAAGGTCAAGGTCAAGGTCAAGGTCAAAGGTCAAGGTCAAGGTCAAGGTCAAGGTCAAGGTCAAGGTCAAGGTCAAAGGTCAAGGTCAAAGGTCAAGGTCAAGGTCAAGGTCAAGGTCAAGGTCAAAGGTCAAGGTCAAGTTCAAGGTCAAAGGTCAAGGTCAAGGTCAAAGGTCAAGGTCAAGGTCAAAGGTCAAGTTCAAGGTCAAAGGTCAAGGTCAAGGTCAAGGTCAAGGTCAAGGTCAAGGTCAAGGTCAAGGTCAAGGTCAAGGTCAAGGTCAAGGTCAAAGGTCAAGGTCAAGGTCAAGGTCAAAGGTCAAGGTCAAGTTCAAGGTCAAAGGTCAAGGTCAAGGTCAAAGGTCAAGGTCAAAGGTCAAGGTCAAGGTCAAGGTCAAGGTCAAGGTCAAGGTCAAGGTCAAGGTCAAGGTCAAAGGTCAAGGTCAAAGGTCAAGGTCAAGGTCAAGGTCAAGGTCAAGGTCAAGGTCAAAGGTCAAAGGTCAAAGGTCAAGGTCAAAGGTCAAGGTCAAGGTCAAGGTCAAGGTCAAGGTCAAGGTCAAGGTCATGGTCAAGGTCAAGGTCAAGGTCAAGGTCAAAGGTCAAGGTCAAGGTCAAGGTCAAGGTCAAAGGTCAAGGTCAAGGTCAAGGTCAAGGTCAAGGTCAAGGTCAAGGTCAAGGTCAAGGTCAAGGTCAAGGTCAAGGTCAAGGTCAAGGTCAAGGTCAAGGTCAAAGGTCAAGGTCAAGGTCAAGGTCAAGGTCAAAGGTCAAAGGTCAAAGGTCAAAGGTCAAGGTCAAAGGTCAAAGGTCAAGGTCAAGGTCAAGGTCAAGGTCAAGGTCAAGGTCAAGGTCAAAGGTCAAGGTCAAAGGTCAAGTTCAAGGTCAAAGGTCAAGGTCAAGGTCAAGGTCAAGGTCAAAGTTCAAGGTCAAAGGTCAAAGGTCAAGGTCAAGGTCAAGGTCAAGGTCAAAGGTCAAGGCCAAGGTCAAGGTCAAGGTCAAAGGTCAAAGGTCAAGGTCAAGGTCAAGGTCGAGGTCAAGGTCAAGGTCAAGGTCAAGGTCAAGGTCAAGGTCAAGGTCAAGGTCAAGGTCAAGGTCAAAGGTAAAGGTCAAGGTCATGGTCAAGGTCAAGGTCAAGGTCAAGGTCAAGGTCAAAGGTCAAGGTCAAAGGTCAAGGTCAAGGTCAAGGTCAAGGTCAAGGTCAAGGTCAAGGTCAAGGTCAAAGGTCAAGGTCAAAGGTCAAGGTCAAGGTCAAGGTCAAGGTCAAGGTCAAGGTCAAAGGTCAAAGGTCAAAGGTCAAGGTCAAAGGTCAAGCTCAAGGTCAAGGTCAAGGTCAAGGTCAAGGTCAAGGTCATGGTCATGGTCAAGGTCAAGGTCAAAGGTCAAGGTCAAGGTCAAGGTCAAGGTCAAAGGTCAAGGTCAAGGTCAAGGTCAAGGTCAAGGTCAAGGTCAAGGTCAAGGTCAAGGTCGAGGTCAAGGTCAAGGTCAAGGTCAAGGTCAAAGGTCAAGGTCAAGGTCAAGGTCAAAGGTCAAAGGTCAAAGGTCAAAGGTCAAGGTCAAAGGTCAAAGGTCAAGGTCAAGGTCAAGGTCAAGGTCAAGGTCAAGGTCAAGGTCAAAGGTCAAGGTCAAGGTCAAGGTCAAGGTCAAAGGTCAAGGTCAAGTTCAAGGTCAAATGTCAAAGGTCAAGGTCAAAGGTCAAGTTCAAGGTCAAAGGTCAAGGTCAAGGTCAAGGTCAAGGTCAAAGTTCAAGGTCAAAGGTCAAAGGTCAAGGTCAAGGTCAAGGTCAAGGTCAAAGGTCAAGGCCAAGGTCAAGGTCAAGGTCAAAGGTCAAAGGTCAAGGTCAAGGTCAAGGTCGAGGTCAAGGTCAAGGTCAAGGTCAAGGTCAAGGTCAAGGTCAAGGTCAAGGTCAAGGTCAAGGTCAAGGTCAAGGTCAAGGTCAAAGGTAAAGGTCAAGGTCATGGTCAAGGTCAAGGTCAAGGTCATGGTCAAGGTCAAGATCAAGGTCAAGATCAAAGGTCAAAGGTCAAACGTCAAGGTCAAGGTCAAAGGTCAAGGTCAAGGTCAAGGTCAAGGTCAAGGTCAAGGTCAAAGGTCAAGGTCAAGGTCAAGGTCAAAGGTCAAGGTCAAGGTCAAGGTCAAGGTCAAGGTCAAAGGTCAAGGTCAAGGTCAAGGTCAAAGGTCAAAGGTCAAAGGTCAAGGTCATGGTCATGGTCATGGTCAAGGTCAAGGTCAAGGTCAAGGTCAAGGTCAAAGGTCAAGGTCAAGGTCAAGGTCAAGGTCAAGGTCAAGGTCAAGGTCAAAGGTCAAGGTCAAAGGTCAAGGTCAAGGTCAAGGTCAAGGTCAAGGTCAAAGGTCAAGGTCAAGTTCAAGGTCAAAGGTCAAGGTCAAGGTCAAAGGTCAAGGTCAAGGTCAAAGGTCAAGTTCAAGGTCAAAGGTCAAGGTCAAGGTCAAGGTCAAGGTCAAGGTCAAGGTCAAGGTCAAGGTCAAGGTCAAGGTCAAGGTCAAGGTCAAGGTCAAAGGTCAAGGTCAAGGTCAAGGTCAAAGGTCAAGGTCAAGTTCAAGGTCAAAGGTCAAGGTCAAGGTCAAAGGTCAAGGTCAAAGGTCAAGGTCAAGGTCAAGGTCAAGGTCAAGGTCAAGGTCAAGGTCAAGGTCAAGGTCAAAGGTCAAGGTCAAAGGTCAAGGTCAAGGTCAAGGTCAAGGTCAAGGTCAAGGTCAAAGGTCAAAGGTCAAAGGTCAAGGTCAAAGGTCAAGGTCAAGGTCAAGGTCAAGGTCAAGGTCAAGGTCAAGGTCATGGTCAAGGTCAAGGTCAAGGTCAAGGTCAAAGGTCAAGGTCAAGGTCAAGGTCAAGGTCAAAGGTCAAGGTCAAGGTCAAGGTCAAGGTCAAGGTCAAGGTCAAGGTCAAGGTCAAGGTCAAGGTCAAGGTCAAGGTCAAGGTCAAGGTCAAGGTCAAGGTCAAAGGTCAAGGTCAAGGTCAAGGTCAAGGTCAAAGGTCAAAGGTCAAAGGTCAAAGGTCAAGGTCAAAGGTCAAAGGTCAAGGTCAAGGTCAAGGTCAAGGTCAAGGTCAAGGTCAAGGTCAAAGGTCAAGGTCAAAGGTCAAGTTCAAGGTCAAAGGTCAAGGTCAAGGTCAAGGTCAAGGTCAAAGTTCAAGGTCAAAGGTCAAAGGTCAAGGTCAAGGTCAAGGTCAAGGTCAAAGGTCAAGGCCAAGGTCAAGGTCAAGGTCAAAGGTCAAAGGTCAAGGTCAAGGTCAAGGTCGAGGTCAAGGTCAAGGTCAAGGTCAAGGTCAAGGTCAAGGTCAAGGTCAAGGTCAAGGTCAAGGTCAAGGTCAAGGTCAAAGGTAAAGGTCAAGGTCATGGTCAAGGTCAAGGTCAAGGTCAAGGTCATGGTCAAGGTCAAGATCAAGGTCAAGATCAAAGGTCAAAGGTCAAACGTCAAGGTCAAGGTCAAAGGTCAAGGTCAAGGTCAAGGTCAAGGTCAAGGTCAAAGGTCAAGGTCAAGGTCAAGGTCAAAGGTCAAGGTCAAGGTCAAGGTCAAGGTCAAGGTCAAAGGTCAAGGTCAAGGTCAAGGTCAAAGGTCAAAGGTCAAAGGTCAAGGTCATGGTCATGGTCATGGTCATGGTCAAGGTCAAGGTCAAGGTCAAGGTCAAGGTCAAAGGTCAAGGTCAAGGTCAAGGTCAAGGTCAAGGTCAAGGTCAAAGGTCAAGGTCAAAGGTCAAGGTCAAGGTCAAGGTCAAGGTCAAGGTCAAAGGTCAAGGTCAAGTTCAAGGTCAAAGGTCAAGGTCAAGGTCAAAGGTCAAGGTCAAGGTCAAAGGTCAAGTTCAAGGTCAAAGGTCAAGGTCAAGGTCAAGGTCAAGGTCAAGGTCAAGGTCAAGGTCAAGGTCAAGGTCAAGGTCAAGGTCAAGCTCAAGGTCAAGGTCAAGGTCAAGGTCATGGTCATGGTCAAGGTCAAGGTCAAGGTCAAGGTCAAGGTCAAGGTCAAAGGTCAAGGTCAAAGGTCAAGGTCAAAGGTCAAGGTCAAGGTCAAGGTCAAGGTCAAAGGTCAAGGTCAAGTTCAAGGTCAAAGGTCAAGGTCAAGGTCAAAGGTCAAGGTCAAGGTCAAGGTCAAGGTCAAGGTCAAGGTCAAGGTCAAGGTCAAGGTCAAGGTCAAAGGTCAAAGGTCAAGGTCAAGGTCAAAGGTCAAGCTCAAGGTCAAGGTCAAGGTCAAGGTCAAGGTCAAAGGTCAAGGTCAAAGGTCAAGGTCAAGGTCAAGGTCAAGGTCAAAGGTCAAGGTCAAGTTCAAGGTCAAAGGTCAAGGTCAAAGGTCAAGGTCAAGGTCAAGGTCAAGGTCAAGGTCAAGGTCAAGGTCAAGGTCAAGGTCAAAGGTCAAAGGTCAAGGTCAAGGTCAAAGGTCAAGCTCAAGGTCAAGGTCAAGGTCAAGGTCAAGGTCATGGTCATGGTCAAGGTCAAGGTCAAGGTCAAGGTCAAGGTCAAGGTCAAAGGTCAAGGTCAAGTTCAAGGTCAAATGTCAAAGGTCAAGGTCAAAGGTCAAAGGTCAAGGTCAAAGGTCAAGTTCAAGGTCAAAGGTCAAGGTCAAGGTCAAGGTCAAAGTTCAAGGTTAAAGGTCAAGGTCAAAGTCAAGGTCAAAGGTCAAGGTCAAGGTCAAGGTCAAGGTCAAGGTCAAAGGTCAAGGTCAAGGTCAAGGTCAAGGTCAAGGTCAAGGTCAAGGTCAAGGTCAAGGTCAAGGTCAAGGTCAAGGTCAAGGTCAAGGTCAAGGTCAAGGTCAAGGTCAAGGTCAAAGGTCAAGGTCAAGGTCAAGGTCAAGGTCAAAGGTCAAAGGTCAAAGGTCAAAGGTCAAAGGTCAAAGGTCAAGGTCAAGGTCAAGGTCAAGGTCAAGGTCAAAGGTCAAGGTCAAGGTCAAGGTCAAGGTCAAGGTCAAAGGTCAAGGTCAAGTTCAAGGTCAAATGTCAAAGGTCAAGGTCAAAGGTCAAAGGTCAAGGTCAAAGGTCAAGTTCAAGGTCAAAGGTCAAGGTCAAGGTCAAGGTCAAAGTTCAAGGTCAAAGGTCAAAGGTCAAGGTCAAGGTCAAGGTCAAGGTCAAGGTCAAAGGTCAAGGCCAAGGTCAAGGTCAAGGTCAAAGGTCAAAGGTCAAGGTCACGGTCAAGGTCGAGGTCAAGGTCAAGGTCAAGGTCAAGGTCAAGGTCAAGGTCAAGGTCAAGGTCAAGGTCAAAGGTAAAGGTCAAGGTCATGGTCAAGGTCAAGGTCAAGGTCAAGGTCATGGTCAAGGTCAAGATCAAGGTCAAGGTCAAAGGTCAAAGGTCAAACGTCAAGGTCAAGGTCAAGGTCAAGTTCAAGGTCAAAGGTCAAGGTCAAGGTCAAAGGTCAAGGTCAAGGTCAAAGGTCAAGTTCAAGGTCAAAGGTCAAGGTCAAGGTCAAGGTCAAGGTCAAGGTCAGGGTCAAGGTCAAGGTCAAGGTCAAGGTCAAGGTCAAAGGTCAAGGTCAAGGTCAAGGTCAAGGTCAAAGGTCAAGGTCAAGTTCAAGGTCAAAGGTCAAGGTCAAGGTCAAAGGTCAAGGTCAAGGTCAAGGTCAAGGTCAAGGTCAAGGTCAAGGTCAAGGTCAAGGTCAAGGTCAAAGGTCAAAGGTCAAGGTCAAGGTCAAAGGTCAAGCTCAAGGTCAAGGTCAAGGTCAAGGTCAAGGTCAAGGTCAAAGGTCAAGGTCAAAGGTCAAGGTCAAGGTCAAGGTCAAGGTCAAAGGTCAAGGTCAAGTTCAAGGTCAAAGGTCAAGGTCAAAGGTCAAGGTCAAGGTCAAGGTCAAGGTCAAGGTCAAGGTCAAGGTCAAGGTCAAGGTCAAGGTCAAGGTCAAAGGTCAAAGGTCAAGGTCAAGGTCAAAGGTCAAGCTCAAGGTCAAGGTCAAGGTCAAGGTCAAGGTCATGGTCATGGTCAAGGTCAAGGTCAAGGTCAAGGTCAAGGTCAAGGTCAAAGGTCAAGGTCAAGTTCAAGGTCAAATGTCAAAGGTCAAGGTCAAAGGTCAAAGGTCAAGGTCAAAGGTCAAAGGTCAAGGTCAAGGTCAAGGTCAAGGTCAAGGTCAAAGGTCAAGGTCAAGGTCAAGGTCAAGGTCAAGGTCAAAGGTCAAGGTCAAGTTCAAGGTCAAATGTCAAAGGTCAAGGTCAAAGGTCAAAGGTCAAGGTCAAAGGTCAAGTTCAAGGTCAAAGGTCAAGGTCAAGGTCAAGGTCAAAGTTCAAGGTCAAGGTCAAAGTTCAAAGGTCAAGGTCAAGGTCAAAGGTCAAGCTCAAGGTCAAGGTCAAGGTCAAGGTCAAGGTCAAGGTCAAGGTCAAGGTCAAGGTCAAAGGTCAAGGTCAAGTTCAAGGTCAAAGGTCAAGGTCAAGGTCAAAGGTCAAGGTCGAGGTCAAGGTCAAGGTCAAGGTCAAGGTCAAGGTCAAGGTCAAGGTCAAGGTCAAGGTCAAAGGTAAAGGTCAAGGTCATGGTCAAGGTCAAGGTCAAGGTCATGGTCAAGGTCAAGATCAAGGTCAAGGTCAAAGGTCAAAGGTCAAACGTCAAGGTCAAGGTCAAAGGTCAAGGTCAAGGTCAAGGTCAAGGTCAAGGTCAAAGGTCAAGGTCAAGGTCAAGGTCAAAGGTCAAGGTCAAGGTCAAGGTCAAAGGTCAAGGTCAAGGTCAAGGTCAAGGTCAAGGTCAAGGTCAAGGTCAAGGTCAAGGTCAAGGTCAAGGTCAAAGGTCAAAGGTCAAGGTCAAGGTCAAAGGTCAAGCTCAAGGTCAAGGTCAAGGTCAAGGTCAAGGTCAAGGTCATGGTCATGGTCAAGGTCAAGGTCAAGGTCAAGGTCAAGGTCAAAGGTCAAGGTCAAGTTCAAGGTCAAATGTCAAAGGTCAAGGTCAAAGGTCAAAGGTCAAGGTCAAAGGTCAAGTTCAAGGTCAAAGGTCAAGGTCAAGGTCAAGGTCAAAGTTTAAGGTCAAAGGTCAAGGTCAAAGTCAAGGTCAAAGGTCAAGGTCAAGGTCAAGGTCAAGGTCAAAGGTCAAGGTCAAGGTCAAGGTCAAGGTCAAGGTCAAGGTCAAGGTCAAGGTCAAGGTCAAGGTCAAGGTCAAGGTCAAGGTCAAGGTCAAGGTCAAGGTCAAGGTCAAAGGTCAAGGTCAAGGTCAAGGTCAAGGTCAAAGGTCAAAGGTCAAAGGTCAAAGGTCAAAGGTCAAGGTCAAAGGTCAAAGGTCAAGGTCAAGGTCAAGGTCAAGGTCAAGGTCAAAGGTCAAGGTCAAGGTCAAGGTCAAGGTCAAAGGTCAAGGTCAAGTTCAAGGTCAAATGTCAAAGGTCAAGGTCAAAGGTCAAAGGTCAAGTTCAAGGTCAAAGGTCAATGTCAAGGTCAAGGTCAAAGTTCAAGGTCAAAGGTCAAAGGTCAAGGTCAAGGTCAAGGTCAAGGTCAAAGGTCAAGGCCAAGGTCAAGGTCAAGGTCAAAGGTCAAAGGTCAAGGTCAAGGTCAAGGTCGAGGTCAAGGTCAAGGTCAAGGTCAAGGTCAAGGTCAAGGTCAAGGTCAAGGTCAAGGTCAAGGTCAAGCTCAAGGTCAAGGTCAAGGTCAAGGTCATGGTCATGGTCAAGGTCAAGGTCAAGGTCAAGGTCAAGGTCAAGGTCAAAGGTCAAGGTCAAAGGTCAAGGTCAAAGGTCAAGGTCAAGGTCAAGGTCAAGGTCAAAGGTCAAGGTCAAGGTCAAGGTCAAGGTCAAAGGTCAAGGTCAAGTTCAAGGTCAAATGTCAAAGGTCAAGGTCAAAGGTCAAAGGTCAAGGTCAAGGTCAAAGGTCAAGGTCAAAGGTCAAGTTCAAGGTCAAAGGTCAAGGTCAAGGTCAAGGTCAAGGTCAAAGTTCAAGGTCAAAGGTCAAAGGTCAAGGTCAAGGTCAAGGTCAAGGTCAAAGGTCAAGGCCAAGGTCAAGGTCAAGGTCAAAGGTCAAAGGTCAAGGTCAAGGTCAAGGTCGAGGTCAAGGTCAAGGTCAAGGTCAAGGTCAAGGTCAAGGTCAAGGTCAAGGTCAAGGTCAAGGTCAAGGTCAAGGTCAAAGGTAAAGGTCAAGGTCATGGTCAAGGTCAAGGTCAAGGTCAAGGTCATGGTCAAGGTCAAGATCAAGGTCAAGATCAAAGGTCAAAGGTCAAACGTCAAGGTCAAGGTCAAAGGTCAAGGTCAAGGTCAAGGTCAAGGTCAAGGTCAAAGGTCAAGGTCAAGGTCAAGGTCAAAGGTCAAGGTCAAGGTCAAGGTCAAGGTCAAGGTCAAAGGTCAAGGTCAAGGTCAAGGTCAAAGGTCAAAGGTCAAAGGTCAAGGTCATGGTCATGGTCATGGTCATGGTCAAGGTCAAGGTCAAGGTCAAGGTCAAGGTCAAAGGTCAAGGTCAAGGTCAAGGTCAAGGTCAAGGTCAAGGTCAAAGGTCAAGGTCAAAGGTCAAGGTCAAGGTCAAGGTCAAGGTCAAGGTCAAAGGTCAAGGTCAAGTTCAAGGTCAAAGGTCAAGGTCAAGGTCAAAGGTCAAGGTCAAGGTCAAAGGTCAAGTTCAAGGTCAAAGGTCAAGGTCAAGGTCAAGGTCAAGGTCAAGGTCAAGGTCAAGGTCAAGGTCAAGGTCAAGGTCAAGGTCAAGCTCAAGGTCAAGGTCAAGGTCAAGGTCATGGTCATGGTCAAGGTCAAGGTCAAGGTCAAGGTCAAGGTCAAGGTCAAAGGTCAAGGTCAAAGGTCAAGGTCAAAGGTCAAGGTCAAGGTCAAGGTCAAGGTCAAAGGTCAAGGTCAAGTTCAAGGTCAAAGGTCAAGGTCAAGGTCAAAGGTCAAGGTCAAGGTCAAGGTCAAGGTCAAGGTCAAGGTCAAGGTCAAGGTCAAGGTCAAGGTCAAAGGTCAAAGGTCAAGGTCAAGGTCAAAGGTCAAGCTCAAGGTCAAGGTCAAGGTCAAGGTCAAGGTCAAAGGTCAAGGTCAAAGGTCAAGGTCAAGGTCAAGGTCAAGGTCAAAGGTCAAGGTCAAGTTCAAGGTCAAAGGTCAAGGTCAAAGGTCAAGGTCAAGGTCAAGGTCAAGGTCAAGGTCAAGGTCAAGGTCAAGGTCAAGGTCAAAGGTCAAAGGTCAAGGTCAAGGTCAAAGGTCAAGCTCAAGGTCAAGGTCAAGGTCAAGGTCAAGGTCATGGTCATGGTCAAGGTCAAGGTCAAGGTCAAGGTCAAGGTCAAGGTCAAAGGTCAAGGTCAAGTTCAAGGTCAAATGTCAAAGGTCAAGGTCAAAGGTCAAAGGTCAAGGTCAAAGGTCAAGTTCAAGGTCAAAGGTCAAGGTCAAGGTCAAGGTCAAAGTTCAAGGTTAAAGGTCAAGGTCAAAGTCAAGGTCAAAGGTCAAGGTCAAGGTCAAGGTCAAGGTCAAGGTCAAAGGTCAAGGTCAAGGTCAAGGTCAAGGTCAAGGTCAAGGTCAAGGTCAAGGTCAAGGTCAAGGTCAAGGTCAAGGTCAAGGTCAAGGTCAAGGTCAAGGTCAAGGTCAAGGTCAAAGGTCAAGGTCAAGGTCAAGGTCAAGGTCAAAGGTCAAAGGTCAAAGGTCAAAGGTCAAAGGTCAAAGGTCAAGGTCAAGGTCAAGGTCAAGGTCAAGGTCAAAGGTCAAGGTCAAGGTCAAGGTCAAGGTCAAGGTCAAAGGTCAAGGTCAAGTTCAAGGTCAAATGTCAAAGGTCAAGGTCAAAGGTCAAAGGTCAAGGTCAAAGGTCAAGTTCAAGGTCAAAGGTCAAGGTCAAGGTCAAGGTCAAAGTTCAAGGTCAAAGGTCAAAGGTCAAGGTCAAGGTCAAGGTCAAGGTCAAGGTCAAAGGTCAAGGCCAAGGTCAAGGTCAAGGTCAAAGGTCAAAGGTCAAGGTCACGGTCAAGGTCGAGGTCAAGGTCAAGGTCAAGGTCAAGGTCAAGGTCAAGGTCAAGGTCAAGGTCAAGGTCAAAGGTAAAGGTCAAGGTCATGGTCAAGGTCAAGGTCAAGGTCAAGGTCATGGTCAAGGTCAAGATCAAGGTCAAGGTCAAAGGTCAAAGGTCAAACGTCAAGGTCAAGGTCAAGGTCAAGTTCAAGGTCAAAGGTCAAGGTCAAGGTCAAAGGTCAAGGTCAAGGTCAAAGGTCAAGTTCAAGGTCAAAGGTCAAGGTCAAGGTCAAGGTCAAGGTCAAGGTCAGGGTCAAGGTCAAGGTCAAGGTCAAGGTCAAGGTCAAAGGTCAAGGTCAAGGTCAAGGTCAAGGTCAAAGGTCAAGGTCAAGTTCAAGGTCAAAGGTCAAGGTCAAGGTCAAAGGTCAAGGTCAAGGTCAAGGTCAAGGTCAAGGTCAAGGTCAAGGTCAAGGTCAAGGTCAAGGTCAAAGGTCAAAGGTCAAGGTCAAGGTCAAAGGTCAAGCTCAAGGTCAAGGTCAAGGTCAAGGTCAAGGTCAAGGTCAAAGGTCAAGGTCAAAGGTCAAGGTCAAGGTCAAGGTCAAGGTCAAAGGTCAAGGTCAAGTTCAAGGTCAAAGGTCAAGGTCAAAGGTCAAGGTCAAGGTCAAGGTCAAGGTCAAGGTCAAGGTCAAGGTCAAGGTCAAGGTCAAGGTCAAGGTCAAAGGTCAAAGGTCAAGGTCAAGGTCAAAGGTCAAGCTCAAGGTCAAGGTCAAGGTCAAGGTCAAGGTCATGGTCATGGTCAAGGTCAAGGTCAAGGTCAAGGTCAAGGTCAAGGTCAAAGGTCAAGGTCAAGTTCAAGGTCAAATGTCAAAGGTCAAGGTCAAAGGTCAAAGGTCAAGGTCAAAGGTCAAAGGTCAAGGTCAAGGTCAAGGTCAAGGTCAAGGTCAAAGGTCAAGGTCAAGGTCAAGGTCAAGGTCAAGGTCAAAGGTCAAGGTCAAGTTCAAGGTCAAATGTCAAAGGTCAAGGTCAAAGGTCAAAGGTCAAGGTCAAAGGTCAAGTTCAAGGTCAAAGGTCAAGGTCAAGGTCAAGGTCAAAGTTCAAGGTCAAGGTCAAAGTTCAAAGGTCAAGGTCAAGGTCAAAGGTCAAGCTCAAGGTCAAGGTCAAGGTCAAGGTCAAGGTCAAGGTCAAGGTCAAGGTCAAGGTCAAAGGTCAAGGTCAAGTTCAAGGTCAAAGGTCAAGGTCAAGGTCAAAGGTCAAGGTCGAGGTCAAGGTCAAGGTCAAGGTCAAGGTCAAGGTCAAGGTCAAGGTCAAGGTCAAGGTCAAAGGTAAAGGTCAAGGTCATGGTCAAGGTCAAGGTCAAGGTCATGGTCAAGGTCAAGATCAAGGTCAAGGTCAAAGGTCAAAGGTCAAACGTCAAGGTCAAGGTCAAAGGTCAAGGTCAAGGTCAAGGTCAAGGTCAAGGTCAAAGGTCAAGGTCAAGGTCAAGGTCAAAGGTCAAGGTCAAGGTCAAGGTCAAAGGTCAAGGTCAAGGTCAAGGTCAAGGTCAAGGTCAAGGTCAAGGTCAAGGTCAAGGTCAAGGTCAAGGTCAAGGTCAAAGGTCAAAGGTCAAGGTCAAGGTCAAAGGTCAAGCTCAAGGTCAAGGTCAAGGTCAAGGTCAAGGTCAAGGTCATGGTCATGGTCAAGGTCAAGGTCAAGGTCAAGGTCAAGGTCAAAGGTCAAGGTCAAGTTCAAGGTCAAATGTCAAAGGTCAAGGTCAAAGGTCAAAGGTCAAGGTCAAAGGTCAAGTTCAAGGTCAAAGGTCAAGGTCAAGGTCAAGGTCAAAGTTTAAGGTCAAAGGTCAAGGTCAAAGTCAAGGTCAAAGGTCAAGGTCAAGGTCAAGGTCAAGGTCAAAGGTCAAGGTCAAGGTCAAGGTCAAGGTCAAGGTCAAGGTCAAGGTCAAGGTCAAGGTCAAGGTCAAGGTCAAGGTCAAGGTCAAGGTCAAGGTCAAGGTCAAGGTCAAAGGTCAAGGTCAAGGTCAAGGTCAAGGTCAAAGGTCAAAGGTCAAAGGTCAAAGGTCAAAGGTCAAGGTCAAAGGTCAAAGGTCAAGGTCAAGGTCAAGGTCAAGGTCAAGGTCAAAGGTCAAGGTCAAGGTCAAGGTCAAGGTCAAAGGTCAAGGTCAAGTTCAAGGTCAAATGTCAAAGGTCAAGGTCAAAGGTCAAAGGTCAAGTTCAAGGTCAAAGGTCAATGTCAAGGTCAAGGTCAAAGTTCAAGGTCAAAGGTCAAAGGTCAAGGTCAAGGTCAAGGTCAAGGTCAAAGGTCAAGGCCAAGGTCAAGGTCAAGGTCAAAGGTCAAAGGTCAAGGTCAAGGTCAAGGTCGAGGTCAAGGTCAAGGTCAAGGTCAAGGTCAAGGTCAAGGTCAAGGTCAAGGTCAAGGTCAAGGTCAAGCTCAAGGTCAAGGTCAAGGTCAAGGTCATGGTCATGGTCAAGGTCAAGGTCAAGGTCAAGGTCAAGGTCAAGGTCAAGGTCAAGGTCAAGGTCAAGGTCAAAGGTCAAGGTCAAAGGTCAAGGTCAAAGGTCAAGGTCAAGGTCAAGGTCAAGGTCAAAGGTCAAGGTCAAGTTCAAGGTCAAAGGTCAAGGTCAAGGTCAAAGGTCAAGGTCAAGGTCAAGGTCAAGGTCAAGGTCAAGGTCAAGGTCAAGGTCAAGGTCAAAGGTCAAAGGTCAAGGTCAAGGTCAAAGGTCAAGCTCAAGGTCAAGGTCAAGGTCAAGGTCAAGGTCAAAGGTCAAGGTCAAAGGTCAAGGTCAAGGTCAAGGTCAAGGTCAAAGGTCAAGGTCAAGTTCAAGGTCAAAGGTCAAGGTCAAAGGTCAAAGTCAAGGTCAAGGTCAAGGTCAAGGTCAAGGTCAAGGTCAAGGTCAAGGTCAAGGTCAAAGGTCAAAGGTCAAGGTCAAGGTCAAAGGTCAAGCTCAAGGTCAAGGTCAAGGTCAAGGTCAAGGTCAAGGTCATGGTCATGGTCAAGGTCAAGGTCAAGGTCAAGGTCAAGGTCAAGGTCAAAGGTCAAGGTCAAGTTCAAGGTCAAATGTCAAAGGTCAAGGTCAAAGGTCAAAGGTCAAGGTCAAAGGTCAAAGGTCAAGGTCAAGGTCAAGGTCAAGGTCAAGGTCAAAGGTCAAGGTCAAGGTCAAGGTCAAGGTCAAGGTCAAAGGTCAAGGTCAAGTTCAAGGTCAAATGTCAAAGGTCAAGGTCAAAGGTCAAAGGTCAAGGTCAAAGGTCAAGTTCAAGGTCAAAGGTCAAGGTCAAGGTCAAGGTCAAAGTTCAAGGTCAAAGGTCAAAGGTCAAGGTCAAGGTCAAGGTCAAGGTCAAGGTCAAAGGTCAAGGCCAAGGTCAAGGTCAAGGTCAAAGGTCAAAGGTCAAGGTCACGGTCAAGGTCAAGGTCAAGGTCAAGGTCAAGGTCAAGGTCAAGGTCAAGGTCAAGGTCAAAGGTAAAGGTCAAGGTCATGGTCAAGGTCAAGGTCAAGGTCATGGTCAAGGTCAAGATCAAGGTCAAGGTCAAAGGTCAAAGGTCAAACGTCAAGGTCAAGGTCAAAGGTCAAGGTCAAGGTCAAGGTCAAGGTCAAGGTCAAGGTCAAAGGTCAAGGTCAAGGTCAAGGTCAAAGGTCAAGCTCAAGGTCAAGGTCAAGGTCAAGGTCAAGGTCAAGGTCATGGTCATGGTCAAGGTCAAGGTCAAGGTCAAGGTCAAGGTCAAGGTCAAAGGTCAAGGTCAAGTTCAAGGTCAAATGTCAAAGGTCAAGGTCAAGGTCAAGGTCAAGGTCAAAGGTCAAAGGTCAAGGTCAAGGTCAAAGGTCAAGCTCAAGGTCAAGGTCAAGGTCAAGGTCAAGGTCAAGGTCATGGTCATGGTCAAGGTCAAGGTCAAGGTCAAGGTCAAGGTCAAAGGTCAAGGTCAAGTTCAAGGTCAAATGTCAAAGGTCAAGGTCAAAGGTCAAGGTCAAAGGTCAAAGGTCAAGGTCAAAGGTCAAGTTCAAGGTCAAAGGTCAAGGTCAAGGTCAAGGTCAAAGTTTAAGGTCAAAGGTCAAGGTCAAAGTCAAGGTCAAAGGTCAAGGTCAAGGTCAAGGTCAAGGTCAAAGGTCAAGGTCAAGGTCAAGGTCAAGGTCAAGGTCAAGGTCAAGGTCAAGGTCAAGGTCAAGGTCAAGGTCAAGGTCAAGGTCAAGGTCAAGGTCAAGGTCAAGGTCAAGGTCCTAAAGAGAAGAACATGCGCACGGTATGAACCGTAGGGAAAACATCGGCCGGGAGTTAATGCGAGCAGCGGGTCCCCGGTCGATGTTAGCGGTACGGCCGCTGAATAAGGGATGGTGCCCTTGGGCGGTGGGGGTTTAGTCGGTATGGCGGATGCGTAGGCAATTATAATTCCCATACTCCATCGAAGGGAAGCCGAGCCCGACACTACCCCCCCGACTGTCATCGTTAGGGGGGGTGTGCATAAGCAGCATTCCCCCACCGCCCTTAAACAAAAAAAAAAAAAAAAAAAAAAAAAAAAAAAAAAAAAAAAAAAAAAAAAAAAAAAAAAAAAAAAAAAAGGTCAAGGTCAAGGTCAAGGTCAAAGGTCAAGGTCAAGGTCAAGGTCAAGGTCAAAGGTCAAAGGTCAAAGGTCAAAGGTCAAAGGTCAAAGGTCAAGGTCAAAGGTCAAAGGTCAAGGTCAAGGTCAAGGTCAAGGTCAAGGTCAAAGGTCAAGGTCAAGGTCAAGGTCAAGGTCAAAGGTCAAGGTCAAGTTCAAGGTCAAATGTCAAAGGTCAAGGTCAAAGGTCAAAGGTCAAGTTCAAGGTCAAAGGTCAATGTCAAGGTCAAGGTCAAAGTTCAAGGTCAAAGGTCAAAGGTCAAGGTCAAGGTCAAGGTCAAGGTCAAAGGTCAAGGCCAAGGTCAAGGTCAAGGTCAAAGGTCAAAGGTCAAGGTCAAGGTCAAGGTCGAGGTCAAGGTCAAGGTCAAGGTCAAGGTCAAGGTCAAGGTCAAGGTCAAGGTCAAGGTCAAGGTCAAGGTCAAGGTCAAGGTCAAAGGTAAAGGTCAAGGTCAAGGTCATGGTCAAGGTCAAGGTCAAGGTCATGGTCAAGGTCAAGATCAAGGTCAAGGTCAAAGGTCAAAGGTCAAACGTCAAGGTCAAGGTCAAAGGTCAAGGTCAAGGTCAAGGTCAAGGTCAAGGTCAAAGGTCAAGGTCAAGGTCAAGGTCAAAGGTCAAGGTCAAGGTCAAGGTCAAGGTCAAGGTCAAAGGTCAAGGTCAAGGTCAAGGTCAAAGGTCAAAGGTCAAAGGTCAAGGTCATGGTCATGGTCATGGTCAAGGTCAAGGTCAAGGTCAAGGTCAAGGTCAAAGGTCAAGGTCAAGGTCAAGGTCAAGGTCAAGGTCAAGGTCAAGGTCAAGGTCAAGGTCAAGGTCAAAGGTCAAGGTCAAAGGTCAAGGTCAAGGTCAAGGTCAAGGTCAAAGGTCAAGGTCAAGTTCAAGGTCAAAGGTCAAGGTCAAGGTCAAAGGTCAAGGTCAAGGTCAAAGGTCAAGTTCAAGGTCAAAGGTCAAGGTCAAGGTCAAGGTCAAGGTCAAGGTCAAGGTCAAAGGTCAAGGTCAAGGTCAAGGTCAAGGTCAAGGTCAAGGTCAAGGTCAAGGTCAAGGTCAAGGTCAAAGGTCAAGGTCAAAGGTCAAAGGTCAAACGTCAAGGTCAAGGTCAAAGGTCAAGGTCAAGGTCAAGGTCAAGGTCAAGGTCAAGGTCAAAGGTCAAGGTCAAGGTCAAGGTCAAAGGTCAAGGTCAAGGTCAAGGTCAAAGGTCAAGGTCAAGGTCAAGGTCAAGGTCAAGGTCAAGGTCAAGGTCAAGGTCAAAGGTCAAAGGTAAAGGTCAAGGTCAAAGGTCAAGCTCAAGGTCAAGGTCAAGGTCAAGGTCAAGGTCATGGTCATGGTCAAGGTCAAGGTCAAGGTCAAGGTCAAGGTCAAAGGTCAAGGTCAAGGTCAAGGTCAAGGTCAAGGTCAAGGTCAAAGGTCAAGGTCAAGGTCAAGGTCAAGGTCAAAGGTCAAGGTCAAGTTCAAGGTCAAATGTCAAAGGTCAAGGTCAAAGGTCAAAGGTCAAGTTCAAGGTCAAAGGTCAAGGTCAAGGTCAAGGTCAAAGTTCAAGGTCAAAGGTCAAAGGTCAAGGTCAAGGTCAAGGTCAAGGTCAAAGGTCAAGGCCAAGGTCAAGGTCAAGGTCAAAGGTCAAAGGTCAAGGTCAAGGTCAAGGTCGAGGTCAAGGTCAAGGTCAAGGTCAAGGTCAAGGTCAAGGTCAAGGTCAAGGTCAAGGTCAAGGTCAAGGTCAAAGGTAAAGGTCAAGGTCATGGTCAAGGTCAAGGTCAAGGTCATGGTCAAGGTCAAGATCAAGGTCAAGATCAAAGGTCAAAGGTCAAACGTCAAGGTCAAGGTCAAAGGTCAAGGTCAAGGTCAAGGTCAAGGTCAAGGTCAAAGGTCAAGGTCAAGGTCAAGGTCAAAGGTCAAGGTCAAGGTCAAGGTCAAGGTCAAGGTCAAGGTCAAAGGTCAAGGTCAAGGTCAAGGTCAAGGTCAAAGGTCAAAGGTCAAAGGTCAAGGTCATGGTCATGGTCATGGTCAAGGTCAAGGTCAAGGTCAAGGTCAAGGTCAAAGGTCAAGGTCAAGGTCAAGGTCAAGGTCAAGGTCAAGGTCAAGGTCAAGGTCAAGGTCAAGGTCAAGGTCAAAGGTCAAGGTCAAAGGTCAAGGTCAAGGTCAAGGTCAAGGTCAAGGTCAAAGGTCAAGGTCAAGTTCAAGGTCAAAGGTCAAGGTCAAGGTCAAAGGTCAAGGTCAAGGTCAAAGGTCAAGTTCAAGGTCAAAGGTCAAGGTCAAGGTCAAGGTCAAGGTCAAAGGTCAAGGTCAAGGTCAAGGTCAAGGTCAAGGTCAAGGTCAAGGTCAAGGTCAAGGTCAAGGTCAAGGTCAAGGTCAAGGTCAAGCTCAAGGTCAAGGTCAAGGTCAAGGTCAAGGTCATGGTCATGGTCAAGGTCAAGGTCAAGGTCAAGGTCAAGGTCAAGGTCAAAGGTCAAGGTCAAAGGTCAAGGTCAAAGGTCAAAGGTCAAGGTCAAGGTCAAGGTCAAAGGTCAAGGTCAAGTTCAAGGTCAAAGGTCAAGGTCAAGGTCAAAGGTCAAGGTCAAGGTCAAGGTCAAGGTCAAGGTCAAGGTCAAGGTCAAGGTCAAGGTCAAGGTCAAGGTCAAAGGTCAAAGGTCAAGGTCAAGGTCAAAGGTCAAGCTCAAGGTCAAGGTCAAGGTCAAGGTCAAGGTCAAAGGTCAAGGTCAAAGGTCAAGGTCAAGGTCAAGGTCAAAGGTCAAGGTCAAGTTCAAGGTCAAAGGTCAAGGTCAAGGTCAAAGGTCAAGGTCAAGGTCAAGGTCAAGGTCAAGGTCAAGGTCAAGGTCAAGGTCAAGGTCAAAGGTCAAAGGTCAAGGTCAAGGTCAAAGGTCAAGGTCAAGGTCAAGGTCAAGGTCAAGGTCAAAGGTCAAAGGTCAAGGTCAAGGTCAAAGGTCAAGCTCAAGGTCAAGGTCAAGGTCAAGGTCAAGGTCATGGTCATGGTCAAGGTCAAGGTCAAGGTCAAGGTCAAGGTCAAGGTCAAAGGTCAAGGTCAAGTTCAAGGTCAAATGTCAAAGGTCAAGGTCAAAGGTCAAAGGTCAAGGTCAAAGGTCAAAGGTCAAGGTCAAGGTCAAGGTCAAGGTCAAGGTCAAAGGTCAAGGTCAAGGTCAAGGTCAAGGTCAAGGTCAAAGGTCAAGGTCAAGTTCAAGGTCAAATGTCAAAGGTCAAGGTCAAAGGTCAAAGGTCAAGGTCAAAGGTCAAGTTCAAGGTCAAAGGTCAAGGTCAAGGTCAAGGTCAAAGTTCAAGGTCAAGGTCAAAGTTCAAGGTCAAAGGTCAAAGGTCAAGGTCAAGGTCAAGGTCAAGGTCAAGGTCAAAGGTCAAGGCCAAGGTCAAGGTCAAGGTCAAAGGTCAAAGGTCAAGGTCACGGTCAAGGTCGAGGTCAAGGTCAAGGTCAAGGTCAAGGTCAAGGTCAAGGTCAAGGTCAAGGTCAAGGTCAAAGGTAAAGGTCAAGGTCATGGTCAAGGTCAAGGTCAAGGTCATGGTCAAGGTCAAGATCAAGGTCAAGGTCAAAGGTCAAAGGTCAAACGTCAAGGTCAAGGTCAAAGGTCAAGGTCAAGGTCAAGGTCAAGGTCAAGGTCAAAGGTCAAGGTCAAGGTCAAGGTCAAAGGTCAAGGTCAAGGTCAAGGTCAAAGGTCAAGGTCAAGGTCAAGGTCAAGGTCAAGGTCAAGGTCAAGGTCAAGGTCAAGGTCAAGGTCAAGGTCAAAGGTCAAAGGTCAAGGTCAAGGTCAAAGGTCAAGCTCAAGGTCAAGGTCAAGGTCAAGGTCAAGGTCAAGGTCATGGTCATGGTCAAGGTCAAGGTCAAGGTCAAGGTCAAGGTCAAAGGTCAAGGTCAAGTTCAAGGTCAAATGTCAAAGGTCAAGGTCAAAGGTCAAAGGTCAAGGTCAAAGGTCAAGTTCAAGGTCAAAGGTCAAGGTCAAGGTCAAGGTCAAAGTTTAAGGTCAAAGGTCAAGGTCAAAGTCAAGGTCAAAGGTCAAGGTCAAGGTCAAGGTCAAGGTCAAAGGTCAAGGTCAAGGTCAAGGTCAAGGTCAAGGTCAAGGTCAAGGTCAAGGTCAAGGTCAAGGTCAAGGTCAAGGTCAAGGTCAAGGTCAAGGTCAAGGTCAAGGTCAAAGGTCAAGGTCAAGGTCAAGGTCAAGGTCAAAGGTCAAAGGTCAAAGGTCAAAGGTCAAAGGTCAAGGTCAAAGGTCAAAGGTCAAGGTCAAGGTCAAGGTCAAGGTCAAGGTCAAAGGTCAAGGTCAAGGTCAAGGTCAAGGTCAAAGGTCAAGGTCAAGTTCAAGGTCAAATGTCAAAGGTCAAGGTCAAAGGTCAAAGGTCAAGTTCAAGGTCAAAGGTCAATGTCAAGGTCAAGGTCAAAGTTCAAGGTCAAAGGTCAAAGGTCAAGGTCAAGGTCAAGGTCAAGGTCAAAGGTCAAGGCCAAGGTCAAGGTCAAGGTCAAAGGTCAAAGGTCAAGGTCAAGGTCAAGGTCGAGGTCAAGGTCAAGGTCAAGGTCAAGGTCAAGGTCAAGGTCAAGGTCAAGGTCAAGGTCAAGGTCAAGGTCAAGCTCAAGGTCAAGGTCAAGGTCAAGGTCATGGTCATGGTCAAGGTCAAGGTCAAGGTCAAGGTCAAGGTCAAGGTCAAAGGTCAAGGTCAAAGGTCAAGGTCAAAGGTCAAGGTCAAGGTCAAGGTCAAGGTCAAAGGTCAAGGTCAAGTTCAAGGTCAAAGGTCAAGGTCAAGGTCAAAGGTCAAGGTCAAGGTCAAGGTCAAGGTCAAGGTCAAGGTCAAGGTCAAGGTCAAGGTCAAGGTCAAAGGTCAAAGGTCAAGGTCAAGGTCAAAGGTCAAGCTCAAGGTCAAGGTCAAGGTCAAGGTCAAGGTCAAAGGTCAAGGTCAAAGGTCAAGGTCAAGGTCAAGGTCAAGGTCAAAGGTCAAGGTCAAGTTCAAGGTCAAAGGTCAAGGTCAAAGGTCAAGGTCAAGGTCAAGGTCAAGGTCAAGGTCAAGGTCAAGGTCAAGGTCAAGGTCAAGGTCAAAGGTCAAAGGTCAAGGTCAAGGTCAAAGGTCAAGCTCAAGGTCAAGGTCAAGGTCAAGGTCAAGGTCAAGGTCATGGTCATGGTCAAGGTCAAGGTCAAGGTCAAGGTCAAGGTCAAGGTCAAAGGTCAAGGTCAAGTTCAAGGTCAAATGTCAAAGGTCAAGGTCAAAGGTCAAAGGTCAAGGTCAAAGGTCAAAGGTCAAGGTCAAGGTCAAGGTCAAGGTCAAGGTCAAAGGTCAAGGTCAAGGTCAAGGTCAAGGTCAAGGTCAAAGGTCAAGGTCAAGTTCAAGGTCAAATGTCAAAGGTCAAGGTCAAAGGTCAAAGGTCAAGGTCAAAGGTCAAGTTCAAGGTCAAAGGTCAAGGTCAAGGTCAAGGTCAAAGTTCAAGGTCAAAGGTCAAAGGTCAAGGTCAAGGTCAAGGTCAAGGTCAAGGTCAAAGGTCAAGGCCAAGGTCAAGGTCAAGGTCAAAGGTCAAAGGTCAAGGTCACGGTCAAGGTCGAGGTCAAGGTCAAGGTCAAGGTCAAGGTCAAGGTCAAGGTCAAGGTCAACGTCAAGGTCAAAGGTAAAGGTCAAGGTCATGGTCAAGGTCAAGGTCAAGGTCATGGTCAAGGTCAAGATCAAGGTCAAGGTCAAAGGTCAAAGGTCAAACGTCAAGGTCAAGGTCAAAGGTCAAGGTCAAGGTCAAGGTCAAGGTCAAGGTCAAGGTCAAAGGTCAAGGTCAAGGTCAAGGTCAAAGGTCAAGGTCAAGGTCAAGGTCAAAGGTCAAGGTCAAGGTCAAGGTCAAGGTCAAGGTCAAGGTCAAGGTCAAGGTCAAGGTCAAGGTCAAGGTCAAAGGTCAAAGGTCAAGGTCAAGGTCAAAGGTCAAGCTCAAGGTCAAGGTCAAGGTCAAGGTCAAGGTCAAGGTCATGGTCATGGTCAAGGTCAAGGTCAAGGTCAAGGTCAAGGTCAAAGGTCAAGGTCAAGTTCAAGGTCAAATGTCAAAGGTCAAGGTCAAAGGTCAAGGTCAAAGGTCAAAGGTCAAGGTCAAAGGTCAAGTTCAAGGTCAAAGGTCAAGGTCAAGGTCAAGGTCAAAGTTTAAGGTCAAAGGTCAAGGTCAAAGTCAAGGTCAAAGGTCAAGGTCAAGGTCAAGGTCAAGGTCAAAGGTCAAGGTCAAGGTCAAGGTCAAGGTCAAGGTCAAGGTCAAGGTCAAGGTCAAGGTCAAGGTCAAGGTCAAGGTCAAGGTCAAGGTCAAGGTCAAGGTCAAGGTCAAGGTCAAGGTCAAGGTCAAAGGTCAAGGTCAAGGTCAAGGTCAAGGTCAAAGGTCAAAGGTCAAAGGTCAAAGGTCAAAGGTCAAAGG
Organism: Lasioglossum villosulum; assembly: GCA_963971365.1. Lineage (NCBI taxonomy): Eukaryota > Metazoa > Arthropoda > Insecta > Hymenoptera > Halictidae > Lasioglossum > Lasioglossum villosulum. The sequence continues at coordinate 143,793 of CAXARU010000015.1, read as the reverse complement.
TCAAGGTCAAAGGTCAAAGGTCAAGGTCAAGGTCAAGGTCAAGGTCAAGGTCAAAGGTCAAGGTCAAGGTCAAGGTCAAGGTCAAAGGTCAAGGTCAAGTTCAAGGTCAAATGTCAAAGGTCAAGGTCAAAGGTCAAAGGTCAAGTTCAAGGTCAAAGGTCAATGTCAAGGTCAAGGTCAAAGTTCAAGGTCAAAGGTCAAAGGTCAAGGTCAAGGTCAAGGTCAAGGTCAAAGGTCAAGGCCAAGGTCAAGGTCAAGGTCAAAGGTCAAAGGTCAAGGTCAAGGTCAAGGTCGAGGTCAAGGTCAAGGTCAAGGTCAAGGTCAAGGTCAAGGTCAAGGTCAAGGTCAAGGTCAAGGTCAAGGTCAAGGTCAAGGTCAAAGGTAAAGGTCAAGGTCAAGGTCATGGTCAAGGTCAAGGTCAAGGTCATGGTCAAGGTCAAGATCAAGGTCAAGGTCAAAGGTCAAAGGTCAAACGTCAAGGTCAAGGTCAAAGGTCAAGGTCAAGGTCAAGGTCAAGGTCAAGGTCAAAGGTCAAGGTCAAGGTCAAGGTCAAAGGTCAAGGTCAAGGTCAAGGTCAAGGTCAAGGTCAAAGGTCAAGGTCAAGGTCAAGGTCAAAGGTCAAAGGTCAAAGGTCAAGGTCATGGTCATGGTCATGGTCAAGGTCAAGGTCAAGGTCAAGGTCAAGGTCAAAGGTCAAGGTCAAGGTCAAGGTCAAGGTCAAGGTCAAGGTCAAGGTCAAGGTCAAGGTCAAGGTCAAAGGTCAAGGTCAAAGGTCAAGGTCAAGGTCAAGGTCAAGGTCAAAGGTCAAGGTCAAGTTCAAGGTCAAAGGTCAAGGTCAAGGTCAAAGGTCAAGGTCAAGGTCAAAGGTCAAGTTCAAGGTCAAAGGTCAAGGTCAAGGTCAAGGTCAAGGTCAAGGTCAAGGTCAAAGGTCAAGGTCAAGGTCAAGGTCAAGGTCAAGGTCAAGGTCAAGGTCAAGGTCAAGGTCAAGGTCAAAGGTCAAGGTCAAAGGTCAAACGTCAAGGTCAAGGTCAAAGGTCAAGGTCAAGGTCAAGGTCAAGGTCAAGGTCAAGGTCAAAGGTCAAGGTCAAGGTCAAGGTCAAAGGTCAAGGTCAAGGTCAAGGTCAAAGGTCAAGGTCAAGGTCAAGGTCAAGGTCAAGGTCAAGGTCAAGGTCAAGGTCAAAGGTCAAAGGTAAAGGTCAAGGTCAAAGGTCAAGCTCAAGGTCAAGGTCAAGGTCAAGGTCAAGGTCATGGTCATGGTCAAGGTCAAGGTCAAGGTCAAGGTCAAGGTCAAAGGTCAAGGTCAAGGTCAAGGTCAAGGTCAAGGTCAAGGTCAAAGGTCAAGGTCAAGGTCAAGGTCAAGGTCAAAGGTCAAGGTCAAGTTCAAGGTCAAATGTCAAAGGTCAAGGTCAAAGGTCAAAGGTCAAGTTCAAGGTCAAAGGTCAAGGTCAAGGTCAAGGTCAAAGTTCAAGGTCAAAGGTCAAAGGTCAAGGTCAAGGTCAAGGTCAAGGTCAAAGGTCAAGGCCAAGGTCAAGGTCAAGGTCAAAGGTCAAAGGTCAAGGTCAAGGTCAAGGTCGAGGTCAAGGTCAAGGTCAAGGTCAAGGTCAAGGTCAAGGTCAAGGTCAAGGTCAAGGTCAAGGTCAAGGTCAAAGGTAAAGGTCAAGGTCATGGTCAAGGTCAAGGTCAAGGTCATGGTCAAGGTCAAGATCAAGGTCAAGATCAAAGGTCAAAGGTCAAACGTCAAGGTCAAGGTCAAAGGTCAAGGTCAAGGTCAAGGTCAAGGTCAAGGTCAAAGGTCAAGGTCAAGGTCAAGGTCAAAGGTCAAGGTCAAGGTCAAGGTCAAGGTCAAGGTCAAGGTCAAAGGTCAAGGTCAAGGTCAAGGTCAAGGTCAAAGGTCAAAGGTCAAAGGTCAAGGTCATGGTCATGGTCATGGTCAAGGTCAAGGTCAAGGTCAAGGTCAAGGTCAAAGGTCAAGGTCAAGGTCAAGGTCAAGGTCAAGGTCAAGGTCAAGGTCAAGGTCAAGGTCAAGGTCAAGGTCAAAGGTCAAGGTCAAGGTCAAGGTCAAGGTCAAGGTCAAAGGTCAAGGTCAAGTTCAAGGTCAAAGGTCAAGGTCAAGGTCAAAGGTCAAGGTCAAGGTCAAAGGTCAAGTTCAAGGTCAAAGGTCAAGGTCAAGGTCAAGGTCAAGGTCAAAGGTCAAGGTCAAGGTCAAGGTCAAGGTCAAGGTCAAGGTCAAGGTCAAGGTCAAGGTCAAGGTCAAGGTCAAGGTCAAGGTCAAGGTCAAGCTCAAGGTCAAGGTCAAGGTCAAGGTCAAGGTCATGGTCATGGTCAAGGTCAAGGTCAAGGTCAAGGTCAAGGTCAAGGTCAAAGGTCAAGGTCAAAGGTCAAGGTCAAAGGTCAAAGGTCAAGGTCAAGGTCAAGGTCAAAGGTCAAGGTCAAGTTCAAGGTCAAAGGTCAAGGTCAAGGTCAAAGGTCAAGGTCAAGGTCAAGGTCAAGGTCAAGGTCAAGGTCAAGGTCAAGGTCAAGGTCAAGGTCAAGGTCAAGGTCAAAGGTCAAAGGTCAAGGTCAAGGTCAAAGGTCAAGCTCAAGGTCAAGGTCAAGGTCAAGGTCAAGGTCAAAGGTCAAGGTCAAAGGTCAAGGTCAAGGTCAAGGTCAAAGGTCAAGGTCAAGTTCAAGGTCAAAGGTCAAGGTCAAGGTCAAAGGTCAAGGTCAAGGTCAAGGTCAAGGTCAAGGTCAAGGTCAAGGTCAAGGTCAAGGTCAAAGGTCAAAGGTCAAGGTCAAGGTCAAAGGTCAAGCTCAAGGTCAAGGTCAAGGTCAAGGTCAAGGTCATGGTCATGGTCAAGGTCAAGGTCAAGGTCAAGGTCAAGGTCAAGGTCAAGGTCAAGGTCAAAGGTCAAGGTCAAGTTCAAGGTCAAATGTCAAAGGTCAAGGTCAAAGGTCAAAGGTCAAGGTCAAAGGTCAAGTTCAAGGTCAAAGGTCAAGGTCAAGGTCAAGGTCAAGGTCAAAGTTCAAGGTCAAAGGTCAAGGTCAAAGTCAAGGTCAAAGGTCAAGGTCAAGGTCAAGGTCAAGGTCAAAGGTCAAGGTCAAGGTCAAGGTCAAGGTCAAGGTCAAGGTCAAGGTCAAGGTCAAGGTCAAGGTCAAGGTCAAGGTCAAGGTCAAGGTCAAAGGTCAAGGTCAAGGTCAAGGTCAAGGTCAAAGGTCAAAGGTCAAAGGTCAAAGGTCAAGGTCAAAGGTCAAAGGTCAAGGTCAAGGTCAAGGTCAAGGTCAAGGTCAAAGGTCAAGGTCAAGGTCAAGGTCAAGGTCAAAGGTCAAGGTCAAGTTCAAGGTCAAATGTCAAAGGTCAAGGTCAAAGGTCAAAGGTCAAGGTCAAAGGTCAAGTTCAAGGTCAAAGGTCAAGGTCAAGGTCAAGGTCAAAGTTCAAGGTCAAAGGTCAAAGGTCAAGGTCAAGGTCAAGGTCAAGGTCAAGGTCAAAGGTCAAAGGTCAAGTTCAAGGTCAAAGGTCAAGGTCAAGGTCAAGGTCAAGGTCAAGGTCGAGGTCAAGGTCAAGGTCAAGGTCAAGGTCAAGGTCAAGGTCAAGGTCAAGGTCAAGGTCAAAGGTAAAGGTCAAGGTCATGGTCAAGGTCAAGGTCAAGGTCATGGTCAAGGTCAAGATCAAGGTCAAGGTCAAAGGTCAAAGGTCAAACGTCAAGGTCAAGGTCAAAGGTCAAGGTCAAGGTCAAGGTCAAGGTCAAGGTCAAGGTCAAGGTCAAGGTCAAAGGTCAAGGTCAAGGTCAAGGTCAAGGTCAAGGTCAAGGTCAAGGTCAAGGTCAAGGTCAAGGTCAAGGTCAAGGTCAAGGTCAAGGTCAAGGTCAAGGTCAAGGTCAAGGTCAAGGTCAAGGTCAAGGTCAAAGGTCAAAGGTCAAGGTCAAGGTCAAGGTCAAGGTCAAGGTCAAAGGTCAAGGTCAAGGTCAAGGTCAAGGTCAAGGTCAAGGTCAAGGTCAAGGTCAAGGTCAAGGTCAAGGTCAAGGTCAAGGTCAAAGGTCAAAGGTCAAGGTCAAGGTCAAAGGTCAAGCTCAAGGTCAAGGTCAAGGTCAAGGTCAAGGTCAAGGTCATGGTCATGGTCAAGGTCAAGGTCAAGGTCAAGGTCAAGGTCAAGGTCAAGGTCAAGGTCAAGGTCAAGGTCAAGGTCAAGGTCAAGGTCAAGGTCAAGGTCAAAGGTCAAGGTCAAGGTCAAGGTCAAGGTCAAAGGTCAAAGGTCAAAGGTCAAAGGTCAAAGGTCAAAGGTCAAGGTCAAAGGTCAAAGGTCAAGGTCAAGGTCAAGGTCAAGGTCAAGGTCAAAGGTCAAGGTCAAGGTCAAGGTCAAGGTCAAGGTCAAAGGTCAAGGTCAAGTTCAAGGTCAAATGTCAAAGGTCAAGGTCAAAGGTCAAAGGTCAAGGTCAAAGGTCAAGTTCAAGGTCAAAGGTCAAGGTCAAAGGTCAAGGTCAAGGTCAAGGTCAAGGTCAAGGTCAAGGTCAAGGTCAAGGTCAAGGTCAAGGTCAAGGTCAAAGGTCAAAGGTCAAGGTCAAGGTCAAAGGTCAAGCTCAAGGTCAAGGTCAAGGTCAAGGTCAAGGTCAAAGGTCAAGGTCAAAGGTCAAGGTCAAGGTCAAGGTCAAGGTCAAGGTCAAGGTCAAAGGTCAAGGTCAAGTTCAAGGTCAAATGTCAAAGGTCAAGGTCAAAGGTCAAAGGTCAAGGTCAAAGGTCAAGTTCAAGGTCAAAGGTCAAGGTCAAGGTCAAAGGTCAAGGTCAAGGTCAAGGTCAAGGTCAAGGTCAAGGTCAAGGTCAAGGTCAAGGTCAAGGTCAAGGTCAAGGTCAAAGGTCAAAGGTCAAGGTCAAGGTCAAAGGTCAAGCTCAAGGTCAAGGTCAAGGTCAAGGTCAAGGTCAAAGGTCAAGGTCAAAGGTCAAGGTCAAGGTCAAGGTCAAGGTCAAAGGTCAAAGGTCAAGGTCAAGGTCAAAGGTCAAGCTCAAGGTCAAGGTCAAGGTCAAGGTCAAGGTCATGGTCATGGTCAAGGTCAAGGTCAAGGTCAAGGTCAAGGTCAAGGTCAAGGTCAAAGGTCAAGGTCAAGTTCAAGGTCAAATGTCAAAGGTCAAGGTCAAAGGTCAAAGGTCAAGGTCAAAGGTCAAGTTCAAGGTCAAAGGTCAAGGTCAAGGTCAAGGTCAAGGTCAAAGTTCAAGGTCAAAGGTCAAGGTCAAAGTCAAGGTCAAAGGTCAAGGTCAAGGTCAAGGTCAAGGTCAAAGGTCAAGGTCAAGGTCAAGGTCAAGGTCAAGGTCAAGGTCAAGGTCAAGGTCAAGGTCAAGGTCAAGGTCAAGGTCAAGGTCAAGGTCAAGGTCAAGGTCAAAGGTCAAGGTCAAGGTCAAGGTCAAGGTCAAAGGTCAAAGGTCAAAGGTCAAAGGTCAAGGTCAAAGGTCAAAGGTCAAAGGTCAAGGTCAAGGTCAAGGTCAAGGTCAAGGTCAAGGTCAAAGGTCAAGGTCAAGGTCAAGGTCAAGGTCAAAGGTCAAGGTCAAGTTCAAGGTCAAATGTCAAAGGTCAAGGTCAAAGGTCAAGTTCAAGGTCAAAGGTCAAGGTCAAGGTCAAGGTCAAAGTTCAAGGTCAAAGGTCAAAGGTCAAGGTCAAGGTCAAGGTCAAGGTCAAGGTCAAAGGTCAAGGCCAAGGTCAAGGTCAAGGTCAAAGGTCAAAGGTCAAGGTCAAGGTCAAGGTCGAGGTCAAGGTCAAGGTCAAGGTCAAGGTCAAGGTCAAGGTCAAGGTCAAGGTCAAGGTCAAAGGTAAAGGTCAAGGTCATGGTCAAGGTCAAGGTCAAGGTCATGGTCAAGGTCAAGATCAAGGTCAAGGTCAAAGGTCAAAGGTCAAACGTCAAGGTCAAGGTCAAAGGTCAAGGTCAAGGTCAAGGTCAAGGTCAAGGTCAAGGTCAAAGGTCAAGGTCAAGGTCAAGGTCAAGGTCAAGGTCAAAGGTCAAGGTCAAGGTCAAGGTCAAAGGTCAAGGTCAAGGTCAAGGTCAAGGTCAAGGTCAAGGTCAAGGTCAAGGTCAAGGTCAAGGTCAAGGTCAAGGTCAAAGGTCAAAGGTCAAGGTCAAGGTCAAAGGTCAAGCTCAAGGTCAAGGTCAAGGTCAAGGTCAAGGTCAAGGTCATGGTCATGGTCAAGGTCAAGGTCAAGGTCAAGGTCAAGGTCAAGGTCAAAGGTCAAGGTCAAGGTCAAGTTCAAGGTCAAATGTCAAAGGTCAAGGTCAAAGGTCAAAGGTCAAGGTCAAAGGTCAAGTTCAAGGTCAAAGGTCAAGGTCAAGGTCAAGGTCAAGGTCAAAGTTTAAGGTCAAAGGTCAAGGTCAAAGTCAAGGTCAAAGGTCAAGGTCAAGGTCAAGGTCAAGGTCAAAGGTCAAGGTCAAGGTCAAGGTCAAGGTCAAGGTCAAGGTCAAGGTCAAGGTCAAGGTCAAGGTCAAGGTCAAGGTCAAGGTCATGGTCAAAGGTCAAGGTCAAGGTCAAGGTCAAGGTCAAAGGTCAAAGGTCAAAGGTCAAAGGTCAAAGGTCAAGTTCAAGGTCAAAGGTCAAGGTCAAGGTCAAGGTCAAAGTTCAAGGTCAAAGGTCAAAGGTCAAGGTCAAGGTCAAGGTCAAGGTCAAGGTCAAAGGTCAAAGGTCAAGTTCAAGGTCAAAGGTCAAGGTCAAGGTCAAGGTCAAGGTCAAGGTCGAGGTCAAGGTCAAGGTCAAGGTCAAGGTCAAGGTCAAGGTCAAAGGTCAAAGGTCAAAGGTCAAAGGTCAAAGGTCAAAGGTCAAGGTCAAGGTCAAGGTCAAGGTCAAGGTCAAGGTCAAAGGTCAAGGTCAAGGTCAAGGTCAAGGTCAAAGGTCAAGGTCAAGTTCAAGGTCAAATGTCAAAGGTCAAGGTCAAAGGTCAAAGGTCAAGGTCAAAGGTCAAGTTCAAGGTCAAAGGTCAAGGTCAAGGTCAAGGTCAAAGTTCAAGGTCAAAGGTCAAAGGTCAAGGTCAAGGTCAAGGTCAAGGTCAAGGTCAAAGGTCAAGGCCAAGGTCAAGGTCAAGGTCAAAGGTCAAAGGTCAAGGTCAAGGTCAAGGTCGAGGTCAAGGTCAAGGTCAAGGTCAAGGTCAAGGTCAAGGTCAAGGTCAAGGTCAAGGTCAAAGGTAAAGGTCAAGGTCATGGTCAAGGTCAAGGTCAAGGTCATGGTCAAGGTCAAGATCAAGGTCAAGGTCAAAGGTCAAAGGTCAAACGTCAAGGTCAAGGTCAAAGGTCAAGGTCAAGGTCAAGGTCAAGGTCAAGGTCAAGGTCAAAGGTCAAGGTCAAGGTCAAGGTCAAGGTCAAAGGTCAAGGTCAAGGTCAAGGTCAAAGGTCAAGGTCAAGGTCAAGGTCAAGGTCAAGGTCAAGGTCAAGGTCAAGGTCAAGGTCAAGGTCAAGGTCAAGGTCAAGGTCAAAGGTCAAAGGTCAAGGTCAAGGTCAAAGGTCAAGCTCAAGCTCAAGGTCAAGGTCAAGGTCAAGGTCAAGGTCAAGGTCATGGTCATGGTCAAGGTCAAGGTCAAGGTCAAGGTCAAGGTCAAGGTCAAGGTCAAAGGTCAAGGTCAAGGTCAAGTTCAAGGTCAAATGTCAACGGTCAAGGTCAAAGGTCAAAGGTCAAGGTCAAAGGTCAAGTTCAAGGTCAAAGGTCAAGGTCAAGGTCAAGGTCAAGGTCAAAGTTTAAGGTCAAAGGTCAAGGTCAAAGTCAAGGTCAAAGGTCAAGGTCAAGGTCAAGGTCAAGGTCAAAGGTCAAGGTCAAGGTCAAGGTCAAGGTCAAGGTCAAGGTCAAGGTCAAGGTCAAGGTCAAGGTCAAGGTCAAGGTCAAGGTCATGGTCAAAGGTCAAGGTCAAGGTCAAGGTCAAGGTCAAAGGTCAAAGGTCAAAGGTCAAAGGTCAAAGGTCAAGGTCAAAGGTCAAAGGTCAAGGTCAAGGTCAAGGTCAAGGTCAAGGTCAAAGGTCAAGGTCAAGGTCAAGGTCAAGGTCAAAGGTCAAGGTCAAGTTCAAGGTCAAATGTCAAAGGTCAAGGTCAAAGGTCAAAGGTCAAGTTCAAGGTCAAAGGTCAAGGTCAAGGTCAAGGTCAAAGTTCAAGGTCAAAGGTCAAAGGTCAAGGTCAAGGTCAAGGTCAAAGGTCAAGGCCAAGTTCAAGGTCAAGGTCAAAGGTCAAAGGTCAAGGTCAAGGTCAAGGTCGAGGTCAAGGTCAAGGTCAAGGTCAAGGTCAAGGTCAAGGTCAAGGTCAAGGTCAAAGGTAAAGGTCAAGGTCAAGGTCATGGTCAAGGTCAAGGTCAAGGTCATGGTCAAGGTCAAGATCAAGGTCAAGGTCAAAGGTCAAAGGTCAAACGTCAAGGTCAAGGTCAAAGGTCAAGGTCAAGGTCGAGGTCAAGGTCAAGGTCAAGGTCAAAGGTCAAGGTCAAGGTCAAGGTCAAAGGTCAAGGTCAAGGTCAAGGTCAAGGTCAAGGTCAAAGGTCAAGGTCAAGGTCAAGGTCAAGGTCAAAGGTCAAAGGTCAAAGGTCAAGGTCATGGTCATGGTCATGGTCAAGGTCAAGGTCAAGGTCAAGGTCAAGGTCAAAGGTCAAGGTCAAGGTCAAGGTCAAGGTCAAGGTCAAGGTCAAGGTCAAGGTCAAAGGTCAAGGTCAAGGTCAAGGTCAAAGGTCAAGGTCAAGGTCAAGGTCAAAGGTCAAGGTCAAGGTCAAGGTCAAGGTCAAGGTCAAGGTCAAGGTCAAGGTCAAGGTCAAGGTCAAGGTCAAGGTCAAAGGTCAAAGGTAAATGTCAAGGTCAAAGGTCAAGCTCAAGGTCAAGGTCAAGGTCAAGGTCAAGGTCATGGTCATGGTCAAGGTCAAGGTCAAGGTCAAGGTCAAGGTCAAAGGTCAAGGTCAAGTTCAAGGTCAAATGTCAAAGGTCAAGGTCAAAGGTCAAAGGTCAAGGTCAAAGGTCAAGTTCAAGGTCAAAGGTCAAGGTCAAGGTCAAGGTCAAGGTCAAAGTTCAAGGTCAAAGGTCAAGGTCAAAGTCAAGGTCAAAGGTCAAGGTCAAGGTCAAGGTCAAGGTCAAGGTCAAGGTCAAGGTCAAGGTCAAGGTCAAGGTCAAGGTCAAGGTCAAGGTCAAGGTCAAGGTCAAGGTCAAGGTCAAGGTCAAGGTCAAGGTCAAAGGTCAAGGTCAAGGTCAAGGTCAAGGTCAAAGGTCAAGGTCAAGTTCAAGGTCAAATGTCAAAGGTCAAGGTCAAAGGTCAAAGGTCAAGGTCAAAGGTCAAGTTCAAGGTCAAAGGTCAAGGTCAAGGTCAAGGTCAAAGTTCAAGGTCAAAGGTCAAAGGTCAAGGTCAAGGTCAAGGTCAAAGGTCAAGGCCAAGGTCAAGGTCAAGGTCAAGGTCAAAGGTCAAAGGTCAAGGTCAAGGTCAAGGTCGAGGTCAAGGTCAAGGTCAAGGTCAAGGCCAAGGTCAAGGTCAAGGTCAAGGTCAAAGGTCAAAGGTCAAGGTCAAGGTCAAGGTCGAGGTCAAGGTCAAGGTCAAGGTCAAGGTCAAGGTCAAGGTCAAGGTCAAGGTCAAGGTCAAAGGTAAAGGTCAAGGTCAAGGTCAAGGTCAAGGTCAAGGTCAAGGTCATGGTCAAGGTCAAAGGTCAAGGTCAAGGTCAAGGTCAAAGGTCAAGGTCAAGTTCAAGGTCAAAGGTCAAGGTCAAGGTCAAGGTCAAGGTCAAGGTCAAAGGTCAAGGTCAAGGTCAAGGTCAAAGGTCAAGGTCAAGTTCAAGGTCAAAGGTCAAGGTCAAGGTCAAGGTCAAGGTCAAGGTCAAGGTCAAGGTCAAGGTCAAGGTCAAAGGTCAAGGTCAAGGTCAAGGTCAAAGGTCAAGGTCAAGGTCAAGGTCAAGGTCAAGGTCAAAGGTCAAGGTCAAGGTCAAGGTCAAAGGTCAAAGGTCAAAGGTCAAGGTCATGGTCATGGTCATGGTCAAGGTCAAGGTCAAGGTCAAGGTCAAGGTCAAGGTCAAAGGTCAAGGTCAAGGTCAAGGTCAAGGTCAAGGTCAAGGTCAAGGTCAAGGTCAAGGTCAAGGTCAAAGGTCAAGGTCAAAGGTCAAAGGTCAAGGTCAAGGTCAAGGTCAAAGGTCAAGGTCAAGTTCAAGGTCAAAGGTCAAGGTCAAGGTCAAAGGTCAAGGTCAAGGTCAAAGGTCAAGGTCAAGGTCAAGGTCAAGGTCAAGGTCAAAGGTCAAGGTCAAGGTCAAGGTCAAGGTCAAGGTCAAGGTCAAGGTCAAGGTCAAGGTCAAGGTCAAGGTCAAGGTCAAAGGTCAAGGTCAAGGTCAAGGTCAAAGGTCAAGCTCAAGGTCAAGGTCATGGTCAAGGTCAAGGTCAAGGTCAAGGTCAAGGTCAAAGGTCAAGGTCAAAGGTCAAGGTCAAAGGTCAAGGTCAAGGTCAAGGTCAAGGTCAAAGGTCAAAGGTCAAGCTCAAGGTCAAGGTCAAGGTCAAGCTCAAGGTCAAGGTCAAGGTCAAGGTCAAGGTCAAAGGTCAAGGTCAAAGGTCAAGGTCAAGGTCAAGGTCAAAGGTCAAGGTCAAGTTCAAGGTCAAAGGTCAAGGTCAAGGTCAAAGGTCAAGGTCAAGGTCAAGGTCAAGGTCAAGGTCAAGGTCAAGGTCAAGGTCAAAGGTCAAAGGTCAAGGTCAAGGTCAAAGGTCAAGCTCAAGGTCAAGGTCAAGGTCAAGGTCATGGTCATGGTCAAGGTCAAGGTCAAGGTCAAGGTCAAGGTCAAGGTCAAGGTCAAAGGTCAAGGTCAAGTTCAAGGTCAAATGTCAAAGGTCAAGGTCAAAGGTCAAAGGTCAAGGTCAAAGGTCAAGTTCAAGGTCAAAGGTCAAGGTCAAGGTCAAGGTCAAGGTCAAAGTTCAAGGTCAAAGGTCAAGGTCAAAGTCAAGGTCAAAGGTCAAGGTCAAGGTCAAGGTCAAGGTCAAAGGTCAAGGTCAAGGTCAAGGTCAAGGTCAAGGTCAAGGTCAAGGTCAAGGTCAAGGTCAAGGTCAAGGTCAAGGTCAAGGTCAAGGTCAAGGTCAAGGTCAAGGTCAAGGTCAAAGGTCAAGGTCAAGGTCAAGGTCAAGGTCAAAGGTCAAAGGTCAAAGGTCAAGTTCAAGGTCAAATGTCAAAGGTCAAGGTCAAAGGTCAAAGGTCAAGGTCAAAGGTCAAGTTCAAGGTCAAAGGTCAAGGTCAAGGTCAAGGTCAAAGTTCAAGGTCAAAGGTCAAAGGTCAAGGTCAAGGTCAAGGTCAAGGTCAAGGTCAAAGGTCAAAGGTCAAGTTCAAGGTCAAAGGTCAAGGTCAAGGTCAAGGTCAAGGTCAAGGTCGAGGTCAAGGTCAAGGTCAAGGTCAAGGTCAAGGTCAAGGTCAAGGTCAAGGTCAAGGTCAAAGGTAAAGGTCAAGGTCATGGTCAAGGTCAAGGTCAAGGTCATGGTCAAGGTCAAGATCAAGGTCAAGGTCAAAGGTCAAAGGTCAAACGTCAAGGTCAAGGTCAAAGGTCAAAGGTCAAGGTCAAGGTCAAGGTCAAGGTCAAGGTCAAGGTCAAGGTCAAGGTCAAGGTCAAAGGTCAAGGTCAAGGTCAAGGTCAAGGTCAAGGTCAAGGTCAAGGTCAAGGTCAAGGTCAAGGTCAAGGTCAAGGTCAAGGTCAAGGTCAAGGTCAAGGTCAAGGTCAAAGGTCAAGGTCAAGGTCAAGGTCAAGGTCAAGGTCAAGGTCAAAGGTCAAGGTCAAGGTCAAGGTCAAGGTCAAGGTCAAGGTCAAGGTCAAGGTCAAGGTCAAGGTCAAGGTCAAGGTCAAGGTCAAGGTCAAAGGTCAAAGGTCAAGGTCAAGGTCAAAGGTCAAGCTCAAGGTCAAGGTCAAGGTCAAGGTCAAGGTCAAGGTCAAGGTCAAGGTCAAGGTCATGGTCATGGTCAAGGTCAAGGTCAAGGTCAAGGTCAAGGTCAAGGTCAAGGTCAAGGTCAAGGTCAAGGTCAAGGTCAAGGTCAAGGTCAAGGTCAAAGGTCAAGGTCAAGGTCAAGGTCAAGGTCAAAGGTCAAAGGTCAAAGGTCAAAGGTCAAAGGTCAAGGTCAAAGGTCAAGGTCAAGGTCAAGGTCAAGGTCAAGGTCAAAGGTCAAGGTCAAGGTCAAGGTCAAGGTCAAGGTCAAAGGTCAAGGTCAAGTTCAAGGTCAAATGTCAAAGGTCAAGGTCAAAGGTCAAAGGTCAAGGTCAAAGGTCAAGTTCAAGGTCAAAGGTCAAGGTCAAAGGTCAAGGTCAAGGTCAAGGTCAAGGTCAAGGTCAAGGTCAAGGTCAAGGTCAAGGTCAAGGTCAAGGTCAAGGTCAAGGTCAAAGGTCAAAGGTCAAGGTCAAGGTCAAAGGTCAAGCTCAAGGTCAAGGTCAAGGTCAAGGTCAAGGTCAAAGGTCAAGGTCAAAGGTCAAGGTCAAGGTCAAGGTCAAAGGTCAAGGTCAAGTTCAAGGTCAAAGGTCAAGGTCAAGGTCAAAGGTCAAGGTCAAGGTCAAGGTCAAGGTCAAGGTCAAGGTCAAGGTCAAAGGTCAAAGGTCAAGGTCAAGGTCAAAGGTCAAGCTCAAGGTCAAGGTCAAGGTCAAGGTCAAGGTCATGGTCATGGTCAAGGTCAAGGTCAAGGTCAAGGTCAAGGTCAAGGTCAAGGTCAAGGTCAAGGTCAAAGGTCAAGGTCAAGTTCAAGGTCAAATGTCAAAGGTCAAGGTCAAAGGTCAAAGGTCAAGGTCAAAGGTCAAGTTCAAGGTCAAAGGTCAAGGTCAAGGTCAAGGTCAAGGTCAAAGTTCAAGGTCAAAGGTCAAGGTCAAAGTCAAGGTCAAAGGTCAAGGTCAAGGTCAAGGTCAAGGTCAAAGGTCAAGGTCAAGGTCAAGGTCAAGGTCAAGGTCAAGGTCAAGGTCAAGGTCAAGGTCAAGGTCAAGGTCAAGGTCAAGGTCAAGGTCAAGGTCAAGGTCAAAGGTCAAGGTCAAGGTCAAGGTCAAGGTCAAAGGTCAAAGGTCAAAGGTCAAAGGTCAAGGTCAAAGGTCAAAGGTCAAGGTCAAGGTCAAGGTCAAGGTCAAGGTCAAGGTCAAAGGTCAAGGTCAAGGTCAAGGTCAAGGTCAAAGGTCAAGGTCAAGTTCAAGGTCAAATGTCAAAGGTCAAGGTCAAAGGTCAAAGGTCAAGGTCAAAGGTCAAGTTCAAGGTCAAAGGTCAAGGTCAAGGTCAAGTTCAAGGTCAAATGTCAAAGGTCAAGGTCAAAGGTCAAAGGTCAAGGTCAAAGGTCAAGTTCAAGGTCAAAGGTCAAGGTCAAGGTCAAGGTCAAAGTTCAAGGTCAAAGGTCAAAGGTCAAGGTCAAGGTCAAAGGTCAAGGTCAAGGTCAAGGTCAAAGGTCAAGGTCAAGGTCAAGGTCAAGGTCAAGGTCAAAGGTCAAGGTCAAGGTCAAGGTCAAAGGTCAAAGGTCAAAGGTCAAGGTCATGGTCATGGTCATGGTCAAGGTCAAGGTCAAGGTCAAGGTCAAGGTCAAGGTCAAAGGTCAAGGTCAAGGTCAAGGTCAAGGTCAAGGTCAAGGTCAAGGTCAAGGTCAAGGTCAAGGTCAAAGGTCAAGGTCAAAGGTCAAAGGTCAAGGTCAAGGTCAAGGTCAAAGGTCAAGGTCAAGTTCAAGGTCAAAGGTCAAGGTCAAGGTCAAAGGTCAAGGTCAAGGTCAAAGGTCAAGGTCAAGGTCAAGGTCAAGGTCAAGGTCAAAGGTCAAGGTCAAGGTCAAGGTCAAGGTCAAGGTCAAGGTCAAGGTCAAGGTCAAGGTCAAGGTCAAGGTCAAGGTCAAAGGTCAAGGTCAAGGTCAAGGTCAAAGGTCAAGCTCAAGGTCAAGGTCAAGGTCAAGGTCATGGTCATGGTCAAGGTCAAGGTCAAGGTCAAGGTCAAGGTCAAAGGTCAAGGTCAAAGGTCAAGGTCAAAGGTCAAGGTCAAGGTCAAGGTCAAGGTCAAAGGTCAAAGGTCAAGCTCAAGGTCAAGGTCAAGGTCAAGGTCAAGGTCAAAGGTCAAGGTCAAAGGTCAAGGTCAAGGTCAAGGTCAAAGGTCAAGGTCAAGTTCAAGGTCAAAGGTCAAGGTCAAGGTCAAAGGTCAAGGTCAAGGTCAAGGTCAAGGTCAAGGTCAAGGTCAAGGTCAAGGTCAAAGGTCAAAGGTCAAGGTCAAGGTCAAAGGTCAAGCTCAAGGTCAAGGTCAAGGTCAAGGTCATGGTCATGGTCAAGGTCAAGGTCAAGGTCAAGGTCAAGGTCAAGGTCAAGGTCAAAGGTCAAGGTCAAGTTCAAGGTCAAATGTCAAAGGTCAAGGTCAAAGGTCAAAGGTCAAGGTCAAAGGTCAAGTTCAAGGTCAAAGGTCAAGGTCAAGGTCAAGGTCAAGGTCAAAGTTCAAGGTCAAAGGTCAAGGTCAAAGTCAAGGTCAAAGGTCAAGGTCAAGGTCAAGGTCAAGGTCAAAGGTCAAGGTCAAGGTCAAGGTCAAGGTCAAGGTCAAGGTCAAGGTCAAGGTCAAGGTCAAGGTCAAGGTCAAGGTCAAGGTCAAGGTCAAGGTCAAGGTCAAGGTCAAGGTCAAAGGTCAAGGTCAAGGTCAAGGTCAAGGTCAAAGGTCAAAGGTCAAAGGTCAAGTTCAAGGTCAAATGTCAAAGGTCAAGGTCAAAGGTCAAAGGTCAAGGTCAAAGGTCAAGTTCAAGGTCAAAGGTCAAGGTCAAGGTCAAGGTCAAAGTTCAAGGTCAAAGGTCAAAGGTCAAGGTCAAGGTCAAGGTCAAGGTCAAGGTCAAAGGTCAAAGGTCAAGTTCAAGGTCAAAGGTCAAGGTCAAGGTCAAGGTCAAGGTCAAGGTCGAGGTCAAGGTCAAGGTCAAGGTCAAGGTCAAGGTCAAGGTCAAGGTCAAGGTCAAGGTCAAAGGTAAAGGTCAAGGTCATGGTCAAGGTCAAGGTCAAGGTCATGGTCAAGGTCAAGATCAAGGTCAAGGTCAAAGGTCAAAGGTCAAACGTCAAGGTCAAGGTCAAAGGTCAAAGGTCAAGGTCAAGGTCAAGGTCAAGGTCAAGGTCAAGGTCAAGGTCAAGGTCAAGGTCAAAGGTCAAGGTCAAGGTCAAGGTCAAGGTCAAGGTCAAGGTCAAGGTCAAGGTCAAGGTCAAGGTCAAGGTCAAGGTCAAGGTCAAGGTCAAGGTCAAGGTCAAGGTCAAAGGTCAAGGTCAAGGTCAAGGTCAAGGTCAAGGTCAAGGTCAAAGGTCAAGGTCAAGGTCAAGGTCAAGGTCAAGGTCAAGGTCAAGGTCAAGGTCAAGGTCAAGGTCAAGGTCAAGGTCAAGGTCAAGGTCAAAGGTCAAAGGTCAAGGTCAAGGTCAAAGGTCAAGCTCAAGGTCAAGGTCAAGGTCAAGGTCAAGGTCAAGGTCAAGGTCAAGGTCAAGGTCATGGTCATGGTCAAGGTCAAGGTCAAGGTCAAGGTCAAGGTCAAGGTCAAGGTCAAGGTCAAGGTCAAGGTCAAGGTCAAGGTCAAGGTCAAGGTCAAAGGTCAAGGTCAAGGTCAAGGTCAAGGTCAAAGGTCAAAGGTCAAAGGTCAAAGGTCAAAGGTCAAGGTCAAAGGTCAAGGTCAAGGTCAAGGTCAAGGTCAAGGTCAAAGGTCAAGGTCAAGGTCAAGGTCAAGGTCAAGGTCAAAGGTCAAGGTCAAGTTCAAGGTCAAATGTCAAAGGTCAAGGTCAAAGGTCAAAGGTCAAGGTCAAAGGTCAAGTTCAAGGTCAAAGGTCAAGGTCAAAGGTCAAGGTCAAGGTCAAGGTCAAGGTCAAGGTCAAGGTCAAGGTCAAGGTCAAGGTCAAGGTCAAGGTCAAGGTCAAGGTCAAAGGTCAAAGGTCAAGGTCAAGGTCAAAGGTCAAGCTCAAGGTCAAGGTCAAGGTCAAGGTCAAGGTCAAAGGTCAAGGTCAAAGGTCAAGGTCAAGGTCAAGGTCAAAGGTCAAGGTCAAGTTCAAGGTCAAAGGTCAAGGTCAAGGTCAAAGGTCAAGGTCAAGGTCAAGGTCAAGGTCAAGGTCAAGGTCAAGGTCAAAGGTCAAAGGTCAAGGTCAAGGTCAAAGGTCAAGCTCAAGGTCAAGGTCAAGGTCAAGGTCAAGGTCATGGTCATGGTCAAGGTCAAGGTCAAGGTCAAGGTCAAGGTCAAGGTCAAGGTCAAGGTCAAGGTCAAAGGTCAAGGTCAAGTTCAAGGTCAAATGTCAAAGGTCAAGGTCAAAGGTCAAAGGTCAAGGTCAAAGGTCAAGTTCAAGGTCAAAGGTCAAGGTCAAGGTCAAGGTCAAGGTCAAAGTTCAAGGTCAAAGGTCAAGGTCAAAGTCAAGGTCAAAGGTCAAGGTCAAGGTCAAGGTCAAGGTCAAAGGTCAAGGTCAAGGTCAAGGTCAAGGTCAAGGTCAAGGTCAAGGTCAAGGTCAAGGTCAAGGTCAAGGTCAAGGTCAAGGTCAAGGTCAAGGTCAAGGTCAAAGGTCAAGGTCAAGGTCAAGGTCAAGGTCAAAGGTCAAAGGTCAAAGGTCAAAGGTCAAGGTCAAAGGTCAAAGGTCAAGGTCAAGGTCAAGGTCAAGGTCAAGGTCAAGGTCAAAGGTCAAGGTCAAGGTCAAGGTCAAGGTCAAAGGTCAAGGTCAAGTTCAAGGTCAAATGTCAAAGGTCAAGGTCAAAGGTCAAAGGTCAAGGTCAAAGGTCAAGTTCAAGGTCAAAGGTCAAGGTCAAGGTCAAGGTCAAAGTTCAAGGTCAAAGGTCAAAGGTCAAGGTCAAGGTCAAGGTCAAGGTCAAGGTCAAAGGTCAAGGCCAAGGTCAAGGTCAAGGTCAAAGGTCAAAGGTCAAGGTCAAGGTCAAGGTCGAGGTCAAGGTCAAGGTCAAGGTCAAGGTCAAGGTCAAGGTCAAGGTCAAGGTCAAGGTCAAAGGTAAAGGTCAAGGTCATGGTCAAGGTCAAGGTCAAGGTCATGGTCAAGGTCAAGATCAAGGTCAAGGTCAAAGGTCAAAGGTCAAACGTCAAGGTCAAGGTCAAAGGTCAAGGTCAAGGTCAAGGTCAAGGTCAAGGTCAAGGTCAAAGGTCAAGGTCAAGGTCAAGGTCAAGGTCAAGGTCAAAGGTCAAGGTCAAGGTCAAGGTCAAAGGTCAAGGTCAAGGTCAAGGTCAAGGTCAAGGTCAAGGTCAAGGTCAAGGTCAAGGTCAAGGTCAAGGTCAAGGTCAAGGTCAAAGGTCAAAGGTCAAGGTCAAGGTCAAAGGTCAAGCTCAAGGTCAAGGTCAAGGTCAAGGTCAAGGTCAAGGTCATGGTCATGGTCAAGGTCAAGGTCAAGGTCAAGGTCAAGGTCAAGGTCAAGGTCAAAGGTCAAGGTCAAGTTCAAGGTCAAATGTCAAAGGTCAAGGTCAAAGGTCAAAGGTCAAGGTCAAAGGTCAAGTTCAAGGTCAAAGGTCAAGGTCAAGGTCAAGGTCAAGGTCAAAGTTTAAGGTCAAAGGTCAAGGTCAAAGTCAAGGTCAAAGGTCAAGGTCAAGGTCAAGGTCAAGGTCAAAGGTCAAGGTCAAGGTCAAGGTCAAGGTCAAGGTCAAGGTCAAGGTCAAGGTCAAGGTCAAGGTCAAGGTCAAGGTCAAGGTCAAGGTCAAGGTCATGGTCAAAGGTCAAGGTCAAGGTCAAGGTCAAGGTCAAGGTCAAAGGTCAAAGGTCAAAGGTCAAAGGTCAAAGGTCAAGGTCAAAGGTCAAAGGTCAAGGTCAAGGTCAAGGTCAAGGTCAAGGTCAAAGGTCAAGGTCAAGGTCAAGGTCAAGGTCAAAGGTCAAGGTCAAGTTCAAGGTCAAATGTCAAAGGTCAAGGTCAAAGGTCAAAGGTCAAGTTCAAGGTCAAAGGTCAAGGTCAAGGTCAAGGTCAAAGTTCAAGGTCAAAGGTCAAAGGTCAAGGTCAAGGTCAAGGTCAAAGGTCAAGGCCAAGTTCAAGGTCAAGGTCAAAGGTCAAAGGTCAAGGTCAAGGTCAAGGTCGAGGTCAAGGTCAAGGTCAAGGTCAAGGTCAAGGTCAAGGTCAAGGTCAAGGTCAAGGTCAAAGGTAAAGGTCAAGGTCAAGGTCATGGTCAAGGTCAAGGTCAAGGTCATGGTCAAGGTCAAGATCAAGGTCAAGGTCAAAGGTCAAAGGTCAAACGTCAAGGTCAAGGTCAAGGTCAAAGGTCAAGGTCAAGGTCAAGGTCAAGGTCAAGGTCAAAGGTCAAGGTCAAGGTCAAGGTCAAAGGTCAAGGTCAAGGTCAAGGTCAAGGTCAAAGGTCAAGGTCAAGGTCAAGGTCAAAGGTCAAAGGTCAAAGGTCAAAGGTCAAGGTCATGGTCATGGTCATGGTCATGGTCAAGGTCAAGGTCAAGGTCAAGGTCAAAGGTCAAGGTCAAGGTCAAGGTCAAGGTCAAGGTCAAGGTCAAGGTCAAGGTCAAGGTCAAGGTCAAGGTCAAAGGTCAAGGTCAAAGGTCAAGGTCAAGGTCGAGGTCAAGGTCAAAGGTCAAGGTCAAGTTCAAGGTCAAAGGTCAAGGTCAAGGTCAAAGGTCAAGGTCAAGGTCAAAGGTCAAGTTCAAGGTCAAAGGTCAAGGTCAAGGTCAAGGTCAAGGTCAAGGTCAAGGTCAAAGGTCAAGGTCAAGGTCAAGGTCAAGGTCAAGGTCAAGGTCAAGGTCAAGGTCAAGGTCAAGGTCAAGGTCAAAGGTCAAGGTCAAGGTCAAAGGTCAAAGGTCAAACGTCAAGGTCAAGGTCAAAGGTCAAGGTCAAGGTCAAGGTCAAGGTCAAGGTCAAGGTCAAGGTCAAAGGTCAAGGTCAAGGTCAAGGTCAAAGGTCAAGGTCAAGGTCAAGGTCAAAGGTCAAGGTCAAGGTCAAGGTCAAGGTCAAGGTCAAGGTCAAGGTCAAGGTCAAGGTCAAGGTCAAAGGTCAAAGGTAAATGTCAAGGTCAAAGGTCAAGCTCAAGGTCAAGGTCAAGGTCAAGGTCAAGGTCATGGTCATGGTCAAGGTCAAGGTCAAGGTCAAGGTCAAGGTCAAAGGTCAAGGTCAAGTTCAAGGTCAAATGTCAAAGGTCAAGGTCAAAGGTCAAAGGTCAAGGTCAAAGGTCAAGTTCAAGGTCAAAGGTCAAGGTCAAGGTCAAGGTCAAAGTTCAAGGTCAAAGGTCAAGGTCAAAGTCAAGGTCAAAGGTCAAGGTCAAGGTCAAGGTCAAGGTCAAAGGTCAAGGTCAAGGTCAAGGTCAAGGTCAAGGTCAAGGTCAAGGTCAAGGTCAAGGTCAAGGTCAAGGTCAAGGTCAAGGTCAAGGTCAAGGTCAAAGGTCAAGGTCAAGGTCAAGGTCAAGGTCAAAGGTCAAGGTCAAGTTCAAGGTCAAATGTCAAAGGTCAAGGTCAAAGGTCAAAGGTCAAGGTCAAAGGTCAAGTTCAAGGTCAAAGGTCAAGGTCAAGGTCAAGGTCAAAGTTCAAGGTCAAAGGTCAAAGGTCAAGGTCAAGGTCAAGGTCAAAGGTCAAGGCCAAGGTCAAGGTCAAGGTCAAGGTCAAAGGTCAAAGGTCAAGGTCAAGGTCAAGGTCGAGGTCAAGGTCAAGGTCAAGGTCAAGGTCAAGGTCAAGGTCAAGGTCAAGGTCAAGGTCAAAGGTAAAGGTCAAGGTCAAGGTCAAGGTCAAGGTCATGGTCAAGGTCAAAGGTCAAGGTCAAGGTCAAGGTCAAAGGTCAAGGTCAAGTTCAAGGTCAAAGGTCAAGGTCAAGGTCAAGGTCAAGGTCAAGGTCAAGGTCAAAGGTCAAGGTCAAGGTCAAGGTCAAAGGTCAAGGTCAAGGTCAAGGTCAAGGTCAAGGTCAAAGGTCAAGGTCAAGGTCAATGTCAAAGGTCAAAGGTCAAAGGTCAAAGGTCAAGGTCATGGTCATGGTCATGGTCAAGGTCAAGGTCAAGGTCAAGGTCAAGGTCAAGGTCAAGGTCAAAGGTCAAGGTCAAGGTCAAGGTCAAGGTCAAGGTCAAGGTCAAGGTCAAGGTCAAAGGTCAAGGTCAAAGGTCAAAGGTCAAGGTCAAGGTCAAGGTCAAGGTCAAAGGTCAAGGTCAAGTTCAAGGTCAAAGGTCAAGGTCAAGGTCAAAGGTCAAGGTCAAGGTCAAAGGTCAAGTTCAAGGTCCAAGGTCAAGGTCAAGGTCAAGGTCAAGGTCAAGGTCAAAGGTCAAGGTCAAGGTCAAGGTCAAGGTCAAGGTCAAGGTCAAGGTCAAGGTCAAGGTCAAGGTCAAGGTCAAAGGTCAAGGTCAAGGTCAAGGTCAAAGGTCAAGCTCAAGGTCAAGGTCAAGGTCAAGGTCATGGTCATGGTCAAGGTCAAGGTCAAGGTCAAGGTCAAGGTCAAGGTCAAAGGTCAAGGTCAAAGGTCAAGGTCAAAGGTCAAGGTCAAGGTCAAGGTCAAGGTCAAAGGTCAAGGTCAAGTTCAAGGTCAAAGGTCAAGGTCAAGGTCAAGGTCAAAGGTCAAGGTCAAGGTCAAGGTCAAGGTCAAGGTCAAGGTCAAGGTCAAGGTCAAGGTCAAGGTCAAGGTCAAGGTCAAGGTCAAAGGTCAAAGGTCAAGGTCAAGGTCAAAGGTCAAGCTCAAGGTCAAGGTCAAGGTCAAGGTCAAGGTCAAGGTCAAGGTCAAAGGTCAAGGTCAAAGGTCAAGGTCAAGGTCAAGCTCAAGGTCAAGGTCAAGGTCAAGGTCAAGGTCATGGTCATGGTCAAGGTCAAGGTCAAGGTCAAGGTCAAAGGTCAAGGTCAAATGTCAAAGGTCAAGGTCAAAGGTCAAAGGTCAAAGGTCAAGGTCAAAGGTCAAGTTCAAGGTCAAAGGTCAAGGTCAAGGTCAAGGTCAAAGTTCAAGGTCAAAGGTCAAGGTCAAAGTCAAGGTCAAAGGTCAAGGTCAAGGTCAAGGTCAAGGTCAAGGTCAAGGTCAAGGTCAAGGTCAAGGTCAAGGTCAAGGTCAAGGTCAAGGTCAAGGTCAAGGTCAAAGGTCAAGGTCAAGGTCAAAGGTCAAGCTCAAGGTCAAGGTCAAGGTCAAGGTCAAGGTCAAGGTCATGGTCATGGTCAAGGTCAAGGTCAAGGTCAAGGTCAAGGTCAAGGTCAAGGTCAAGGTCAAGGTCAAAGGTCAAGGTCAAGTTCAAGGTCAAATGTCAAAGGTCAAGGTCAAAGGTCAAAGGTCAAGGTCAAAGGTCAAGTTCAAGGTCAAAGGTCAAGGTCAAAGGTCAAGGTCAAAGTCAAGGTCAAAGGTCAAGGCCAAGGTCAAGGTCAAGGTCAAAGGTCAAAGGTCAAGGTCAAGGTCAAGGTCAAGGTCAAGGTCAAAGGTCAAGGTCAAGGTCAAGGTCAAGGTCAAGGTCAAGGTCAAGGTCAAAGGTCAAGGTCAAGGTCAAGGTCAAGGTCAAGGTCAAAGGTCAAGGTCAAGTTCAAGGTCAAATGTCAAAGGTCAAGGTCAAAGGTCAAAGGTCAAGTTCAAGGTCAAAGGTCAAGGTCAAGGTCAAGGTCAAAGTTCAAGGTCAAAGGTCAAAGGTCAAGGTCAAGGTCAAGGTCAAAGGTCAAGGCCAAGTTCAAGGTCAAGGTCAAAGGTCAAAGGTCAAGGTCAAGGTCAAGGTCGAGGTCAAGGTCAAGGTCAAGGTCAAGGTCAAGGTCAAGGTCAAGGTCAAGGTCAAGGTCAAAGGTAAAGGTCAAGGTCAAGGTCATGGTCAAGGTCAAGGTCAAGGTCATGGTCAAGGTCAAGATCAAGGTCAAGGTCAAAGGTCAAAGGTCAAACGTCAAGGTCAAGGTCAAAGGTCAAGGTCAAGGTCAAGGTCAAGGTCAAGGTCAAAGGTCAAGGTCAAGGTCAAGGTCAAAGGTCAAGGTCAAGGTCAAGGTCAAGGTCAAAGGTCAAGGTCAAGGTCAAGGTCAAAGGTCAAAGGTCAAAGGTCAAGGTCATGGTCATGGTCATGGTCATGGTCAAGGTCAAGGTCAAGGTCAAGGTCAAAGGTCAAGGTCAAGGTCAAGGTCAAGGTCAAGGTCAAGGTCAAGGTCAAGGTCAAGGTCAAGGTCAAGGTCAAAGGTCAAGGTCAAAGGTCAAGGTCAAGGTCGAGGTCAAGGTCAAAGGTCAAGGTCAAGTTCAAGGTCAAAGGTCAAGGTCAAGGTCAAAGGTCAAGGTCAAGGTCAAAGGTCAAGTTCAAGGTCAAAGGTCAAGGTCAAGGTCAAGGTCAAGGTCAAGGTCAAGGTCAAAGGTCAAGGTCAAGGTCAAGGTCAAGGTCAAGGTCAAGGTCAAGGTCAAGGTCAAGGTCAAGGTCAAGGTCAAGGTCAAAGGTCAAGGTCAAGGTCAAAGGTCAAAGGTCAAACGTCAAGGTCAAGGTCAAAGGTCAAGGTCAAGGTCAAGGTCAAGGTCAAGGTCAAGGTCAAGGTCAAAGGTCAAGGTCAAGGTCAAGGTCAAAGGTCAAGGTCAAGGTCAAGGTCAAAGGTCAAGGTCAAGGTCAAGGTCAAGGTCAAGGTCAAGGTCAAGGTCAAGGTCAAGGTCAAGGTCAAAGGTCAAAGGTAAATGTCAAGGTCAAAGGTCAAGCTCAAGGTCAAGGTCAAGGTCAAGGTCAAGGTCATGGTCATGGTCAAGGTCAAGGTCAAGGTCAAGGTCAAGGTCAAGGTCAAAGGTCAAGGTCTAGTTCAAGGTCAAATGTCAAAGGTCAAGGTCAAAGGTCAAAGGTCAAGGTCAAAGGTCAAGTTCAAGGTCAAAGGTCAAGGTCAAGGTCAAGGTCAAAGTTCAAGGTCAAAGGTCAAGGTCAAAGTCAAGGTCAAAGGTCAAGGTCAAGGTCAAGGTCAAGGTCAAAGGTCAAGGTCAAGGTCAAGGTCAAGGTCAAGGTCAAGGTCAAGGTCAAGGTCAAGGTCAAGGTCAAGGTCAAGGTCAAGGTCAAGGTCAAGGTCAAGGTCAAGGTCAAGGTCAAAGGTCAAGGTCAAGGTCAAGGTCAAGGTCAAAGGTCAAGGTCAAGTTCAAGGTCAAATGTCAAAGGTCAAGGTCAAAGGTCAAAGGTCAAGGTCAAAGGTCAAGTTCAAGGTCAAAGTTCAAGGTCAAAGGTCAAAGGTCAAGGTCAAGGTCAAGGTCAAAGGTCAAGGCCAAGGTCAAGGTCAAGGTCAAAGGTCAAAGGTCAAGGTCAAGGTCAAGGTCGAGGTCAAGGTCAAGGTCAAGGTCAAGGTCAAGGTCAAGGTCAAGGTCAAGGTCAAGGTCAAAGGTAAAGGTCAAGGTCAAGGTCAAGGTCAAGGTCATGGTCAAGGTCAAAGGTCAAGGTCAAGGTCAAGGTCAAAGGTCAAGGTCAAGTTCAAGGTCAAAGGTCAAGGTCAAGGTCAAGGTCAAGGTCAAGGTCAAGGTCAAGGTCAAAGGTCAAGGTCAAGGTCAAGGTCAAAGGTCAAGGTCAAGGTCAAGGTCAAGGTCAAGGTCAAAGGTCAAGGTCAAGGTCAATGTCAAAGGTCAAAGGTCAAAGGTCAAGGTCATGGTCATGGTCATGGTCAAGGTCAAGGTCAAGGTCAAGGTCAAGGTCAAGGTCAAGGTCAAAGGTCAAGGTCAAGGTCAAGGTCAAGGTCAAGGTCAAGGTCAAGGTCAAGGTCATGGTCATGGTCATGGTCATGGTCAAGGTCAAGGTCAAGGTCAAGGTCAAAGGTCAAGGTCAAGGTCAAGGTCAAGGTCAAGGTCAAGGTCAAGGTCAAGGTCAAGGTCAAGGTCAAGGTCAAAGGTCAAGGTCAAAGGTCAAGGTCAAGGTCGAGGTCAAGGTCAAAGGTCAAGGTCAAGTTCAAGGTCAAAGGTCAAGGTCAAGGTCAAAGGTCAAGGTCAAGGTCAAAGGTCAAGTTCAAGGTCAAAGGTCAAGGTCAAGGTCAAGGTCAAGGTCAAGGTCAAGGTCAAAGGTCAAGGTCAAGGTCAAGGTCAAGGTCAAGGTCAAGGTCAAGGTCAAGGTCAAGGTCAAGGTCAAGGTCAAGGTCAAGGTCAAGGTCAAAGGTCAAGGTCAAGGTCAAAGGTCAAAGGTCAAACGTCAAGGTCAAGGTCAAAGGTCAAGGTCAAGGTCAAGGTCAAGGTCAAGGTCAAGGTCAAGGTCAAAGGTCAAGGTCAAGGTCAAGGTCAAGGTCAAGGTCAAGGTCAAAGGTCAAGGTCAAGGTCAAGGTCAAGGTCAAGGTCAAGGTCAAGGTCAAGGTCAAGGTCAAGGTCAAAGGTCAAAGGTAAATGTCAAGGTCAAAGGTCAAGCTCAAGGTCAAGGTCAAGGTCAAGGTCAAGGTCATGGTCATGGTCAAGGTCAAGGTCAAGGTCAAGGTCAAGGTCAAGGTCAAAGGTCAAGGTCAAGTTCAAGGTCAAATGTCAAAGGTCAAGGTCAAAGGTCAAAGGTCAAAGGTCAAGGTCAAAGGTCAAGTTCAAGGTCAAAGGTCAAGGTCAAGGTCAAGGTCAAAGTTCAAGGTCAAAGGTCAAGGTCAAAGTCAAGGTCAAAGGTCAAGGTCAAGGTCAAGGTCAAGGTCAAGGTCAAAGGTCAAGGTCAAGGTCAAGGTCAAGGTCAAGGTCAAGGTCAAGGTCAAGGTCAAGGTCAAGGTCAAGGTCAAGGTCAAGGTCAAGGTCAAGGTCAAGGTCAAGGTCAAGGTCAAAGGTCAAGGTCAAGGTCAAGGTCAAGGTCAAAGGTCAAGGTCAAGTTCAAGGTCAAATGTCAAAGGTCAAGGTCAAAGGTCAAAGGTCAAGGTCAAAGGTCAAGTTCAAGGTCAAAGTTCAAGGTCAAAGGTCAAAGGTCAAGGTCAAGGTCAAGGTCAAAGGTCAAGGCCAAGGTCAAGGTCAAGGTCAAAGGTCAAAGGTCAAGGTCAAGGTCAAGGTCGAGGTCAAGGTCAAGGTCAAGGTCAAGGTCAAGGTCAAGGTCAAGGTCAAGGTCAAGGTCAAAGGTAAAGGTCAAGGTCAAGGTCAAGGTCAAGGTCATGGTCAAGGTCAAAGGTCAAGGTCAAGGTCAAGGTCAAAGGTCAAGGTCAAGTTCAAGGTCAAAGGTCAAGGTCAAGGTCAAGGTCAAGGTCAAGGTCAAGGTCAAGGTCAAGGTCAAAGGTCAAGGTCAAGGTCAAGGTCAAAGGTCAAGGTCAAGGTCAAGGTCAAGGTCAAGGTCAAAGGTCAAGGTCAAGGTCAATGTCAAAGGTCAAAGGTCAAAGGTCAAGGTCATGGTCATGGTCATGGTCAAGGTCAAGGTCAAGGTCAAGGTCAAGGTCAAGGTCAAGGTCAAAGGTCAAGGTCAAGGTCAAGGTCAAGGTCAAGGTCAAGGTCAAGGTCAAGGTCAAAGGTCAAGGTCAAAGGTCAAAGGTCAAGGTCAAGGTCAAGGTCAAGGTCAAAGGTCAAGGTCAAGTTCAAGGTCAAAGGTCAAGGTCAAGGTCAAAGGTCAAGGTCAAGGTCAAAGGTCAAGTTCAAGGTCAAAGGTCAAGGTCAAGGTCAAGGTCAAGGTCAAGGTCAAGGTCAAAGGTCAAGGTCAAGGTCAAGGTCAAGGTCAAGGTCAAGGTCAAGGTCAAGGTCAAGGTCAAGGTCAAGGTCAAAGGTCAAGGTCAAGGTCAAGGTCAAAGGTCAAGCTCAAGGTCAAGGTCAAGGTCAAGGTCATGGTCATGGTCAAGGTCAAGGTCAAGGTCAAGGTCAAGGTCAAGGTCAAAGGTCAAGGTCAAAGGTCAAGGTCAAAGGTCAAGGTCAAGGTCAAGGTCAAGGTCAAAGGTCAAGGTCAAGTTCAAGGTCAAAGGTCAAGGTCAAGGTCAAGGTCAAAGGTCAAGGTCAAGGTCAAGGTCAAGGTCAAGGTCAAGGTCAAGGTCAAGGTCAAGGTCAAGGTCAAGGTCAAGGTCAAGGTCAAAGGTCAAAGGTCAAGGTCAAGGTCAAAGGTCAAGCTCAAGGTCAAGGTCAAGGTCAAGGTCAAGGTCAAGGTCAAGGTCAAAGGTCAAGGTCAAAGGTCAAGGTCAAGGTCAAGCTCAAGGTCAAGGTCAAGGTCAAGGTCAAGGTCATGGTCATGGTCAAGGTCAAGGTCAAGGTCAAGGTCAAAGGTCAAGGTCAAGTTCAAGGTCAAATGTCAAAGGTCAAGGTCAAAGGTCAAAGGTCAAAGGTCAAGGTCAAAGGTCAAGTTCAAGGTCAAAGGTCAAGGTCAAGGTCAAGGTCAAAGTTCAAGGTCAAAGGTCAAGGTCAAAGTCAAGGTCAAAGGTCAAGGTCAAGGTCAAGGTCAAGGTCAAGGTCAAGGTCAAGGTCAAGGTCAAGGTCAAGGTCAAGGTCAAGGTCAAGGTCAAGGTCAAGGTCAAGGTCAAGGTCAAGGTCAAGGTCAAGGTCAAGGTCAAGGTCAAAGGTCAAGGTCAAAGGTCAAGGTCAAGGTCAAGGTCAAAGGTCAAGGTCAAGGTCAAAGGTCAAGGTCAAGGTCAAAGGTCAAGGTCAAAGGTCAAGGTCAAGGTCAAGGTCAAGGTCAAGGTCAAGGTCAAAGGTCAAGGTCAAAGGTCAAGGTCAAGGTCAAGGTCAAAGGTCAAAGGTCAAAGGTCAAGGTCAAAGGTCAAGGTCAAGGTCAAGGTCAAGGTCAAGGTCAAGGTCAAGGTCAAGGTCAAGGTCAAGGTCAAGGTCAAGGTCAAGGTCAAGGTCAAGGTCAAGGTCAAGGTCAAGGTCAAAGGTCAAGGTCAAGGTCAAGGTCAAGGTCAAGGTCAAAGGTCAAGGTCAAAGGTCAAAGGTCAAGGTCAAAGGTCAAGGTCAAGTTCAAGGTCAAAGGTCAAGGTCAAGGTCAAGGTCAAGGTCAAAGGTCAAGGTCAAGGTCAAGGTCAAGGTCAAGGTCAAGGTCAAGGTCAAGGTCAAGGTCAAGGTCAAGGTCAAGGTCAAAGGTCAAGGTCAAGGTCAAGGTCAAGGTCAAGGTCAAGGTCAAGGTCAAGGTCAAGGTCAAGGTTAAGGTCAAAGGTCAAGGTCAAAGGTCAAGGTCAAGGTCAAGGTCAAGGTCAAGGTCAAAGGTCAAGGTCAAGTTCAAGGTCAAAGGTCAAGGTCAAAGGTCAAGGTCAAGGTCAAGGTCAAAGGTCAAGCTCAAGGTCAAGGACAAGGTCAAGGTCAAGGTCATGGTCATGGTCAAGGTCAAGGTCAAGGTCAAGGTCAAGGTCAAAGGTCAAGGTCAAGTTCAAGGTCAAATGTCAAAGGTCAAGGTCAAAGGTCAAAGGTCAAAGGTCAAGGTCAAAGGTCAAGTTCAAGGTCAAAGGTCAAGGTCAAGGTCAAGGTCAAAGTTCAAGGTCAAAGGTCAAGGTCAAAGTCAAGGTCAAAGGTCAAGGTCAAGGTCAAGGTCAAGGTCAAGGTCAAGGTCAAGGTCAAGGTCAAGGTCAAGGTCAAGGTCAAAGGTCAAAGGTCAAGGTCAAGGTCAAGCTCAAGGTCAAGGTCAAGGTCAAGGTCAAGGTCAAGGTCAAGGTCAAGGTCAAGGTCATGGTCATGGTCAAGGTCAAGGTCAAGGTCAAGGTCAAGGTCAAGGTCAAGGTCAAAGGTCAAGGTCAAGTTCAAGGTCAAATGTCAAAGGTCAAGGTCAAAGGTCAAAGGTCAAGGTCAAAGGTCAAGTTCAAGGTCAAAGGTCAAGGTCAAGGTCAAGGTCAAAGTTCAAGGTCAAAGGTCAAGGTCAAAGTCAAGGTCAAAGGTCAAGGCCAAGGTCAAGGTCAAGGTCAAAGGTCAAAGGTCAAGGTCAAGGTCAAGGTCAAGGTCAAGGTCAAAGGTCAAGGTCAAGGTCAAGGTCAAGGTCAAGGTCAAGGTCAAGGTCAAGGTCAAGGTCAAGGTCAAGGTCAAGGTCAAGGTCAAGGTCAAGGTCAAGGTCAAGGTCAAGGTCAAAGGTCAAGGTCAAAGGTCAAGGTCAAGGTCAAGGTCAAAGGTCAAGGTCAAGTTCAAGGTCAAAGGTCAAGGTCAAGGTCAAGGTCAAGGTCAAGGTCAAAGGTCAAGGTCAAGGTCAAAGGTCAAGGTCAAAGGTCAAGGTCAAGGTCAAAGGTCAAAGGTCAATGGTCAAGGTCAAGGTCAAGGTCAAGGTCAAGGTCAAGGTCAAGGTTAAGGTCAAGTTCAAGGTCAAGGTCAAGGTCAAGGTCAAGGTCAAGGTCAAAGGTCAAAGGTCAATGGTCAAGGTCAAGGTCAAAGGTCAAAGGTCAAGGTCAAGGTCAAGGTCAAGGTCAAGGTCAAGGTCAAGGTCAAAGGTCAAGGTCAAAGGTCAAGGTCAAGGTCAAAGGTCAAGGTCAAGGTCAAGGTCAAGGTCAAGTTCAAAGGTCAAAGGTCAAGGTCAAGGTCAAGGTCAAGTTCAAAGGTCAAAGGTCAAGGTCAAGGTCAAGGTCAAGGTCAAGGTCAAGGTCAAGGTCAAGGTCAAGGTCAAGGTCAAGGTCAAGGTCAAGGTCAAAGGTCAAAGGTCAAGGTCAAGGTCAAAGGTCAAGCTCAAGGTCAAGGTCAAGGTCAAGGTCAAGGTCAAGGTCAAGGTCAAGGTCAAGGTCAAGGTCATGGTCATGGTCAAGGTCAAGGTCAAGGTCAAGGTCAAGGTCAAGGTCAAGGTCAAGGTCAAGGTCAAGGTCAAAGGTCAAGGTCAAGTTCAAGGTCAAATGTCAAAGGTCAAGGTCAAAGGTCAAAGGTCAAGGTCAAAGGTCAAGTTCAAGGTCAAAGGTCAAGGTCAAGGTCAAGGTCAAAGTTCAAGGTCAAAGGTCAAGGTCAAAGTCAAGGTCAAAGGTCAAGGCCAAGGTCAAGGTCAAGGTCAAAGGTCAAGGTCAAGGTCAAGGTCAAGGTCAAGGTCAAGGTCAAGGTCAAGGTCAAGGTCAAAGGTCAAGGTCAAGGTCAAGGTCAAGGTCAAAGGTCAAGGTCAAGGTCAAGGTCAAGGTCAAGGTCAAGGTCAAGGTCAAGGTCAAAGGTCAAGGTCAAAGGTCAAGGTCAAGGTCAAGGTCAAGGTCAAGGTCAAAGGTCAAGGTCAAGTTCAAGGTCAAAGGTCAAGGTCAAAGGTCAAGGTCAAGGTCAAGGTCAAAGGTCAAGGTCAAGGTCAAAGGTCAAGTTCAAGGTCAAAGGTCAAGGTCAAGGTCAAGGTCAAAGGTCAAGGTCAAGGTCAAGGTCAAGGTCAAGGTCAAGGTCAAGGTCAAGGTCAAGGTCAAGGTCAAGGTCAAGGTCAAGGTCAAGGTCAAGGTCAAGGTCAAGGTCAAGGTCAAAGGTCAAGGTCAAGGTCAAGGTCAAGGTCAAAGGTCAAGCTCAAGGTCAAGGTCAAGGTCAAGGTCATGGTCAAGGTCAAGGTCAAGGTCAAGGTCAAGGTCAAGGTCAAAGGTCAAGGTCAAAGGTCAAGGTCAAAGGTCAAGGACAAGGACAAGGTCAAAGGTCAAGGTCAAGTTCAAGGTCAAAGGTCAAGGTCAAGGTCAAAGGTCAAGGTCAAGGTCAAGGTCAAGGTCAAGGTCAAGGTCAAGGTCAAGGTCAAAGGTCAAAGGACAAGGTCAAGGTCAAAGGTCAAGCTCAAGGTCAAGGTCAAGGTCAAGGTCAAGGTCAAGGTCAAAGGTCAAGGTCAAAGGTCAAGGTCAAGGTCAAGGTCAAGGTCAAGGTCAAAGGTCAAGGTCAAGTTCAAGGTCAAAGGTCAAGGTCAAGGTCAAAGGTCAAGGTCAAGGTCAAGGTCAAGGTCAAGGTCAAGGTCAAGATCAAGGTCAAGGTCAAGGTCAAGGTCAAAGGTCAAAGGTCAAGGTCAAGGTCAAAGGTCAAGCTCAAGGTCAAGGACAAGTTCAAGGTCAAGGTCATGGTCATGGTCAAGGTCAAGGTCAAGGTCAAGGTCAAGGTCAAGGTCAAGGTCAAAGGTCAAGGTCAAGTTCAAGGTCAAATGTCAAAGGTCAAGGTCAAAGGTCAAAGGTCAAGGTCAAAGGTCAAGTTCAAGGTCAAAGGTCAAGGTCAAGGTCAAGGTCAAAGTTCAAGGTCAAAGGTCAAGGTCAAAGTCAAGGTCAAAGGTCAAGGTCAAGGTCAAGGTCAAGGTCAAGGTCAAGGTCAAGGTCAAGGTCAAGGTCAAGGTCAAGGTCAAGGTCAAAGGTCAAAGGTCAAGGTCAAGGTCAAAGGTCAAGCTCAAGGTCAAGGTCAAGGTCAAGGTCAAGGTCAAGGTCAAGGTCAAGGTCAAGGTCATGGTCATGGTCAAGGTCAAGGTCAAGGTCAAGGTCAAGGTCAAGGTCAAGGTCAAGGTCAAAGGTCAAGGTCAAGTTCAAGGTCAAATGTCAAAGGTCAAGGTCAAAGGTCAAAGGTCAAGGTCAAAGGTCAAGTTCAAGGTCAAAGGTCAAGGTCAAGGTCAAGGTCAAAGTTCAAGGTCAAAGGTCAAGGTCAAAGTCAAGGTCAAAGGTCAAGGCCAAGGTCAAGGTCAAGGTCAAAGGTCAAGGTCAAGGTCAAGGTCAAGGTCAAGGTCAAGGTCAAGGTCAAGGTCAAAGGTCAAGGTCAAGGTCAAGGTCAAGGTCAAGGTCAAGGTCAAGGTCAAGGTCAAGGTCAAGGTCAAGGTCAAGGTCAAGGTCAAGGTCAAGGTCAAGGTCAAGGTCAAGGTCAAGGTCAAAGGTCAAGGTCAAAGGTCAAGGTCAAGGTCAAGGTCAAAGGTCAAGGTCAAGTTCAAGGTCAATTTCAAGGTCAAGGTCAAGGTCAAGGTCAAAGGTCAAGGTCAAGGTCAAAGGTCAAGGTCAAAGGTCAAGGTCAAGGTCAAAGGTCAAAGGTCAATGGTCAAGGTCAAGGTCAAGGTCAAGGTCAAGGTCAAGGTCAAGGTCAAGGTCAAGGTCAAGGTCAAGGTCAAGGTCAAGGTCAAGGTCAAGGTCAAGGTCAAGGTCAAGGTCAAGGTCAAGGTCAAAGGTCAAAGGTCAATGGTCAAGGTCAAGGTCAAAGGTCAAAGGTCAAGGTCAAGGTCAAGGTCAAGGTCAAGGTCAAGGTCAAGGTCAAGGTCAAAGGTCAAGGTCAAAGGTCAAGGTCAAGGTCAAAGGTCAAGGTCAAGGTCAAGGTCAAGTTCAAAGGTCAAAGGTCAAGGTCAAGGTCAAGGTCAAGTTCAAAGGTCAAAGGTCAAGGTCAAGGTCAAGGTAAAGGTCAAAGGTCAAAGGTCAAAGGTCAAAGGTCAAGGTCAAGGTAAAGGTCAAGGTCAAAGGTCAAAGGTCAAGGTCAAGGTCAAAGGTCAAGGTCAAGGTCAAGGTCAAGGTCAAGGTCAAGGTCAAAGGTCAAAGGTCAAGGTCAAGGTAAAGGTCAAAGGTCAAAGGTCAAAGGTCAAAGGTCAAAGGTCAAGGTCAAGGTAAAGGTCAAAGGTCAAAGGTCAAAGGTCAAAGGTCAAAGGTCAAGGTCAAGGTAAAGGTCAAGGTCAAGGTCAAGGTCAAGGTCAAGGTCAAAGGTCAAGGTCAAAGGTCAAGGTCAAAGGTCAAGGACAAGGACAAGGTCAAAGGTCAAGGTCAAGTTCAAGGTCAAAGGTCAAGGTCAAGGTCAAAGGTCAAGGTCAAGGTCAAGGTCAAGGTCAAGGTCAAGGTCAAGGTCAAAGGTCAAAGGACAAGGTCAAGGTCAAAGGTCAAGCTCAAGGTCAAGGTCAAGGTCAAGGTCAAGGTCAAGGTCAAAGGTCAAGGTCAAAGGTCAAGGTCAAGGTCAAGGTCAAGGTCAAGGTCAAAGGTCAAGGTCAAGTTCAAGGTCAAAGGTCAAGGTCAAGGTCAAAGGTCAAGGTCAAGGTCAAGGTCAAGGTCAAGGTCAAGGTCAAGGTCAAGGTCAAGGTCAAGGTCAAAGGTCAAAGGTCAAGTTCAAGGTCAAAGGTCAAGCTCAAGGTCAAGGACAAGTTCAAGGTCAAGGTCATGGTCATGGTCAAGGTCAAGGTCAAGGTCAAGGTCAAGGTCAAGGTCAAGGTCAAAGGTCAAGGTCAAGTTCAAGGTCAAATGTCAAAGGTCAAGGTCAAAGGTCAAAGGTCAAGGTCAAAGGTCAAGTTCAAGGTCAAAGGTCAAGGTCAAGGTCAAGGTCAAAGTTCAAGGTCAAAGGCCAAGGTCAAAGTCAAGGTCAAAGGTCAAGGTCAAGGTCAAGGTCAAGGTCAAGGTCAAGGTCAAGGTCAAGGTCAAGGTCAAGGTCAAAGGTCAAAGGTCAAGGTCAAGGTCAAAGGTCAAGCTCAAGGTCAAGGTCAAGGTCAAGGTCAAGGTCAAGGTCAAGGTCAAGGTCAAGGTCATGGTCATGGTCAAGGTCAAGGTCAAGGTCAAGGTCAAGGTCAAGGTCAAGGTCAAGGTCAAAGGTCAAGGTCAAGTTCAAGGTCAAATGTCAAAGGTCAAGGTCAAAGGTCAAAGGTCAAAGGTCAAGGTCAAAGGTCAAGTTCAAGGTCAAAGGTCAAGGTCAAGGTCAAGGTCAAAGTTCAAGGTCAAAGGTCAAGGTCAAAGTCAAGGTCAAAGGTCAAGGCCAAGGTCAAGGTCAAGGTCAAAGGTCAAGGTCAAGGTCAAGGTCAAGGTCAAGGTCAAAGGTCAAGGTCAAGGTCAAGGTCAAGGTCAAGGTCAAGGTCAAGGTCAAGGTCAAGGTCAAGGTCAAGGTCAAGGTCAAGGTCAAGGTCAAGGTCAAGGTCAAAGGTCAAGGTCAAAGGTCAAGGTCAAGGTCAAGGTCAAGGTCAAGGTCAAGGTCAAGGTCAAGGTCAAGGTCAAGGTCAAAGGTCAAGGTCAAAGGTCAAGGTCAAGGTCAAGGTCAAAGGTCAAGGTCAAGTTCAAGGTCAATTTCAAGGTCAAGGTCAAGGTCAAGGTCAAAGGTCAAGGTCAAGGTCAAAGGTCAAGGTCAAAGGTCAAGGTCAAGGTCAAAGGTCAAAGGTCAATGGTCAAGGTCAAGGTCAAGGTCAAGGTCAAGGTCAAGGTCAAGGTCAAGGTCAAGGTCAAGGTCAAGGTCAAGGTCAAGGTCAAGGTCAAGGTCAAGGTCAAGGTCAAGGTCAAGGTCAAAGGTCAAAGGTCAATGGTCAAGGTCAAGGTCAAAGGTCAAAGGTCAAGGTCAAGGTCAAGGTCAAGGTCAAGGTCAAGGTCAAGGTCAAGGTCAAAGGTCAAGGTCAAAGGTCAAGGTCAAGGTCAAAGGTCAAGGTCAAGGTCAAGGTCAAGTTCAAAGGTCAAAGGTCAAGGTCAAGGTCAAGGTCAAGTTCAAAGGTCAAAGGTCAAGGTCAAGGTCAAGGTAAAGGTCAAAGGTCAAAGGTCAAAGGTCAAAGGTCAAGGTCAAGGTCAAGGTCAAAGGTCAAAGGTCAAGGTCAAGGTCAAAGGTCAAGGTCAAGGTCAAGGTCAAGGTCAAGGTCAAAGGTCAAAGGTCAAAGGTCAAGGTCAAGGTAAAGGTCAAAGGTCAAAGGTCAAAGGTCAAAGGTCAAAGGTCAAGGTCAAGGTAAAGGTCAAAGGTCAAAGGTCAAAGGTCAAAGGTCAAAGGTCAAGGTCAAGGTAAAGGTCAAGGTCAAAGGTCAAAGGTCAAGGTCAAGGTCAAGGTCAAAGGTCAAGGTCAAGTTCAAGGTCAAAGGTCAAGGTCAAGGTCAAGGTCAAAGGTCAAGGTCAAAGGTCAAGGTCAAGGTCAAGGTCAAGGTCAAGGTCAAGGTCAAGGTCAAGGTCAAGGTCAAGGTCAAGGTCAAGGTCAAGGTCAAGGTCAAGGTCAAAGGACAAGGTCAAGGTCAAGGTCAAGGTCAAGGTCAAGGTCAAGGTCAAGGTCAAAGGTCAAGGTCAAAGGTCAAGGTCAAGGTCAAGGTCAAGGTCAAGGTCAAAGGTCAAGGTCAAGTTCAAGGTCAAAGGTCAAGGTCAAAGGTCAAGGTCAAGGTCAAAGGTCAAGGTCAAGGTCAAAGGTCAAGTTCAAGGTCAAAGGTCAAGGTCAAGGTCAAGGTCAAAGGTCAAGGTCAAGGTCAAGGTCAAGGTCAAGGTCAAGGTCAAGGTCAAGGTCAAGGTCAAGGTCAAGGTCAAGGTCAAGGTCAAGGTCAAGGTCAAGGTCAAGGTCAAGGTCAAGGTCAAGGTCAAGGTCAAAGGTCAAGGTCAAGGTCAAGGTCAAGGTCAAAGGTCAAGCTCAAGGTCAAGGTCAAGGTCAAGGTCATGGTCATGGTCATGGTCAAGGTCAAGGTCAAGGTCAAGGTCAAGGTCAAGGTCAAGGTCAAGGTCAAGGTCAAAGGTCAAGGTCAAAGGTCAAGGTCAAAGGTCAAGGACAAGGACAAGGTCAAGGTCAAAGGTCAAGGTCAAGTTCAAGGTCAAAGGTCAAGGTCAAGGTCAAAGGTCAAGGTCAAGGTCAAGGTCGAGGTCAAGGTCAAGGTCAAGGTCAAGGTCAAAGGTCAAAGGACAAGGTCAAGGTCAAAGGTCAAGCTCAAGGTCAAGGTCAAGGTCAAGGTCAAGGTCAAGGTCAAAGGTCAAGGTCAAAGGTCAAGGTCAAGGTCAAGGTCAAGGTCAAGGTCAAAGGTCAAGGTCAAGTTCAAGTTCAAGGTCAAAGGTCAAGGTCAAGGTCAAAGGTCAAGGTCAAGGTCAAGGTCAAGGTCAAGGTCAAGGTCAAGGTCAAGGTCAAGGTCAAGGTCAAGGTCAAAGGTCAAAGGTCAAGGTCAAGGTCAAAGGTCAAGCTCAAGGTCAAGGACAAGTTCAAGGTCAAGGTCATGGTCATGGTCAAGGTCAAGGTCAAGGTCAAGGTCAAGGTCAAGGTCAAAGGTCAAGGTCAAGTTCAAGGTCAAATGTCAAAGGTCAAGGTCAAAGGTCAAAGGTCAAGGTCAAAGGTCAAGTTCAAGGTCAAAGGTCAAGGTCAAGGTCAAGGTCAAAGTTCAAGGTCAAAGGTCAAGGTCAAAGTCAAGGTCAAAGGTCAAGGTCAAGGTCAAGGTCAAGGTCAAGGTCAAGGTCAAGGTCAAGGTCAAAGGTCAAAGGTCAAGGTCAAGGTCAAAGGTCAAGCTCAAGGTCAAGGTCAAGGTCAAGGTCAAGGTCAAGGTCAAGGTCAAGGTCATGGTCATGGTCAAGGTCAAGGTCAAGGTCAAGGTCAAGGTCAAGGTCAAGGTCAAGGTCAAAGGTCAAGGTCAAGTTCAAGGTCAAATGTCAAAGGTCAAGGTCAAGGTCAAGGTCAAGGTCAAGGTCAAAGGTCAAGGTCAAGGTCAAGGTCAAAGGTCAAGGTCAAGGTCAAGGTCAAGGTCAAGGTCAAGGTCAAGGTCAAGGTCAAGGTCAAGGTCAAGGTCAAGGTCAAGGTCAAGGTCAAGGTCAAGGTCAAGGTCAAGGTCAAGGTCAAGGTCAAAGGTCAAGGTCAAAGGTCAAGGTCAAGGTCAAGGTCAAAGGTCAAGTTCAAGGTCAATTTCAAGGTCAAGGTCAAGGTCAAGGTCAAAGGTCAAGGTCAAGGTCAAAGGTCAAGGTCAAAGGTCAAGGTCAAGGTCAAAGGTCAAAGGTCAATGGTCAAGGTCAAGGTCAAGGTCAAGGTCAAGGTCAAGGTCAAGGTCAAGGTCAAGGTCAAGGTCAAGGTCAAGGTCAAGGTCAACGTCAAGGTCAAGGTCAAGGTCAAAGGTCAAAGGTCAATGGTCAAGGTCAAGGTCAAAGGTCAAAGGTCAAGGTCAAGGTCAAGGTCAAGGTCAAGGTCAAGGTCAAAGGTCAAGGTCAAGGTCAAGGTCAAGGTCAAGGTCAAGGTCAAAGGTCAAAGGTCAAAGGTCAAGGTCAAGGTAAAGGTCAAAGGTCAAAGGTCAAAGGTCAAAGGTCAAAGGTCAAGGTCAAGGTAAAGGTCAAAGGTCAAAGGTCAAAGGTCAAAGGTCAAAGGTCAAGGTCAAGGTAAAGGTCAAGGTCAAAGGTCAAAGGTCAAGGTCAAGGTCAAGGTCAAAGGTCAAGGTCAAGTTCAAGGTCAAAGGTCAAGGTCAAGGTCAAAGGTCAAGGTCAAAGGTCAAGGTCAAGGTCAAGGTCAAGGTCAAGGTCAAGGTCAAGGTCAAGGTCAAGGTCAAGGTCAAGGTCAAGGTCAAGGTCAAGGTCAAGGTCAAGGTCAAGGTCAAGGTCAAGGTCAAGGTCAAGGTCAAGGTCAAGGTCAAGGTCAAGGTCAAAGTTCAAGGTCAAAGGTCAAAGGTCAAGGTCAAGGTCAAGGTCAAAGGTCAAGGCCAAGTTCAAGGTCAAGGTCAAAGGTCAAAGGTCAAGGTCAAGGTCAAGGTCGAGGTCAAGGTCAAGGTCAAGGTCAAGGTCAAGGTCAAGGTCAAGGTCAAGGTCAAGGTCAAAGGTAAAGGTCAAGGTCAAGGTCATGGTCAAGGTCAAGGTCAAGGTCATGGTCAAGGTCAAGATCAAGGTCAAGGTCAAAGGTCAAAGGTCAAACGTCAAGGTCAAGGTCAAAGGTCAAGGTCAAGGTCAAGGTCAAGGTCAAGGTCAAAGGTCAAGGTCAAGGTCAAGGTCAAAGGTCAAGGTCAAGGTCAAGGTCAAGGTCAAAGGTCAAGGTCAAGGTCAAGGTCAAAGGTCAAAGGTCAAAGGTCAAGGTCATGGTCATGGTCATGGTCATGGTCAAGGTCAAGGTCAAGGTCAAGGTCAAAGGTCAAGGTCAAGGTCAAGGTCAAGGTCAAGGTCAAGGTCAAGGTCAAGGTCAAGGTCAAGGTCAAGGTCAAGGTCAAGGTCAAAGGTCAAGGTCAAAGGTCAAGGTCAAGGTCGAGGTCAAGGTCAAAGGTCAAGGTCAAGTTCAAGGTCAAAGGTCAAGGTCAAGGTCAAAGGTCAAGGTCAAGGTCAAAGGTCAAGTTCAAGGTCAAAGGTCAAGGTCAAGGTCAAGGTCAAGGTCAAGGTCAAGGTCAAAGGTCAAGGTCAAGGTCAAGGTCAAGGTCAAGGTCAAGGTCAAGGTCAAGGTCAAGGTCAAGGTCAAGGTCAAGGTCAAAGGTCAAGGTCAAGGTCAAAGGTCAAAGGTCAAACGTCAAGGTCAAGGTCAAAGGTCAAGGTCAAGGTCAAGGTCAAGGTCAAGGTCAAGGTCAAGGTCAAAGGTCAAGGTCAAGGTCAAGGTCAAAGGTCAAGGTCAAGGTCAAGGTCAAAGGTCAAGGTCAAGGTCAAGGTCAAGGTCAAGGTCAAGGTCAAGGTCAAGGTCAAGGTCAAGGTCAAAGGTCAAAGGTAAATGTCAAGGTCAAAGGTCAAGCTCAAGGTCAAGGTCAAGGTCAAGGTCAAGGTCATGGTCATGGTCAAGGTCAAGGTCAAGGTCAAGGTCAAGGTCAAGGTCAAAGGTCAAGGTCAAGTTCAAGGTCAAATGTCAAAGGTCAAGGTCAAAGGTCAAAGGTCAAGGTCAAAGGTCAAGTTCAAGGTCAAAGGTCAAGGTCAAGGTCAAGGTCAAAGTTCAAGGTCAAAGGTCAAGGTCAAAGTCAAGGTCAAAGGTCAAGGTCAAGGTCAAGGTCAAGGTCAAAGGTCAAGGTCAAGGTCAAGGTCAAGGTCAAGGTCAAGGTCAAGGTCAAGGTCAAGGTCAAGGTCAAGGTCAAGGTCAAGGTCAAGGTCAAGGTCAAGGTCAAGGTCAAGGTCAAAGGTCAAGGTCAAGGTCAAGGTCAAGGTCAAAGGTCAAGGTCAAGTTCAAGGTCAAATGTCAAAGGTCAAGGTCAAAGGTCAAAGGTCAAGGTCAAAGGTCAAGTTCAAGGTCAAAGTTCAAGGTCAAAGGTCAAAGGTCAAGGTCAAGGTCAAGGTCAAAGGTCAAGGCCAAGGTCAAGGTCAAGGTCAAAGGTCAAAGGTCAAGGTCAAGGTCAAGGTCGAGGTCAAGGTCAAGGTCAAGGTCAAGGTCAAGGTCAAGGTCAAGGTCAAGGTCAAGGTCAAAGGTAAAGGTCAAGGTCAAGGTCAAGGTCAAGGTCATGGTCAAGGTCAAAGGTCAAGGTCAAGGTCAAGGTCAAAGGTCAAGGTCAAGTTCAAGGTCAAAGGTCAAGGTCAAGGTCAAGGTCAAGGTCAAGGTCAAGGTCAAGGTCAAAGGTCAAGGTCAAGGTCAAGGTCAAAGGTCAAGGTCAAGGTCAAGGTCAAGGTCAAGGTCAAAGGTCAAGGTCAAGGTCAATGTCAAAGGTCAAAGGTCAAAGGTCAAAGGTCAAGGTCATGGTCATGGTCATGGTCAAGGTCAAGGTCAAGGTCAAGGTCAAGGTCAAGGTCAAGGTCAAAGGTCAAGGTCAAGGTCAAGGTCAAGGTCAAGGTCAAGGTCAAGGTCAAGGTCATGGTCATGGTCATGGTCATGGTCAAGGTCAAGGTCAAGGTCAAGGTCAAAGGTCAAGGTCAAGGTCAAGGTCAAGGTCAAGGTCAAGGTCAAGGTCAAGGTCAAGGTCAAGGTCAAGGTCAAAGGTCAAGGTCAAAGGTCAAGGTCAAGGTCGAGGTCAAGGTCAAAGGTCAAGGTCAAGTTCAAGGTCAAAGGTCAAGGTCAAGGTCAAAGGTCAAGGTCAAGGTCAAAGGTCAAGTTCAAGGTCAAAGGTCAAGGTCAAGGTCAAGGTCAAGGTCAAGGTCAAGGTCAAGGTCAAAGGTCAAGGTCAAGGTCAAGGTCAAGGTCAAGGTCAAGGTCAAGGTCAAGGTCAAGGTCAAGGTCAAGGTCAAGGTCAAGGTCAAAGGTCAAGGTCAAGGTCAAAGGTCAAAGGTCAAACGTCAAGGTCAAGGTCAAAGGTCAAGGTCAAGGTCAAGGTCAAGGTCAAGGTCAAGGTCAAGGTCAAAGGTCAAGGTCAAGGTCAAGGTCAAAGGTCAAGGTCAAGGTCAAGGTCAAAGGTCAAGGTCAAGGTCAAGGTCAAGGTCAAGGTCAAGGTCAAGGTCAAGGTCAAGGTCAAGGTCAAAGGTCAAAGGTAAATGTCAAGGTCAAAGGTCAAGCTCAAGGTCAAGGTCAAGGTCAAGGTCAAGGTCATGGTCATGGTCAAGGTCAAGGTCAAGGTCAAGGTCAAGGTCAAGGTCAAAGGTCAAGGTCAAGTTCAAGGTCAAATGTCAAAGGTCAAGGTCAAAGGTCAAAGGTCAAGGTCAAAGGTCAAGTTCAAGGTCAAAGGTCAAGGTCAAGGTCAAGGTCAAAGTTCAAGGTCAAAGGTCAAGGTCAAAGTCAAGGTCAAAGGTCAAGGTCAAGGTCAAGGTCAAGGTCAAAGGTCAAGGTCAAGGTCAAGGTCAAGGTCAAGGTCAAGGTCAAGGTCAAGGTCAAGGTCAAGGTCAAGGTCAAGGTCAAGGTCAAGGTCAAGGTCAAGGTCAAGGTCAAGGTCAAGGTCAAAGGTCAAGGTCAAGGTCAAGGTCAAGGTCAAAGGTCAAGGTCAAGTTCAAGGTCAAATGTCAAAGGTCAAGGTCAAAGGTCAAAGGTCAAGGTCAAAGGTCAAGTTCAAGGTCAAAGTTCAAGGTCAAAGGTCAAAGGTCAAGGTCAAGGTCAAGGTCAAAGGTCAAGGCCAAGGTCAAGGTCAAGGTCAAAGGTCAAAGGTCAAGGTCAAGGTCAAGGTCGAGGTCAAGGTCAAGGTCAAGGTCAAGGTCAAGGTCAAGGTCAAGGTCAAGGTCAAGGTCAAAGGTAAAGGTCAAGGTCAAGGTCAAGGTCAAGGTCATGGTCAAGGTCAAAGGTCAAGGTCAAGGTCAAGGTCAAAGGTCAAGGTCAAGTTCAAGGTCAAAGGTCAAGGTCAAGGTCAAGGTCAAGGTCAAGGTCAAGGTCAAGGTCAAAGGTCAAGGTCAAGGTCAAGGTCAAAGGTCAAGGTCAAGGTCAAGGTCAAGGTCAAGGTCAAAGGTCAAGGTCAAGGTCAATGTCAAAGGTCAAAGGTCAAAGGTCAAGGTCATGGTCATGGTCATGGTCAAGGTCAAGGTCAAGGTCAAGGTCAAGGTCAAGGTCAAGGTCAAAGGTCAAGGTCAAGGTCAAGGTCAAGGTCAAGGTCAAGGTCAAGGTCAAGGTCAAAGGTCAAGGTCAAAGGTCAAAGGTCAAGGTCAAGGTCAAGGTCAAGGTCAAAGGTCAAGGTCAAGTTCAAGGTCAAAGGTCAAGGTCAAGGTCAAAGGTCAAGGTCAAGGTCAAAGGTCAAGTTCAAGGTCAAAGGTCAAGGTCAAGGTCAAGGTCAAGGTCAAGGTCAAAGGTCAAGGTCAAGGTCAAGGTCAAGGTCAAGGTCAAGGTCAAGGTCAAGGTCAAGGTCAAGGTCAAGGTCAAGGTCAAGGTCAAAGGTCAAGGTCAAGGTCAAGGTCAAAGGTCAAGCTCAAGGTCAAGGTCAAGGTCAAGGTCATGGTCATGGTCAAGGTCAAGGTCAAGGTCAAGGTCAAGGTCAAGGTCAAAGGTCAAGGTCAAAGGTCAAGGTCAAAGGTCAAGGTCAAGGTCAAGGTCAAGGTCAAAGGTCAAGGTCAAGTTCAAGGTCAAAGGTCAAGGTCAAGGTCAAGGTCAAAGGTCAAGGTCAAGGTCAAGGTCAAGGTCAAGGTCAAGGTCAAGGTCAAGGTCAAGGTCAAGGTCAAGGTCAAGGTCAAGGTCAAAGGTCAAAGGTCAAGGTCAAGGTCAAAGGTCAAGCTCAAGGTCAAGGTCAAGGTCAAGGTCAAGGTCAAGGTCAAGGTCAAAGGTCAAGGTCAAAGGTCAAGGTCAAGGTCAAGCTCAAGGTCAAGGTCAAGGTCAAGGTCAAGGTCATGGTCATGGTCAAGGTCAAGGTCAAGGTCAAGGTCAAAGGTCAAGGTCAAGTTCAAGGTCAAATGTCAAAGGTCAAGGTCAAAGGTCAAAGGTCAAAGGTCAAGGTCAAAGGTCAAGTTCAAGGTCAAAGGTCAAGGTCAAGGTCAAGGTCAAAGTTCAAGGTCAAAGGTCAAGGTCAAAGTCAAGGTCAAAGGTCAAGGTCAAGGTCAAGGTCAAGGTCAAGGTCAAGGTCAAGGTCAAAGGTCAAGGTCAAGGTCAAGGTCAAGGTCAAGGTCAAGGTCAAAGGTCAAGGTCAAAGGTCAAGGTCAAGGTCAAGGTCAAAGGTCAAAGGTCAAAGGTCAAGGTCAAAGGTCAAGGTCAAGGTCAAGGTCAAGGTCAAGGTCAAGGTCAAGGTCAAGGTCAAGGTCAAGGTCAAGGTCAAGGTCAAGGTCAAGGTCAAGGTCAAGGTCAAGGTCAAGGTCAAAGGTCAAGGTCAAGGTCAAGGTCAAGGTCAAGGTCAAAGGTCAAGGTCAAAGGTCAAAGGTCAAGGTCAAAGGTCAAGGTCAAGTTCAAGGTCAAAGGTCAAGGTCAAGGTCAAGGTCAAGGTCAAAGGTCAAGGTCAAGGTCAAGGTCAAGGTCAAGGTCAAGGTCAAGGTCAAGGTCAAGGTCAAGGTCAAGGTCAAGGTCAAGGTCAAAGGTCAAGGTCAAGGTCAAGGTCAAGGTCAAGGTCAAGGTCAAGGTCAAGGTCAAGGTCAAGGTCAAGGTTAAGGTCAAAGGTCAAGGTCAAAGGTCAAGGTCAAGGTCAAGGTCAAGGTCAAGGTCAAAGGTCAAGGTCAAGTTCAAGGTCAAAGGTCAAGGTCAAAGGTCAAGGTCAAGGTCAAGGTCAAAGGTCAAGCTCAAGGTCAAGGACAAGGTCAAGGTCAAGGTCATGGTCATGGTCAAGGTCAAGGTCAAGGTCAAGGTCAAGGTCAAAGGTCAAGGTCAAGTTCAAGGTCAAATGTCAAAGGTCAAGGTCAAAGGTCAAAGGTCAAAGGTCAAAGGTCAAGGTCAAAGGTCAAGTTCAAGGTCAAAGGTCAAGGTCAAGGTCAAGGTCAAAGTTCAAGGTCAAAGGTCAAGGTCAAAGTCAAGGTCAAAGGTCAAGGTCAAGGTCAAGGTCAAGGTCAAGGTCAAGGTCAAGGTCAAGGTCAAGGTCAAGGTCAAGGTCAAAGGTCAAAGGTCAAGGTCAAGGTCAAGCTCAAGGTCAAGGTCAAGGTCAAGGTCAAGGTCAAGGTCAAGGTCAAGGTCAAGGTCAAGGTCAAGGTCAAGGTCAAAGGTCAAGGTCAAGTTCAAGGTCAAATGTCAAAGGTCAAGGTCAAAGGTCAAAGGTCAAGGTCAAAGGTCAAGTTCAAGGTCAAAGGTCAAGGTCAAGGTCAAGGTCAAAGTTCAAGGTCAAAGGTCAAGGTCAAAGTCAAGGTCAAAGGTCAAGGCCAAGGTCAAGGTCAAGGTCAAAGGTCAAAGGTCAAGGTCAAGGTCAAGGTCAAGGTCAAGGTCAAAGGTCAAGGTCAAGGTCAAGGTCAAGGTCAAGGTCAAGGTCAAGGTCAAGGTCAAGGTCAAGGTCAAGGTCAAGGTCAAGGTCAAGGTCAAGGTCAAGGTCAAGGTCAAAGGTCAAGGTCAAAGGTCAAGGTCAAGGTCAAGGTCAAAGGTCAAGGTCAAGTTCAAGGTCAAAGGTCAAGGTCAAGGTCAAGGTCAAGGTCAAGGTCAAAGGTCAAGGTCAAGGTCAAAGGTCAAGGTCAAAGGTCAAGGTCAAGGTCAAAGGTCAAAGGTCAATGGTCAAGGTCAAGGTCAAGGTCAAGGTCAAGGTCAAGGTCAAGGTTAAGGTCAAGTTCAAGGTCAAGGTCAAGGTCAAGGTCAAGGTCAAGGTCAAGGTCAAAGGTCAAAGGTCAATGGTCAAGGTCAAGGTCAAAGGTCAAAGGTCAAGGTCAAGGTCAAGGTCAAGGTCAAGGTCAAGGTCAAGGTCAAAGGTCAAGGTCAAAGGTCAAGGTCAAGGTCAAAGGTCAAGGTCAAGGTCAAGGTCAAGGTCAAGTTCAAAGGTCAAAGGTCAAGGTCAAGGTCAAGGTCAAGTTCAAAGGTCAAAGGTCAAGGTCAAGGTCAAGGTCAAGGTCAAGGTCAAGGTCAAGGTCAAGGTCAAGGTCAAGGTCAAGGTCAAGGTCAAGGTCAAAGGTCAAAGGTCAAGGTCAAGGTCAAAGGTCAAGCTCAAGGTCAAGGTCAAGGTCAAGGTCAAGGTCAAGGTCAAGGTCAAGGTCAAGGTCATGGTCATGGTCAAGGTCAAGGTCAAGGTCAAGGTCAAGGTCAAGGTCAAGGTCAAGGTCAAGGTCAAAGGTCAAGGTCAAATGTCAAAGGTCAAGGTCAAAGGTCAAAGGTCAAGGTCAAAGGTCAAGTTCAAGGTCAAAGGTCAAGGTCAAGGTCAAGGTCAAAGTTCAAGGTCAAAGGTCAAGGTCAAAGTCAAGGTCAAAGGTCAAGGCCAAGGTCAAGGTCAAGGTCAAAGGTCAAGGTCAAGGTCAAGGTCAAGGTCAAGGTCAAGGTCAAGGTCAAGGTCAAGGTCAAAGGTCAAGGTCAAGGTCAAGGTCAAGGTCAAAGGTCAAGGTCAAGGTCAAGGTCAAGGTCAAGGTCAAGGTCAAGGTCAAGGTCAAGGTCAAAGGTCAAGGTCAAAGGTCAAGGTCAAGGTCAAGGTCAAGGTCAAGGTCAAAGGTCAAGGTCAAGTTCAAGGTCAAAGGTCAAGGTCAAAGGTCAAAGGTCAAGGTCAAGGTCAAGGTCAAAGGTCAAGGTCAAGGTCAAAGGTCAAGTTCAAGGTCAAAGGTCAAGGTCAAGGTCAAGGTCAAAGGTCAAGGTCAAGGTCAAGGTCAAGGTCAAGGTCAAGGTCAAGGTCAAGGTCAAGGTCAAGGTCAAGGTCAAGGTCAAGGTCAAGGTCAAGGTCAAGGTCAAGGTCAAGGTCAAGGTCAAAGGTCAAGGTCAAGGTCAAGGTCAAGGTCAAAGGTCAAGCTCAAGGTCAAGGTCAAGGTCAAGGTCATGGTCAAGGTCAAGGTCAAGGTCAAGGTCAAGGTCAAGGTCAAGGTCAAAGGTCAAGGTCAAAGGTCAAGGTCAAAGGTCAAGGACAAGGACAAGGTCAAAGGTCAAGGTCAAGTTCAAGGTCAAAGGTCAAGGTCAAGGTCAAAGGTCAAGGTCAAGGTCAAGGTCAAGGTCAAGGTCAAGGTCAAAGGTCAAAGGACAAGGTCAAGGTCAAAGGTCAAGCTCAAGGTCAAGGTCAAGGTCAAGGTCAAGGTCAAGGTCAAAGGTCAAGGTCAAAGGTCAAGGTCAAGGTCAAGGTCAAGGTCAAGGTCAAAGGTCAAGGTCAAGTTCAAGGTCAAAGGTCAAGGTCAAGGTCAAAGGTCAAGGTCAAGGTCAAGGTCAAGGTCAAGGTCAAGGTCAAGATCAAGGTCAAGGTCAAGGTCAAGGTCAAAGGTCAAAGGTCAAGGTCAAGGTCAAAGGTCAAGCTCAAGGTCAAGGACAAGTTCAAGGTCAAGGTCATGGTCATGGTCAAGGTCAAGGTCAAGGTCAAGGTCAAGGTCAAGGTCAAGGTCAAAGGTCAAGGTCAAGTTCAAGGTCAAATGTCAAAGGTCAAGGTCAAAGGTCAAAGGTCAAGGTCAAAGGTCAAGTTCAAGGTCAAAGGTCAAGGTCAAGGTCAAGGTCAAAGTTCAAGGTCAAAGGTCAAGGTCAAAGTCAAGGTCAAAGGTCAAGGTCAAGGTCAAGGTCAAGGTCAAGGTCAAGGTCAAGGTCAAGGTCAAGGTCAAGGTCAAGGTCAAGGTCAAAGGTCAAAGGTCAAGGTCAAGGTCAAAGGTCAAGCTCAAGGTCAAGGTCAAGGTCAAGGTCAAGGTCAAGGTCAAGGTCAAGGTCAAGGTCATGGTCATGGTCAAGGTCAAGGTCAAGGTCAAGGTCAAGGTCAAGGTCAAGGTCAAGGTCAAAGGTCAAGGTCAAGTTCAAGGTCAAATGTCAAAGGTCAAGGTCAAAGGTCAAAGGTCAAGGTCAAAGGTCAAGTTCAAGGTCAAAGGTCAAGGTCAAGGTCAAGGTCAAAGTTCAAGGTCAAAGGTCAAGGTCAAAGTCAAGGTCAAAGGTCAAGGCCAAGGTCAAGGTCAAGGTCAAAGGTCAAGGTCAAGGTCAAGGTCAAGGTCAAGGTCAAGGTCAAGGTCAAGGTCAAAGGTCAAGGTCAAGGTCAAGGTCAAGGTCAAGGTCAAGGTCAAGGTCAAGGTCAAGGTCAAGGTCAAGGTCAAGGTCAAGGTCAAGGTCAAGGTCAAGGTCAAGGTCAAGGTCAAGGTCAAGGTCAAGGTCAAAGGTCAAGGTCAAAGGTCAAGGTCAAGGTCAAGGTCAAAGGTCAAGGTCAAGTTCAAGGTCAATTTCAAGGTCAAGGTCAAGGTCAAGGTCAAAGGTCAAGGTCAAGGTCAAAGGTCAAGGTCAAAGGTCAAGGTCAAGGTCAAAGGTCAAAGGTCAATGGTCAAGGTCAAGGTC
The DNA here is from genome assembly GCA_963971365.1 of Lasioglossum villosulum. Taxonomy (NCBI): domain Eukaryota; kingdom Metazoa; phylum Arthropoda; class Insecta; order Hymenoptera; family Halictidae; genus Lasioglossum; species Lasioglossum villosulum. Next base: position 99,041 of record CAXARU010000015.1, on the reverse strand, counting down.
AAGGTCAAGGTCAAGGTCAAGGTCAAGGTCAAGGTCAAGGTCAAGGTCAAGGTCAAGGTCAAGGTCAAGGTCAAGGTCAAGGTCAAGGTCAAGGTCAAGGTCAAGGTCAAGGTCAAAGGTCAAAGGTCAATGGTCAAGGTCAAGGTCAAAGGTCAAAGGTCAAGGTCAAGGTCAAGGTCAAGGTCAAGGTCAAGGTCAAGGTCAAGGTCAAAGGTCAAGGTCAAAGGTCAAGGTCAAGGTCAAAGGTCAAGGTCAAGGTCAAGGTCAAGTTCAAAGGTCAAAGGTCAAGGTCAAGGTCAAGGTCAAGTTCAAAGGTCAAAGGTCAAGGTCAAGGTCAAGGTAAAGGTCAAAGGTCAAAGGTCAAAGGTCAAAGGTCAAGGTCAAGGTAAAGGTCAAGGTCAAAGGTCAAAGGTCAAGGTCAAGGTCAAAGGTCAAGGTCAAGGTCAAGGTCAAGGTCAAGGTCAAAGGTCAAAGGTCAAAGGTCAAGGTCAAGGTAAAGGTCAAAGGTCAAAGGTCAAAGGTCAAAGGTCAAAGGTCAAGGTCAAGGTAAAGGTCAAAGGTCAAAGGTCAAAGGTCAAAGGTCAAAGGTCAAGGTCAAGGTAAAGGTCAAGGTCAAGGTCAAGGTCAAGGTCAAGGTCAAGGTCAAAGGTCAAGGTCAAAGGTCAAGGTCAAAGGTCAAGGACAAGGACAAGGTCAAAGGTCAAGGTCAAGTTCAAGGTCAAAGGTCAAGGTCAAGGTCAAAGGTCAAGGTCAAGGTCAAGGTCAAGGTCAAGGTCAAGGTCAAGGTCAAGGTCAAAGGTCAAAGGACAAGGTCAAGGTCAAAGGTCAAGCTCAAGGTCAAGGTCAAGGTCAAGGTCAAAGGTCAAGGTCAAAGGTCAAGGTCAAGGTCAAGGTCAAGGTCAAGGTCAAAGGTCAAGGTCAAGTTCAAGGTCAAAGGTCAAGGTCAAGGTCAAAGGTCAAGGTCAAGGTCAAGGTCAAGGTCAAGGTCAAGGTCAAGGTCAAGGTCAAGGTCAAGGTCAAGGTCAAAGGTCAAAGGTCAAGGTCAAGGTCAAAGGTCAAGCTCAAGGTCAAGGACAAGTTCAAGGTCAAGGTCATGGTCATGGTCAAGGTCAAGGTCAAGGTCAAGGTCAAGGTCAAGGTCAAAGGTCAAGGTCAAGTTCAAGGTCAAATGTCAAAGGTCAAGGTCAAAGGTCAAAGGTCAAGGTCAAAGGTCAAGTTCAAGGTCAAAGGTCAAGGTCAAGGTCAAGGTCAAAGTTCAAGGTCAAAGGCCAAGGTCAAAGTCAAGGTCAAAGGTCAAGGTCAAGGTCAAGGTCAAGGTCAAGGTCAAGGTCAAGGTCAAGGTCAAGGTCAAGGTCAAAGGTCAAAGGTCAAGGTCAAGGTCAAAGGTCAAGCTCAAGGTCAAGGTCAAGGTCAAGGTCAAGGTCAAGGTCAAGGTCAAGGTCATGGTCATGGTCAAGGTCAAGGTCAAGGTCAAGGTCAAGGTCAAGGTCAAGGTCAAGGTCAAAGGTCAAGGTCAAGTTCAAGGTCAAATGTCAAAGGTCAAGGTCAAAGGTCAAAGGTCAAGGTCAAAGGTCAAGTTCAAGGTCAAAGGTCAAGGTCAAGGTCAAGGTCAAAGTTCAAGGTCAAAGGTCAAGGTCAAAGTCAAGGTCAAAGGTCAAGGCCAAGGTCAAGGTCAAGGTCAAAGGTCAAGGTCAAGGTCAAGGTCAAGGTCAAGGTCAAGGTCAAAGGTCAAGTTCAAGGTCAAGGTCAAGGTCAAGGTCAAGGTCAAGGTCAAGGTCAAGGTCAAGGTCAAGGTCAAGGTCAAGGTCAAGGTCAAGGTCAAGGTCAAAGGTCAAGGTCAAAGGTCAAGGTCAAGGTCAAGGTCAAGGTCAAGGTCAAGGTCAAGGTCAAGGTCAAGGTCAAGGTCAAAGGTCAAGGTCAAAGGTCAAGGTCAAGGTCAAGGTCAAAGGTCAAGGTCAAGTTCAAGGTCAATTTCAAGGTCAAGGTCAAGGTCAAGGTCAAAGGTCAAGGTCAAGGTCAAAGGTCAAGGTCAAAGGTCAAGGTCAAGGTCAAAGGTCAAAGGTCAATGGTCAAGGTCAAGGTCAAGGTCAAGGTCAAGGTCAAGGTCAAGGTCAAGGTCAAGGTCAAGGTCAAGGTCAAGGTCAAGGTCAAGGTCAAGGTCAAGGTCAAGGTCAAGGTCAAAGGTCAAAGGTCAATGGTCAAGGTCAAGGTCAAAGGTCAAAGGTCAAGGTCAAGGTCAAGGTCAAGGTCAAGGTCAAGGTCAAGGTCAAGGTCAAAGGTCAAGGTCAAAGGTCAAGGTCAAGGTCAAAGGTCAAGGTCAAGGTCAAGGTCAAGTTCAAAGGTCAAAGGTCAAGGTCAAGGTCAAGGTCAAGTTCAAAGGTCAAAGGTCAAGGTCAAGGTCAAGGTAAAGGTCAAAGGTCAAAGGTCAAAGGTCAAAGGTCAAGGTCAAGGTAAAGGTCAAGGTCAAAGGTCAAAGGTCAAGGTCAAGGTCAAAGGTCAAGGTCAAGGTCAAGGTCAAGGTCAAGGTCAAAGGTCAAAGGTCAAAGGTCAAGGTCAAGGTAAAGGTCAAAGGTCAAAGGTCAAAGGTCAAAGGTCAAAGGTCAAGGTCAAGGTAAAGGTCAAAGGTCAAAGGTCAAAGGTCAAAGGTCAAAGGTCAAGGTCAAGGTAAAGGTCAAGGTCAAAGGTCAAAGGTCAAGGTCAAGGTCAAGGTCAAAGGTCAAGGTCAAGTTCAAGGTCAAAGGTCAAGGTCAAGGTCAAGGTCAAAGGTCAAGGTCAAAGGTCAAGGTCAAGGTCAAGGTCAAGGTCAAGGTCAAGGTCAAGGTCAAGGTCAAGGTCAAGGTCAAGGTCAAGGTCAAAGTTCAAGGTCAAAGGCCAAGGTCAAAGTCAAGGTCAAAGGTCAAGGTCAAGGTCAAGGTCAAGGTCAAGGTCAAGGTCAAGGTCAAGGTCAAGGTCAAGGTCAAAGGTCAAAGGTCAAGGTCAAGGTCAAAGGTCAAGCTCAAGGTCAAGGTCAAGGTCAAGGTCAAGGTCAAGGTCAAGGTCAAGGTCAAGGTCATGGTCATGGTCAAGGTCAAGGTCAAGGTCAAGGTCAAGGTCAAGGTCAAGGTCAAAGGTCAAGGTCAAGTTCAAGGTCAAATGTCAAAGGTCAAGGTCAAAGGTCAAAGGTCAAGGTCAAAGGTCAAGTTCAAGGTCAAAGGTCAAGGTCAAGGTCAAGGTCAAAGTTCAAGGTCAAAGGTCAAGGTCAAAGTCAAGGTCAAAGGTCAAGGCCAAGGTCAAGGTCAAGGTCAAAGGTCAAGGTCAAGGTCAAGGTCAAGGTCAAGGTCAAGGTCAAAGGTCAAGGTCAAGGTCAAGGTCAAGGTCAAGGTCAAGGTCAAGGTCAAGGTCAAGGTCAAGGTCAAGGTCAAGGTCAAGGTCAAGGTCAAGGTCAAAGGTCAAGGTCAAAGGTCAAGGTCAAGGTCAAGGTCAAGGTCAAGGTCAAGGTCAAGGTCAAGGTCAAGGTCAAGGTCAAAGGTCAAGGTCAAAGGTCAAGGTCAAGGTCAAGGTCAAAGGTCAAGGTCAAGTTCAAGGTCAATTTCAAGGTCAAGGTCAAGGTCAAGGTCAAAGGTCAAGGTCAAGGTCAAAGGTCAAGGTCAAAGGTCAAGGTCAAGGTCAAAGGTCAAAGGTCAATGGTCAAGGTCAAGGTCAAGGTCAAGGTCAAGGTCAAGGTCAAGGTCAAGGTCAAGGTCAAGGTCAAGGTCAAGGTCAAGGTCAAGGTCAAGGTCAAGGTCAAGGTCAAGGTCAAGGTCAAAGGTCAAAGGTCAATGGTCAAGGTCAAGGTCAAAGGTCAAAGGTCAAGGTCAAGGTCAAGGTCAAGGTCAAGGTCAAGGTCAAGGTCAAGGTCAAAGGTCAAGGTCAAAGGTCAAGGTCAAGGTCAAAGGTCAAGGTCAAGGTCAAGGTCAAGTTCAAAGGTCAAAGGTCAAGGTCAAGGTCAAGGTCAAGTTCAAAGGTCAAAGGTCAAGGTCAAGGTCAAGGTAAAGGTCAAAGGTCAAAGGTCAAAGGTCAAAGGTCAAGGTCAAGGTAAAGGTCAAGGTCAAAGGTCAAAGGTCAAGGTCAAGGTCAAAGGTCAAGGTCAAGGTCAAGGTCAAGGTCAAGGTCAAAGGTCAAAGGTCAAAGGTCAAGGTCAAGGTAAAGGTCAAAGGTCAAAGGTCAAAGGTCAAAGGTCAAAGGTCAAGGTCAAGGTAAAGGTCAAAGGTCAAAGGTCAAAGGTCAAAGGTCAAAGGTCAAGGTCAAGGTAAAGGTCAAGGTCAAAGGTCAAAGGTCAAGGTCAAGGTCAAGGTCAAAGGTCAAGGTCAAGTTCAAGGTCAAAGGTCAAGGTCAAGGTCAAGGTCAAAGGTCAAGGTCAAAGGTCAAGGTCAAGGTCAAGGTCAAGGTCAAGGTCAAGGTCAAGGTCAAGGTCAAGGTCAAGGTCAAGGTCAAGGTCAAGGTCAAGGTCAAGGTCAAAGGACAAGGTCAAGGTCAAGGTCAAGGTCAAGGTCAAGGTCAAGGTCAAGGTCAAAGGTCAAGCTCAAGGTCAAGGTCAAGGTCAAGGTCATGGTCATGGTCATGGTCAAGGTCAAGGTCAAGGTCAAGGTCAAGGTCAAGGTCAAGGTCAAGGTCAAAGGTCAAGGTCAAAGGTCAAGGTCAAAGGTCAAGGACAAGGACAAGGTCAAAGGTCAAGGTCAAGTTCAAGGTCAAAGGTCAAGGTCAAGGTCAAAGGTCAAGGTCAAGGTCAAGGTCGAGGTCAAGGTCAAGGTCAAGGTCAAGGTCAAAGGTCAAAGGACAAGGTCAAGGTCAAAGGTCAAGCTCAAGGTCAAGGTCAAGGTCAAGGTCAAGGTCAAGGTCAAAGGTCAAGGTCAAAGGTCAAGGTCAAGGTCAAGGTAAAGGTCAAGGTCAAAGGTCAAAGGTCAAGGTCAAGGTCAAAGGTCAAGGTCAAGGTCAAGGTCAAGGTCAAGGTCAAAGGTCAAAGGTCAAAGGTCAAGGTCAAGGTAAAGGTCAAAGGTCAAAGGTCAAAGGTCAAAGGTCAAAGGTCAAGGTCAAGGTAAAGGTCAAAGGTCAAAGGTCAAAGGTCAAAGGTCAAAGGTCAAGGTCAAGGTAAAGGTCAAGGTCAAAGGTCAAAGGTCAAGGTCAAGGTCAAGGTCAAAGGTCAAGGTCAAGTTCAAGGTCAAAGGTCAAGGTCAAGGTCAAGGTCAAAGGTCAAGGTCAAAGGTCAAGGTCAAGGTCAAGGTCAAGGTCAAGGTCAAGGTCAAGGTCAAGGTCAAGGTCAAGGTCAAGGTCAAAGTTCAAGGTCAAAGGCCAAGGTCAAAGTCAAGGTCAAAGGTCAAGGTCAAGGTCAAGGTCAAGGTCAAGGTCAAGGTCAAGGTCAAGGTCAAGGTCAAGGTCAAAGGTCAAAGGTCAAGGTCAAGGTCAAAGGTCAAGCTCAAGGTCAAGGTCAAGGTCAAGGTCAAGGTCAAGGTCAAGGTCAAGGTCAAGGTCATGGTCATGGTCAAGGTCAAGGTCAAGGTCAAGGTCAAGGTCAAGGTCAAGGTCAAAGGTCAAGGTCAAGTTCAAGGTCAAATGTCAAAGGTCAAGGTCAAAGGTCAAAGGTCAAGGTCAAAGGTCAAGTTCAAGGTCAAAGGTCAAGGTCAAGGTCAAGGTCAAAGTTCAAGGTCAAAGGTCAAGGTCAAAGTCAAGGTCAAAGGTCAAGGCCAAGGTCAAGGTCAAGGTCAAAGGTCAAGGTCAAGGTCAAGGTCAAGGTCAAGGTCAAGGTCAAAGGTCAAGGTCAAGGTCAAGGTCAAGGTCAAGGTCAAGGTCAAGGTCAAGGTCAAGGTCAAGGTCAAGGTCAAGGTCAAGGTCAAGGTCAAGGTCAAAGGTCAAGGTCAAAGGTCAAGGTCAAGGTCAAGGTCAAGGTCAAGGTCAAGGTCAAGGTCAAGGTCAAGGTCAAGGTCAAGGTCAAGGTCAAAGGTCAAGGTCAAAGGTCAAGGTCAAGGTCAAGGTCAAAGGTCAAGGTCAAGTTCAAGGTCAATTTCAAGGTCAAGGTCAAGGTCAAGGTCAAAGGTCAAGGTCAAGGTCAAAGGTCAAGGTCAAAGGTCAAGGTCAAGGTCAAAGGTCAAAGGTCAATGGTCAAGGTCAAGGTCAAGGTCAAGGTCAAGGTCAAGGTCAAGGTCAAGGTCAAGGTCAAGGTCAAGGTCAAGGTCAAGGTCAAGGTCAAGGTCAAGGTCAAGGTCAAGGTCAAGGTCAAAGGTCAAAGGTCAATGGTCAAGGTCAAGGTCAAAGGTCAAAGGTCAAGGTCAAGGTCAAGGTCAAGGTCAAGGTCAAGGTCAAGGTCAAGGTCAAAGGTCAAGGTCAAAGGTCAAGGTCAAGGTCAAAGGTCAAGGTCAAGGTCAAGGTCAAGTTCAAAGGTCAAAGGTCAAGGTCAAGGTCAAGGTCAAGTTCAAAGGTCAAAGGTCAAGGTCAAGGTCAAGGTAAAGGTCAAAGGTCAAAGGTCAAAGGTCAAAGGTCAAGGTCAAGGTAAAGGTCAAGGTCAAAGGTCAAAGGTCAAGGTCAAGGTCAAAGGTCAAGGTCAAGGTCAAGGTCAAGGTCAAGGTCAAAGGTCAAAGGTCAAAGGTCAAGGTCAAGGTAAAGGTCAAAGGTCAAAGGTCAAAGGTCAAAGGTCAAAGGTCAAGGTCAAGGTAAAGGTCAAAGGTCAAAGGTCAAAGGTCAAAGGTCAAAGGTCAAGGTCAAGGTAAAGGTCAAGGTCAAAGGTCAAAGGTCAAGGTCAAGGTCAAGGTCAAAGGTCAAGGTCAAGTTCAAGGTCAAAGGTCAAGGTCAAGGTCAAGGTCAAAGGTCAAGGTCAAAGGTCAAGGTCAAGGTCAAGGTCAAGGTCAAGGTCAAGGTCAAGGTCAAGGTCAAGGTCAAGGTCAAGGTCAAGGTCAAGGTCAAGGTCAAGGTCAAAGGACAAGGTCAAGGTCAAGGTCAAGGTCAAGGTCAAGGTCAAGGTCAAGGTCAAAGGTCAAGCTCAAGGTCAAGGTCAAGGTCAAGGTCATGGTCATGGTCATGGTCAAGGTCAAGGTCAAGGTCAAGGTCAAGGTCAAGGTCAAGGTCAAGGTCAAAGGTCAAGGTCAAAGGTCAAGGTCAAAGGTCAAGGACAAGGACAAGGTCAAAGGTCAAGGTCAAGTTCAAGGTCAAAGGTCAAGGTCAAGGTCAAAGGTCAAGGTCAAGGTCAAGGTCGAGGTCAAGGTCAAGGTCAAGGTCAAGGTCAAAGGTCAAAGGACAAGGTCAAGGTCAAAGGTCAAGCTCAAGGTCAAGGTCAAGGTCAAGGTCAAGGTCAAGGTCAAAGGTCAAGGTCAAAGGTCAAGGTCAAGGTCAAGGTCAAGGTCAAGGTCAAGGTCAAAGGTCAAGGTCAAGTTCAAGTTCAAGGTCAAAGGTCAAGGTCAAGGTCAAAGGTCAAGGTCAAGGTCAAGGTCAAGGTCAAGGTCAAGGTCAAGGTCAAGGTCAAGGTCAAGGTCAAGGTCAAAGGTCAAAGGTCAAGGTCAAGGTCAAAGGTCAAGCTCAAGGTCAAGGACAAGTTCAAGGTCAAGGTCATGGTCATGGTCAAGGTCAAGGTCAAGGTCAAGGTCAAGGTCAAGGTCAAAGGTCAAGTTCAAGGTCAAATGTCAAAGGTCAAGGTCAAAGGTCAAAGGTCAAGGTCAAAGGTCAAGTTCAAGGTCAAAGGTCAAGGTCAAGGTCAAGGTCAAAGTTCAAGGTCAAAGGTCAAGGTCAAAGTCAAGGTCAAAGGTCAAGGTCAAGGTCAAGGTCAAGGTCAAGGTCAAGGTCAAGGTCAAGGTCAAAGGTCAAAGGTCAAGGTCAAGGTCAAAGGTCAAGCTCAAGGTCAAGGTCAAGGTCAAGGTCAAGGTCAAGGTCAAGGTCAAGGTCATGGTCATGGTCAAGGTCAAGGTCAAGGTCAAGGTCAAGGTCAAGGTCAAGGTCAAGGTCAAAGGTCAAGGTCAAGTTCAAGGTCAAATGTCAAAGGTCAAGGTCAAGGTCAAGGTCAAGGTCAAGGTCAAAGGTCAAGGTCAAGGTCAAGGTCAAAGGTCAAGGTCAAGGTCAAGGTCAAGGTCAAGGTCAAGGTCAAGGTCAAGGTCAAGGTCAAGGTCAAGGTCAAGGTCAAGGTCAAGGTCAAGGTCAAGGTCAAGGTCAAGGTCAAAGGTCAAGGTCAAAGGTCAAGGTCAAGGTCAAGGTCAAAGGTCAAGTTCAAGGTCAATTTCAAGGTCAAGGTCAAGGTCAAGGTCAAAGGTCAAGGTCAAGGTCAAAGGTCAAGGTCAAAGGTCAAGGTCAAGGTCAAAGGTCAAAGGTCAATGGTCAAGGTCAAGGTCAAGGTCAAGGTCAAGGTCAAGGTCAAGGTCAAGGTCAAGGTCAAGGTCAACGTCAAGGTCAAGGTCAAGGTCAAAGGTCAAAGGTCAATGGTCAAGGTCAAGGTCAAAGGTCAAAGGTCAAGGTCAAGGTCAAGGTCAAGGTCAAGGTCAAGGTCAAAGGTCAAGGTCAAGGTCAAGGTCAAGGTCAAGGTCAAGGTCAAAGGTCAAAGGTCAAAGGTCAAGGTCAAGGTAAAGGTCAAGGTCAAGGTCAAGGTCAAAGGTCAAGGTCAAGGTCAAGGTCAAGGTCAAAGGTCAAGCTCAAGGTCAAGGTCAAGGTCAAGGTCATGGTCATGGTCATGGTCAAGGTCAAGGTCAAGGTCAAGGTCAAGGTCAAGGTCAAGGTCAAGGTCAAAGGTCAAGGTCAAAGGTCAAGGTCAAAGGTCAAGGACAAGGACAAGGTCAAAGGTCAAGGTCAAGTTCAAGGTCAAAGGTCAAGGTCAAGGTCAAAGGTCAAGGTCAAGGTCAAGGTCAAGGTCGAGGTCAAGGTCAAGGTCAAGGTCAAGGTCAAAGGTCAAAGGACAAGGTCAAGGTCAAAGGTCAAGGTCAAGGTCAAAGGTCAAGGTCAAAGGTCAAGGTCAAGGTCAAAGGTCAAAGGTCAATGGTCAAGGTCAAGGTCAAGGTCAAGGTCAAGGTCAAGGTCAAGGTCAAGGTCAAGGTCAAGGTCAAGGTCAAGGTCAAGGTCAAGGTCAAGGTCAAGGTCAAGGTCAAGGTCAAAGGTCAAAGGTCAATGGTCAAGGTCAAGGTCAAAGGTCAAAGGTCAAGGTCAAGGTCAAGGTCAAGGTCAAGGTCAAGGTCAAGGTCAAGGTCAAAGGTCAAGGTCAAAGGTCAAGGTCAAGGTCAAAGGTCAAGGTCAAGGTCAAGGTCAAGTTCAAAGGTCAAAGGTCAAGGTCAAGGTCAAGGTCAAGTTCAAAGGTCAAAGGTCAAGGTCAAGGTCAAGGTAAAGGTCAAAGGTCAAAGGTCAAAGGTCAAAGGTCAAGGTCAAGGTAAAGGTCAAGGTCAAAGGTCAAAGGTCAAGGTCAAGGTCAAAGGTCAAGGTCAAGGTCAAGGTCAAGGTCAAGGTCAAGGTCAAAGGTCAAAGGTCAAAGGTCAAGGTCAAGGTAAAGGTCAAAGGTCAAAGGTCAAAGGTCAAAGGTCAAGGTCAAGGTAAACGTCAAAGGTCAAAGGTCAAAGGTCAAAGGTCAAAGGTCAAGGTCAAGGTAAAGGTCAAGGTCAAAGGTCAAAGGTCAAGGTCAAGGTCAAGGTCAAAGGTCAAGGTCAAGTTCAAGGTCAAAGGTCAAGGTCAAGGTCAAAGGTCAAGGTCAAAGGTCAAGGTCAAGGTCAAGGTCAAGGTCAAGGTCAAGGTCAAGGTCAAGGTCAAGGTCAAGGTCAAGGTCAAGGTCAAGGTCAAGGTCAAGGTCAAGGTCAAGGTCAAAGGACAAGGTCAAGGTCAAGGTCAAGGTCAAGGTCAAGGTCAAGGTCAAAGGTCAAGGTCAAAGGTCAAGGTCAAGGTCAAGGTCAAGGTCAAGGTCAAAGGTCAAGGTCAAGTTCAAGGTCAAAGGTCAAGGTCAAAGGTCAAGGTCAAGGTCAAGGTCAAGGTCAAAGGTCAAGGTCAAGGTCAAAGGTCAAGTTCAAGGTCAAAGGTCAAGGTCAAGGTCAAGGTCAAAGGTCAAGGTCAAGGTCAAGGTCAAGGTCAAGGTCAAGGTCAAGGTCAAGGTCAAGGTCAAGGTCAAGGTCAAGGTCAAGGTCAAGGTCAAGGTCAAGGTCAAAGGTCAAGGTCAAGGTCAAGGTCAAGGTCAAGGTCAAGGTCAAGGTCAAGGTCAAGGTCAAAGGTCAAGGTCAAAGGTCAAGGTCAAAGGTCAAGGTCAAGGTCAAGGTCAAGTTCAAAGGTCAAAGGTCAAGGTCAAGGTCAAGGTCAAGTTCAAAGGTCAAAGGTCAAGGTCAAGGTCAAGGTAAAGGTCAAAGGTCAAAGGTCAAAGGTCAAAGGTCAAGGTCAAGGTAAAGGTCAAGGTCAAAGGTCAAAGGTCAAGGTCAAGGTCAAAGGTCAAGGTCAAGGTCAAGGTCAAGGTCAAGGTCAAGGTCAAAGGTCAAAGGTCAAAGGTCAAGGTCAAGGTAAAGGTCAAAGGTCAAAGGTCAAAGGTCAAAGGTCAAAGGTCAAGGTCAAGGTAAACGTCAAAGGTCAAAGGTCAAAGGTCAAAGGTCAAAGGTCAAGGTCAAGGTAAAGGTCAAGGTCAAAGGTCAAAGGTCAAGGTCAAGGTCAAGGTCAAAGGTCAAGGTCAAGTTCAAGGTCAAAGGTCAAGGTCAAGGTCAAAGGTCAAGGTCAAAGGTCAAGGTCAAGGTCAAGGTCAAGGTCAAGGTCAAGGTCAAGGTCAAGGTCAAGGTCAAGGTCAAGGTCAAGGTCAAGGTCAAGGTCAAAGGACAAGGTCAAGGTCAAGGTCAAGGTCAAGGTCAAGGTCAAGGTCAAGGTCAAAGGTCAAGGTCAAAGGTCAAGGTCAAGGTCAAGGTCAAGGTCAAGGTCAAAGGTCAAGGTCAAGTTCAAGGTCAAAGGTCAAGGTCAAAGGTCAAGGTCAAGGTCAAGGTCAAAGGTCAAGGTCAAGGTCAAGGTCAAAGGTCAAGTTCAAGGTCAAAGGTCAAGGTCAAGGTCAAGGTCAAAGGTCAAGGTCAAGGTCAAGGTCAAGGTCAAGGTCAAGGTCAAGGTCAAGGTCAAGGTCAAGGTCAAGGTCAAGGTCAAGGTCAAGGTCAAGGTCAAGGTCAAAGGTCAAGGTCAAGGTCAAGGTCAAGGTCAAAGGTCAAGCTCAAGCTCAAGGTCAAGGTCAAGGTCATGGTCATGGTCATGGTCAAGGTCAAGGTCAAGGTCAAGGTCAAGGTCAAGGTCAAGGTCAAGGTCAAAGGTCAAGGTCAAAGGTCAAGGTCAAAGGTCAAGGACAAGGACAAGGTCAAAGGTCAAGGTCAAGTTCAAGGTCAAAGGTCAAGGTCAAGGTCAAAGGTCAAGGTCAAGGTCAAGGTCGAGGTCAAGGTCAAGGTCAAGGTCAAGGTCAAAGGTCAAAGGACAAGGTCAAGGTCAAAGGTCAAGCTCAAGGTCAAGGTCAAGGTCAAGGTCAAGGTCAAGGTCAAGGTCAAGGTCAAAGGTCAAGGTCAAAGGTCAAGGTCAAGGTCAAGGTCAAGGTCAAGGTCAAAGGTCAAGGTCAAGTTCAAGTTCAAGGTCAAAGGTCAAGGTCAAGGTCAAAGGTCAAGGTCAAGGTCAAGGTCAAGGTCAAGGTCAAGGTCAAGGTCAAGGTCAAGGTCAAGGTCAAGGTCAAAGGTCAAAGGTCAAGGTCAAGGTCAAAGGTCAAAGGTCAAGGTCAAGGTCAAAGGTCAAGCTCAAGGTCAAGGACAAGTTCAAGGTCAAGGTCATGGTCATGGTCAAGGTCAAGGTCAAGGTCAAGGTCAAGGTCAAGGTCAAAGGTCAAGGTCAAGTTCAAGGTCAAATGTCAAAGGTCAAGGTCAAAGGTCAAAGGTCAAGGTCAAAGGTCAAGTTCAAGGTCAAAGGTCAAGGTCAAGGTCAAAGTTCAAGGTCAAAGGTCAAGGTCAAAGTCAAGGTCAAAGGTCAAGGTCAAGGTCAAGGTCAAGGTCAAGGTCAAGGTCAAGGTCAAGGTCAAGGTCAAGGTCAAAGGTCAAAGGTCAAGGTCAAGGTCAAAGGTCAAGCTCAAGGTCAAGGTCAAGGTCAAGGTCAAGGTCAAGGTCAAGGTCAAGGTCATGGTCATGGTCAAGGTCAAGGTCAAGGTCAAGGTCAAGGTCAAGGTCAAGGTCAAGGTCAAAGGTCAAGGTCAAGTTCAAGGTCAAATGTCAAAGGTCAAGGTCAAAGGTCAAAGGTCAAGGTCAAAGGTCAAGTTCAAGGTCAAAGGTCAAGGTCAAGGTCAAGGTCAAAGTTCAAGGTCAAAGGTCAAGGTCAAAGTCAAGGTCAAAGGTCAAGGCCAAGGTCAAGGTCAAGGTCAAAGGTCAAGGTCAAGGTCAAGGCAAGGTCAAGGTCAAGGTCAAGGTCAAAGGTCAAGGTCAAGGTCAAGGTCAAGGTCAAGGTCAAGGTCAAGGTCAAGGTCAAGGTCAAGGTCAAGGTCAAGGTCAAGGTCAAGGTCAAGGTCAAGGTCAAGGTCAAGGTCAAGGTCAAAGGTCAAGGTCAAAGGTCAAGGTCAAGGTCAAGGTCAAAGGTCAAGTTCAAGGTCAATTTCAAGGTCAAGGTCAAGGTCAAGGTCAAAGGTCAAGGTCAAGGTCAAAGGTCAAGGTCAAAGGTCAAGGTCAAGGTCAAAGGTCAAAGGTCAATGGTCAAGGTCAAGGTCAAGGTCAAGGTCAAGGTCAAGGTAAAGGTCAAAGGTCAAAGGTCAAAGGTCAAAGGTCAAAGGTCAAGGTCAAGGTAAAGGTCAAGGTCAAAGGTCAAAGGTCAAGGTCAAGGTCAAAGGTCAAGGTCAAGGTCAAGGTCGAGGTCAAGGTCAAAGGTCAAAGGTGAAGGTCGAGGTCAAGGTCAAAGGTCAAGGTCAAGGTCAAAGGTCAAAGGTCAAAGGTCAAAGTTCAAGGTCAAGGTCAAGGTCATGGTCAAGGTCAAAGGTCAAAGTCAAAGGTCAAGGTCAAGGTCAAGGTCAAGGTCAAGGTCAAGGTCAAGGTCAAAGGTCAAGGTCAAGGTCAAGTTCAAAGGTCAAAGGTCAAGGTCAAGGTCAAGGTCAAGGTCAAGTTCAAAGGTCAAAGGTCAAGGTCAAGATCAAGGTCAAGGTCAAGGTCAAGTTCAAAGGTCAAAGGTCAAGGTCAAGGTAAAGGTCAAAGGTCAAAGGTCAAAGGTCAAGGTCAAGGTAAAGGTCAAGGTCAAAGGTCAAGGTCAAGGTCAAAGGTCAAGGTCAAGGTCAAGGTCAAAGGTCAAAGGTGAAGGTCAAGGTCAAGGTCAAAGGTCAAAGGTCAAAGGTCAAGGTCAAACGTCAAGGTCAAGGTCAAGGTCAAGTTCAAGGTCAAAGGTCAAAGGTCAAAGGTCAAAGGTGAAGGTCAAGGTCAAGGTCAAGGTCAAGGTCAAGGTCAAGGTCAAGGTCAAGGTCAAGGTCAAGGTCAAGGTCAAGGTCAAGGTCAAGGTCAAGGTCAAGGTCAAAGGTCAAAGGTCAATGGTCAAGGTCAAGGTCAAAGGTCAAAGGTCAAGGTCAAAGGTCAAGGTCAAGGTCAAGGTCAAGGTCAAGGTCAAGGTCAAAGGTCAAAGGTCAAAGTTCAAGGTCAAGGTCATGGTCAAGGTCAAAGGTCAAAGTCAAAGGTCAAGGTCAAGGGCAAGGTCAAGGTCAAGGTCAAGGTCAAGGTCAAAGGTCAAGGTCAAGGTCAAGTTCAAAGGTCAAAGGTCAAGGTCAAGGTCAAGGTCAAGGTCAAGTTCAAAGGTCAAAGGTCAAGGTCAAGGTAAAGGTCAAAGGTCAAAGGTCAAAGGTCAAGGTCAAGGTAAAGGTCAAGGTCAAAGGTCAAGGTCAAGGTCAAAGGTCAAGGTCAAGGTCAAGGTCAAAGGTCAAAGGTGAAGGTCAAGGTCAAGGTCAAGGTCAAAGGTCAAAGGTCAAGGTCAAACGTCAAGGTCAAGGTCAAGGTCAAGTTCAAGGTCAAAGGTCAAAGGTCAAGGTCAGGGTCAAGGTCATGGTTAAGGTCAAGGTCAAGGTCAAAGGTCAAAGGTCAAAGGTCAAGGTCAAAGGTCAAGGTCAAGGTCAAGGTCAAGGTCAAGGTCAAGGTCAAGGTCAAAGGTCAAGCTCAAGGTCAAGGTCAAGGTCAAGGTCAAGGTCATGGTCATGGTCAAGGTCAAGGTCAAAGGTCAAGGTCAAAGGTCAAGGTCAAGGTCAAGGTCAAGGTCAAAGGTCAAGGTCAAGGTCAAGGTCAAGGTCAAGGTCAAGGTCAAGGTAAAAGGTCAAGCTCAAGGTCAAGGTCAAGGTCAAGGTCAAGGTCAAGGTCAAGGTCAAGGTCAAGGTCATGGTCAAGGTCAAGGTCAAGGTCAAGGTCAAGGTCATGGTCAAGGTCAAGGTCAAGTTCAAGGTCAAGGTCAAGGTCAAGGTCAAGGTCAAGGTCAAGGTCAAGGTCAAGGTCAAGGTCAAGGTCAAAGGTCAAGGTCAAGGTCAAAGGTCAAGGTCAAGGTCAAGGTCATGGTCAAGGTCAAGGTCAAAGGTCAAAGGTCAAAGGTCAAAGGTCAAAGTCAAAGGTCAAGGTCAAGGTCAAGGTAAAGGTCAAAGGTCAAAGGTGAAGGTCAAGGTCAAGGTCAAAGGTCAAGGTCAAGGTCAAAGGTCAAAGGTCAAAGGTCAAAGTTCAAGGTCAAGGTCATGGTCAAGGTCAAAGGTCAAAGTCAAAGGTCAAGGTCAAGGTCAAGGTCAAGGTCAAGGTCAAGGTCAAGGTCAAAGGTCAAGGTCAAGGTCAAGTTCAAAGGTCAAAGGTCAAGGTCAAGGTCAAGGTCAAGGTCAAGGTCAAGTTCAAAGGTCAAAGGTCAAGGTCAAGGTAAAGGTCAAAGGTCAAAGGTCAAGGTCAAGGTAAAGGTCAAGGTCAAAGGTCAAGGTCAAGGTCAAGTTCAAGGTCAAGGTCAAGGTCAAGTTCAAAGGTCAAAGGTCAAGGTCAAGGTCAAAGGTCAAAGGTCAAAGGTCAAGGTCAAAGGTCAAGGTCAAGGTCAAGGTCAAGGTCAAGGTCAAGGTCAAGGTCAAAGGTCAAGCTCAAGGTCAAGGTCAAGGTCAAGGTCATGGTCATGGTCAAGCTCAAGGTCAAGGTCAAAGGTCAAGGTCAAAGGTCAAGGTCAAGGTCAAGGTCAAGGTCAAAGGTCAAGGTCAAGGTCAAGGTCAAGGTCAAGGTCAAGGTCAAGGTCAAGGTCAAGGTCAAAGGTCAAGCTCAAGGTCAAGGTCAAGGTCAAGGTCAAGGTCATGGTCATGGTCAAGGTCAAGGTCAAGGTCAAGGTCAAGGTCAAAGGTCAAGGTCAAAGGTCAAAGGTCAAGGTCAAGGTCAAAGGTCAAGGTCAAGGTCAAGGTCAAAGCTCAAAGGTCATGGTCAAAGGTCAAGGTCAAGGTCAATGGTCAAAGGTCAAGGTCAAGGTCAAGGTCAAAGGTCAAGGTCAAGGTCAAGGTCAAAGGTCAAGGTCAAGGTCAAGGTCAAGGTCAAAGGTCAAGGTCAAGGTCAAGGTCAAGGTCAAGGTCAAGGTCAAGGTCAAGGTCAAGGTCAAAGGTCAAGCTCAAGCTCAAGGTCAAGGTCAAGGTCAAGGTCATGGTCATGGTCAAGGTCAAGGTCAAGGTCAAGGTCAAGGTCATGGTCAAGGTCAAGGTCAAGTTCAAGGTCAAGGTCAAGGTCAAGGTCAAGGTCAAGGTTAAGGTCAAGGTCAAGGTCAAGGTCAAGGTCAAGGTCAAGGTCAAGGTCAAGGACAAAGGTCAAGGTCAAAGGTCAAGGTCAAGGTCAAAGGTCAAGGTCAAGGTCAAGGTCAAGGTCAAGGTCAAAGGTCAAGGTCAAAGGTCAAGGTCAAAGGTCAAGGTCAAAGGTCAAGGTCAAGGTCATGGTCAAGGTCAAAGGTCAAGGTCAAGGTCAAGGTCAAGGTCAAGGTCAAGGTCAAGGTCAAGGTCAAGGTCAAGTTCAATGGTCAAAGGTCAAGGTCAAGGTCAAAGGTCAAAGGTCAAGGTCAAAGGTCAAAGGTCAAAGGTTAAAGGTCAAGGTCAAGGTCAAGGTCAAGGTCAAAGGTCAAAGGTCAAAGGTGAAGGTCAAGGTCAAGGTCAAAGGTCAAGGTCAAGGTCAAAGGTCAAAGGTCAAAGTTCAAGGTCAAGGTCATGGTCAAGGTCAAAGGTCAAAGTCAAAGGTCAAGGTCAAGGGCAAGGTCAAGGTCAAGGTCAAGGTCAAGGTCAAGGTCAAGTTCAAAGGTCAAAGGTGAAGGTCAAGGTCAAGGTCAAAGGTCAAGGTCAAGGTCAAAGGTCAAAGGTCAAAGGTCAAAGGTCAAAGTTCAAGGTCAAGGTCATGGTCAAGGTCAAGGTCAAAGGTCAAAGTCAAAGGTCAAGGTCAAGGGCAAGGGCAAGGTCAAGGTCAAGGTCAAGGTCAAAGGTCAAGGTCAAGGTCAAGTTCAAAGGTCAAAGGTCAAGGTCAAGGTCAAGGTCAAGGTCAAGTTCAAAGGTCAAAGGTCAAGGTCAAGGTAAAGGTCAAAGGTCAAAGGTCAAAGGTCAAGGTCAAGGTCAAGGTAAAGGTCAAGGTCAAAGGTCAAGGTCAAAGGTCAAGGTCAAGGTCAAGGTCAAAGGTCAAAGGTGAAGGTCAAGGTCAAGGTCAAGGTCAAGGTCAAAGGTCAAAGGTCAAGGTCAAACGTCAAGGTCAAGGTCAAGGTCAAGTTCAAGGTCAAAGGTCAAAGGTCAAGGTCAGGGTCAAGGTCATGGTTAAGGTCAAGGTCAAGGTCAAAGGTCAAAGGTCAAAGGTCAAGGTCAAAGGTCAAGGTCAAGGTCAAGGTCAAGGTCAAGGTCAAGGTCAAGGTCAAAGGTCAAGCTCAAGGTCAAGGTCAAGGTCAAGGTCAAGGTCATGGTCATGGTCAAGGTCAAGGTCAAGGTCAAAGGTCAAGGTCAAAGGTCAAGGTCAAGGTCAAGGTCAAGGTCAAAGGTCAAGGTCAAGGTCAAGGTCAAGGTCAAGGTCAAGGTCAAGGTAAAAGGTCAAGCTCAAGGTCAAGGTCAAGGTCAAGGTCAAGGTCAAGGTCATGGTCAAGGTCAAGGTCAAGGTCAAGGTCAAGGTCATGGTCAAGGTCAAGGTCAAGTTCAAGGTCAAGGTCAAGGTCAAGGTCAAGGTCAAGGTCAAGGTCAAGGTCAAGGTCAAGGTCAAGGTCAAGGTCAAGGTCAAGGTCAAAGGTCAAGGTCAAGGTCAAAGGTCAAGGTCAAGGTCAAGGTCATGGTCAAGGTCAAAGGTCAAAGGTCAAAGGTCAAAGGTCAAAGTCAAAGGTCAAGGTCAAGGTCAAAGGTCAAAGGTGAAGGTCAAGGTCAAGGTCAAAGGTCAAGGTCAAGGTCAAAGGTCAAAGGTCAAAGGTCAAAGTTCAAGGTCAAGGTCATGGTCAAGGTCAAAGGTCAAAGTCAAAGGTCAAGGTCAAGGTCAAGGTCAAGGTCAAGGTCAAGGTCAAGGTCAAAGGTCAAGGTCAAGGTCAAGTTCAAAGGTCAAAGGTCAAGGTGAAGGTCAAGGTCAAGGTCAAGTTCAAAGGTCAAAGGTCAAAGGTCAAGGTCAAGGTAAAGGTCAAAGGTCAAAGGTCAAAGGTCAAAGGTCAAGGTCAAGGTAAAGGTCAAGGTCAAAGGTCAAGGTCAAGGTCAAGTTCAAGGTCAAGGTCAAGGTCAAGTTCAAAGGTCAAAGGTCAAGGTCAAGGTCAAGGTCAAAGGTCAAAGGTCAAAGGTCAAGGTCAAAGGTCAAGGTCAAGGTCAAGGTCAAGGTCAAGGTCAAGGTCAAGGTCAAGGTCAAGGTCAAAGGTCAAGCTCAAGGTCAAGGTCAAGGTCAAGGTCATGGTCATGGTCAAGGTCAAGGTCAAGGTCAAAGGTCAAGGTCAAAGGTCAAGGTCAAGGTCAAGGTCAAGGTCAAAGGTCAAGGTCAAGGTCAAGGTCAAGGTCAAGGTCAAGGTCAAGGTCAAGGTCAAGGTCAAGGTCAAGGTCAAGGTCAAGGTCAAAGGTCAAGCTCAAGGTCAAGGTCAAGGTCAAGGTCAAGGTCAAGGTCATGGTCATGGTCATGGTCAAGGTCAAGGTCAAGGTCAAGGTCAAGGTCAAAGGTCAAGGTCAAAGGTCAAAGGTCAAAGGTCAAGGTCAAGGTCAAAGGTCAAGGTCAAGGTCAAGGTCAAAGCTCAAAGGTCAAGGTCAAAGGTCAAGGTCAAGGTCAATGGTCAAAGGTCAAGGTCAAGGTCAAGGTCAAAGGTCAAGGTCAAGGTCAAGGTCAAAGGTCAAGGTCAAGGTCAAGGTCAAGGTCAAAGGTCAAGGTCAAGGTCAAGGTCAAGGTCAAGGTCAAGGTCAAGGTCAAGGTCAAGGTCAAGGTCAAAGGTCAAGCTCAAGCTCAAGGTCAAGGTCAAGGTCATGGTCATGGTCAAGGTCAAGGTCAAGGTCAAGGTCAAGGTCATGGTCAAGGTCAAGGTCAAGTTCAAGGTCAAGGTCAAGGTCAAGGTCAAGGTTAAGGTCAAGGTCAAGGTCAAGGTCAAGGTCAAGGTCAAGGTCAAGGTCAAGGTCAAGGTCAAAGGTCAAGGTCAAAGGTCAAAGGTCAAGGTCAAGGTCAAAGGTCAAGGTCAAGGTCAAGGTCAAGGTCAAGGTCAAAGGTCAAGGTCAAAGGTCAAGGTCAAAGGTCAAGGTCAAGGTCATGGTCAAGGTCAAAGGTCAAGGTCAAGGTCAAGGTCAAGGTCAAGGTCAAGGTCAAGGTCAAGGTCAAGGTCAAGGTCAAGTTCAATGGTCAAAGGTCAAGGTCAAGGTCAAAGGTCAAAGGTCAAGGTCAAAGGTCAATGGTCAAAGGTTAAAGGTCAAGGTCAAAGGTCAAAGGTCAAGGTCAAGGTAAAGGTCAAGGTCAAGGTCAAGGTCAAAGGTCAAAGGTCAAGGTCAAGGTAAAGGTCAAGGTCAAAGGTCAAAGCTCAAAGGTCAAAGGTTAAAGGTCAAGGTGAAAGGTCAAAGGTCAAGGTCAAGGTAAAGGTCAAGGTCAAAGGTCAAAGCTCAAAGGTCAAGGTCAAAGGTCAAGGTCAAGGTCAAAGGTCAAGGTCAAGGTCAAGGTCAAAGGTCAAGGTCAAGGTCAAAGGTCAAAGGTCAAGGTCAAGGTCATGGTCAAGGTCAAAGGTCAAGGTCAAGGTCAAGGTCAAGGTCAAGGTCAAGGTAAAGGTCAAAGGTCAAAGGTTAAAGGTCAAGGTCAAAGGTCAAAGGTCAAGGTCAAGGTAAAGGTCAAGGTCAAGGTCAAGGTAAAGGTCAAGGTCAAAGGTCAAAGCTCAAAGGTCAAAGGTCAAAGGTTAAAGGTCAAGGTCAAGGTCAAGGTCAAGGTCAAAGGTCAAGGTCAAGGTCAAGGTCAAGGTCAAAGTCAAAGGTCAAGGTCAACGTCAAGGTCAAGGTCAAGATCAAGGTCTAAGGTCAAAGATCAAAGGTCAAGGTCAAGGTCAAAGGTCAAGGTCAAGGTCAAGGTCAAAGGTCAAAGGTCAAAGGTCAAGGTCAAGGTCAAGGTCAAGGTCAAGGTCAAAGGTCAAGGTCAAGGTCAAGGTCAAAGGTCAAGGTCAAGGTCAAGGTCAAGGTCAAGGTCAAAGGTCAAGGTCAAAGGTCAAGGTCAAAGGTCAAGGTCAAGGTCAAGGTCAAGGTCAAAGGTCAAGGTCAAGGTCAAGGTCAAAGGTCAAGGTCAAGGTCAAGGTCATGGTCAAGGTCAAAGGTCAAAGGTCAAAGGTCAAAGGTCAAAGTCAAAGGTCAAGGTCAAGGTCAAGGTCAAAGGTCAAAGGTCAAGGTCAAGGTCAAGGTCAAGGTCAAGGTCAAAGGTCAAGGTCAAGGTCAAAGGTCAAAGGTCAAAGGTCAAAGGTCAAAGTTCAAGGTCAAGGTCATGGTCAAGGTCAAAGGTCAAAGTCAAAGGTCAAGGTCAACGTCAAGGTCAAGGTCAAGATCAAGGTCTAAGGTCAAAGGTCAAAGGTCAAGGTCAAGGTCAAAGGTCAAGGTCAAGGTCAAGGTCAAAGGTCAAAGGTCAAAGGTCAAGGTCAAGGTCAAGGTCAAGGTCAAAGGTCAAGGTCAAGGTCAAGGTCAAAGGTCAAGGTCAAGGTCAAGGTCAAGGTCAAGGTCAAAGGTCAAGGTCAAAGGTCAAGGTCAAAGGTCAAGGTCAAGGTCAAGGTCAAGGTCAAAGGTCAAGGTCAAGGTCAAGGTCAAAGGTCAAGGTCAAGGTCAAGGTCATGGTCAAGGTCAAAGGTCAAAGGTCAAAGGTCAAAGGTCAAAGTCAAAGGTCAAGGTCAAGGTCAAGGTCAAAGGTCAAAGGTGAAGGTCAAGGTCAAGGTCAAGGTCAAGGTCAAGGTCAAAGGTCAAGGTCAAGGTCAAAGGTCAAAGGTCAAAGGTCAAAGTTCAAGGTCAAGGTCATGGTCAAGGTCAAAGGTCAAAGTCAAAGGTCAAGGTCAAGGTCAAGGTCAAGGTCAAGGTCAAGGTCAAGGTCAAAGGTCAAGGTCAAGGTCAAGTTCAAAGGTCAAAGGTCAAGGTCAAGGTCCAGGTCAAGGTCAAGTTCAAAGGTCAAAGGTCAAGGTCAAGGTAAAGGTCAAAGGTCAAAGGTCAAAGGTCAAGGTCAAGGTAAAGGTCAAGGTCAAAGGTCAAGGTCAAGGTCAAGTTCAAGGTCAAGGTCAAGGTCAAGTTCAAAGGTCAAAGGTCAAGGTCGAGGTCAAAGGTCAAAGGTCAAAGGTCAAGGTCAAAGGTCAAGGTCAAGGTCAAGGTCAAGGTCAAGGTCAAGGTCAAGGTCAAAGGTCAAGCTCAAGGTCAAGGTCAAGGTCAAGGTCATGGTCATGGTCAAGGTCAAGGTCAAGGTCAAAGGTCAAGGTCAAAGGTCAAGGTCAAGGTCAAGGTCAAGGTCAAAGGTCAAGGTCAAGGTCAAGGTCAAGGTCAAGGTCAAGGTCAAGGTCAAGGTCAAGGTCAAGGTCAAGGTCAAGGTCAAGGTCAAGGTCAAAGGTCAAGCTCAAGGTCAAGGTCAAGGTCAAGGTCAAGGTCAAGGTCAAGGTCATGGTCATGGTCAAGGTCAAGGTCAAGGTCAAGGTCAAGGTCAAGGTCAAGGTCAAAGGTCAAGGTCAAAGGTCAAAGGTCAAGGTCAAGGTCAAAGGTCAAGGTCAAGGTCAAGGTCAAAGCTCAAAGGTCAAGGTCAAAGGTCAAGGTCAAGGTCAATGGTCAAAGGTCAAGGTCAAGGTCAAGGTCAAAGGTCAAGGTCAAGGTCAAGGTCAAAGGTCAAGGTCAAGGTCAAAGGTCAAGGTCAAGGTCAAGGTCAAGGTCAAGGTCAAGGTCAAGGTCAAGGTCAAGGTCAAGGTCAAGGTCAAGGTCAAAGGTCAAGCTCAAGCTCAAGGTCAAGGTCAAGGTCATGGTCATGGTCAAGGTCAAGGTCAAGGTCAAGGTCAAGGTCAAGGTCATGGTCAAGGTCAAGGTCAAGTTCAAGGTCAAGGTCAAGGTCAAGGTCAAGGTCAAGGTTAAGGTCAAGGTCAAGGTCAAGGTCAAGGTCAAGGTCAAGGTCAAGGTCAAGGTCAAAGGTCAAGGTCAAAGGTCAAGGTCAAGGTCAAAGGTCAAGGTCAAGGTCAAGGTCAAAGGTCAAGGTCAAAGGTCAAGGTCAAAGGTCAAGGTCAAGGTCATGGTCAAGGTCAAAGGTCAAAGTCAAAGGTCAAGGTCAAGGGCAAGGTCAAGGTCAAGGTCAAGGTCAAGGTCAAGGTCAAAGGTCAAGGTCAAGGTCAAGTTCAAAGGTCAAAGGTGAAGGTCAAGGTCAAAGGTCAAAGGTCAAAGGTTAAAGGTCAAAGGTCAAAGGTCAAAGGTCAAAGGTCAAAGTTCAAGGTCAAGGTCATGGTCAAGGTCAAGGTCAAAGGTCAAAGTCAAAGGTCAAGGTCAAGGGCAAGGTCAAGGTCAAGGTCAAGGTCAAGGTCAAGGTCAAAGGTCAAGGTCAAGGTCAAAGGTCAAGGTCAAGGTCAAGTTCAAGGTCAAGGTCAAGGTCATGTTCAAAGGTCAAAGGTCAAGGTCAAGGTAAAGGTCAAAGGTCAAAGGTCAAAGGTCAAGGTCAAGGTCAAGGTAAAGGTCAAGGTCAAGGTCAAAGGTCAAGGTCAAGGTCAAAGGTCAAGGTCAAGGTCAAGGTCAAAGGTCAAAGGTGAAGGTCAAGGTCAAGGTCAAGGTCAAAGGTCAAAGGTCAAGGTCAAACGTCAAGGTCAAGGTCAAGGTCAAGTTCAAGGTCAAAGGTCAAAGGTCAAGGTCAGGGTCAAGGTCATGGTTAAGGTCAAGGTCAAGGTCAAAGGTCAAAGGTCAAAGGTCAAGGTCAAAGGTCAAGGTCAAGGTCAAGGTCAAGGTCAAGGTCAAGGTCAAGGTCAAGGTCAAGGTCAAGGTCAAGGTCAAAGGTCAAGGTCAAGGTCAAGGTCAAGGTCAAGGTCAAGGTCAAGGTAAAAGGTCAAGCTCAAGGTCAAGGTCAAGGTCAAGGTCAAGGTCAAGGTCAAGGTCATGGTCAAGGTCAAGGTCAAGGTCAAGGTCAAGGTCATGGTCAAGGTCAAGGTCAAGTTCAAGGTCAAGGTCAAGGTCAAGGTCAAGGTCAAGGTCAAGGTCAAGGTCAAGGTCAAGGTCAAAGGTCAAGGTCAAGGTCAAAGGTCAAGGTCAAGGTCAAGGTCATGGTCAAGGTCAAAGGTCAAAGGTCAAAGGTCAAAGGTCAAAGTCAAAGGTCAAGGTCAAGGTCAAGGTCAAAGGTCAAAGGTGAAGGTCAAGGTCAAAGGTCAAGGTCAAGGTCAAAGGTCAAAGGTCAAAGGTCAAAGTTCAAGGTCAAGGTCATGGTCAAGGTCAAAGGTCAAAGTCAAAGGTCAAGGTCAAGGTCAAGGTCAAGGTCAAGGTCAAGGTCAAAGGTCAAGGTCAAGGTCAAGTTCAAAGGTCAAAGGTCAAGGTGAAGGTCAAGGTCAAGGTCAAGTTCAAAGGTCAAAGGTCAAGGTCAAGGTAAAGGTCAAAGGTCAAAGGTCAAAGGTCAAAGGTCAAGGTCAAGGTAAAGGTCAAGGTCAAAGGTCAAGGTCAAGGTCAAGTTCAAGGTCAAGGTCAAGGTCAAGTTCAAAGGTCAAAGGTCAAGGTCAAGGTCAAGGTCAAAGGTCAAAGGTCAAAGGTCAAAGGTCAAAGGTCAAGGTCAAAGGTCAAGGTCAAGGTCAAGGTCAAGGTCAAGGTCAAGGTCAAGGTCAAAGGTCAAGCTCAAGGTCAAGGTCAAGGTCAAGGTCATGGTCATGGTCAAGGTCAAGGTCAAGGTCAAAGGTCAAGGTCAAAGGTCAAGGTCAAGGTCAAGGTCAAAGGTCAAGGTCAAGGTCAAGGTCAAGGTCAAGGTCAAGGTCAAGGTCAAGGTCAAGGTCAAGGTCAAAGGTCAAGCTCAAGGTCAAGGTCAAGGTCAAGGTCAAGGTCAAGGTCATGGTCATGGTCATGGTCAAGGTCAAGGTCAAGGTCAAGGTCAAGGTCAAGGTCAAGGTCAAAGGTCAAGGTCAAAGGTCAAAGGTCAAGGTCAAGGTCAAAGTTCAAGGTCAAGGTCAAGGTCAAAGCTCAAAGGTCAAGGTCAAGGTCAAAGTTCAAGGTCAAGGTCAAGGTCAAAGCTCAAAGGTCAAGGTCAAAGGTCAAAGGTCAAGGTCAATGGTCAAAGGTCAAGGTCAAGGTCAAGGTCAAAGGTCAAGGTCAAGGTCAAGGTCAAAGGTCAAGGTCAAGGTCAAGGTCAAGGTCAAAGGTCAAGGTCAAGGTCAAGGTCAAGGTCAAGGTCAAGGTCAAGGTCAAGGTCAAGGTCAAGGTCAAAGGTCAAGCTCAAGCTCAAAGTCAAGGTCAAGGTCATGGTCATGGTCAAGGTCAAGGTCAAGGTCAAGGTCAAGGTCATGGTCAAGGTCAAGGTCAAGGTCAAGGTCAAGGTCAAAGGTCAAGGTCAAGGTCAAGGTCAAGGTCAAGGTCAAGGTCAAGGTCAAGGTCAAGGTCAAGGTCAAGGTCAAAGGTCAAGCTCAAGGTCAAGGTCAAGGTCAAGGTCAAGGTCAAGGTCATGGTCATGGTCATGGTCAAGGTCAAGGTCAAGGTCAAGGTCAAGGTCAAGGTCAAGGTCAAAGGTCAAGGTCAAAGGTCAAAGGTCAAAGGTTAAAGGTCAAGGTCAAAGGTCAAAGGTCAAGGTCAAGGTAAAGGTCAAGGTCAAAGGTCAAAGGTCAAAGGTCAAGGTTAAGGTAAAGGTCAAGGTCAAAGGTCAAAGCTCAAAGGTCAAAGGTCAAAGGTTAAAGGTCAAGGTCAAGGTCAAGGTCAAGGTCAAAGGTCAAGGTCAAGGTCAAGGTCAAGGTCAAAGTCAAAGGTCAAGGTCAACGTCAAGGTCAAGGTCAAGATCAAGGTCTCAGGTCAAAGGTCAAAGGTCAAGGTCAAGGTCAAAGGTCAAGGTCAAGGTCAAGGTCAAGGTCAAGGTCAAAGGTCAAAGGTCAAAGGTCAAGGTCAAGGTCAAGGTCAAGGTCAAAGGTCAAGGTCAAGGTCAAGGTCAAGGTCAAGGTCAAGGTCAAGGTCAAGGTCAAGGTCAAAGGTCAAGGTCAAAGGTCAAGGTCAAAGGTCAAGGTCATGGTCAAGGTCAAGGTCAAGGTCATGGTCATGGTCAAGGTCAAGGTCAAGGTCAAGGTCAAGGTCAAGGTCAAGGTCAAAGGTCAAGGTCAAAGGTCAAAGGTCAAGGTCAAGGTCAAAGGTCAAGGTCAAGGTCAAGGTCAAAGCTCAAAGGTCAAGGTCAAAGGTCAAGGTCAAGGTCAATGGTCAAAGGTCAAGGTCAAGGTCAAGGTCAAAGGTCAAGGTCAAGGTCAAGGTCAAAGGTCAAGGTCAAGGTCAAGGTCAAGGTCAAAGGTCAAGGTCAAGGTCAAGGTCAAGGTCAAGGTCAAGGTCAAGGTCAAGGTCAAGGTCAAGGTCAAGGTCAAAGGTCAAGCTCAAGCTCAAGGTCAAGGTCAAGGTCATGGTCATGGTCAAGGTCAAGGTCAAGGTCAAGGTCAAGGTCAAGGTCATGGTCAAGGTCAAGGTCAAGTTCAAGGTCAAGGTCAAGGTCAAGGTCAAGGTCAAGGTTAAGGTCAAGGTCAAGGTCAAGGTCAAGGTCAAGGTCAAGGTCAAGGTCAAAGGTCAAGGTCAAAGGTCAAAGGTCAAGGTCAAGGTCAAAGGTCAAGGTCAAGGTCAAGGTCAAGGTCAAGGTCAAAGGTCAAGGTCAAAGGTCAAGGTCAAAGGTCAAGGTCAAGGTCATGGTCAAGGTCAAAGGTCAAGGTCAAGGTCAAGGTCAAGGTCAAGGTCAAGGTCAAGGTCAAGGTCAAGGTCAAGGTCAAGGTCAAGGTCAAGTTCAATGGTCAAAGGTCAAGGTCAAGGTCAAAGGTCAAAGGTCAAGGTCAAAGGTCAAAGGTCAAAGGTTAAAGGTCAAGGTCAAAGGTCAAAGGTCAAGGTCAAGGTAAAGGTCAAGGTCAAGGTCAAAGGTCAAAGGTCAAGGTCAAGGTAAAGGTCAAGGTCAAAGGTCAAAGCTCAAAGGTCAAAGGTTAAAGGTCAAGGTGACAGGTCAAAGGTCAAGGTCAAGGTAAAGGTCAAGGTCAAAGGTCAAAGCTCAAAGGTCAAGGTCAAAGGTCAAGGTCAAGGTCAAAGGTCAAGGTCAAGGTCAAGGTCAAAGGTCAAGGTCAAGGTCAAAGGTCAAAGGTCAAGGTCAAGGTCATGGTCAAGGTCAAAGGTCAAGGTCAAGGTCAAGGTCAAGGTCAAGGTAAAGGTCAAAGGTCAAAGGTTAAAGGTCAAGGTCAAAGGTCAAAGGTCAAGGTCAAGGTCAAGGTAAAGGTCAAGGTCAAAGGTCAAAGGTCAAAGGTCAAGGTCAAGGTAAAGGTCAAGGTCAAAGGTCAAAGCTCAAAGGTCAAAGGTCAAAGGTTAAAGGTCAAGGTCAAGGTCAAGGTCAAGGTCAAAGGTCAAGGTCAAGGTCAAGGTCAAGGTCAAAGTCAAAGGTCAAGGTCAACGTCAAGGTCAAGGTCAAGATCAAGGTCTAAGGTCAAAGGTCAAAGGTCAAGGTCAAGGTCAAAGGTCAAGGTCAAGGTCAAGGTCAAAGGTCAAAGGTCAAAGGTCAAGGTCAAGGTCAAGGTCAAGGTCAAAGGTCAAGGTCAAGGTCAAGGTCAAAGGTCAAGGTCAAGGTCAAGGTCAAGGTCAAGGTCAAGGTCAAAGGTCAAGGTCAAAGGTCAAGGTCAAAGGTCAAGGTCATGGTCAAGGTCAAAGGTCAAGGTCAAAGGTCAAGGTCAAGGTCAAGGTGAAGGTCAAGGTCAAAGGTCAAGGTCAAGGTCAAGGTCAAGGTCAAGGTCAAGGTCAAGGTCAAAGGTCAAGGTCAAGGTCAAGGTCAAGGTCAAAGTCAAAGGTCAAGGTCAACGTCAAGGTCAAGGTCAAGATCAAGGTCTAAGGTCAAAGGTCAAAGGTCAAGGTCAAGGTCAAAGGTCAAGGTCAAGGTCAAGGTCAAAGGTCAAAGGTCAAAGGTCAAGGTCAAGGTCAAGGTCAAGGTCAAAGGTCAAGGTCAAGGTCAAGGTCAAAGGTCAAGGTCAAGGTCAAGGTCAAGGTCAAGGTCAAGGTCAAGGTCAAAGGTCAAGGTCAAAGGTCAAGGTCAAAGGTCAAGGTCATGGTCAAGGTCAAAGGTCAAGGTCAAGGTCAAGGTGAAGGTCAAGGTCAAAGGTCAAGGTCAAGGTCAAGGTCAAGGTCAAGGTCAAGGTCAAGGTCAAAGGTCAAGGTCAAGGTCAAGGTCAAAGGTCAAAGGTCAAGGTCAAGGTAAAGGTCAAGGTCAAAGGTCAAAGCTCAAAGGTCAAAGGTTAAAGGTCAAGGTGAAAGGTCAAAGGTCAAGGTCAAGGTAAAGGTCAAGGTCAAAGGTCAAAGCTCAAAGGTCAAGGTCAAAGGTCAAGGTCAAGGTCAAAGGTCAAGGTCAAGGTCAAGGTCAAAGGTCAAGGTCAAGGTCAAAGGTCAAAGGTCAAGGTCAAGGTCATGGTCATGGTCAAGGTCAAAGGTCAAGGTCAAGGTCAAGGTCAAGGTCAAGGTAAAGGTCAAAGGTCAAAGGTTAAAGGTCAAGGTCAAAGGTCAAAGGTCAAGGTCAAGGTAAAGGTCAAGGTCAAAGGTCAAAGGTCAAAGGTCAAGGTCAAGGTAAAGGTCAAGGTCAAAGGTCAAAGCTCAAAGGTCAAAGGTCAAAGGTTAAAGGTCAAGGTCAAGGTCAAGGTCAAGGTCAAAGGTCAAGGTCAAGGTCAAGGTCAAGGTCAAAGTCAAAGGTCAAGGTCAACGTCAAGGTCAAGGTCAAGATCAAGGTCAAAGGTCAAGGTCAAGGTCAAGGTCAAGGTCAAGGTCAAGGTCAAGGTCAAGGTCAAGGTCAAGGTCAAAGGTCAAAGGTCAAGGTCAAGGTCAAAGGTCAAGCTCAAGGTCAAGGTCAAGGTCAAGGTCAAGGTCATGGTCATGGTCAAGGTCAAGGTCAAGGTCAAGGTCAAGGTCAAAGGTCAAGGTCAAGTTCAAGGTCAAATGTCAAAGGTCAAGGTCAAAGGTCAAAGGTCAAGGTCAAAGGTCAAGTTCAAGGTCAAAGGTCAAGGTCAAGGTCAAGGTCAAAGTTCAAGGTCAAAGGTCAAGGTCAAAGTCAAGGTCAAAGGTCAAGGTCAAGGTCAAGGTCAAGGTCAAAGGTCAAGGTCAAGGTCAAGGTCAAGGTCAAGGTCAAGGTCAAGGTCAAGGTCAAGGTCAAGGTCAAGGTCAAGGTCAAGGTCAAGGTCAAGGTCAAGGTCAAGGTCAAAGGTCAAGGTCAAGTTCAAGGTCAAGGTCAAAGGTCAAAGGTCAAAGGTCAAAGGTCAAGGTCAAAGGTCAAAGGTCAAGGTCAAGGTCAAGGTCAAGGTCAAGGTCAAAGGTCAAGGTCAAGGTCAAGGTCAAGGTCAAAGGTCAAGGTCAAAGGTCAAGGTCAAAGGTCAAGTTCAAGGTCAAAGGTCAAGGTCAAGGTCAAGGTCAAAGTTCAAGGTCAAAGGTCAAAGGTCAAGGTCAAGGTCAAGGTCAAGGTCAAGGTCAAGGTCAAAGGTCAAGGCCAAGGTCAAGGTCAAGGTCAAAGGTCAAAGGTCAAGGTCAAGGTCAAGGTCGAGGTCAAGGTCAAGGTCAAGGTCAAGGTCAAGGTCATGGTCATGGTCATGGTCAAGCTCAAGCTCAAGGTCAAGGTCAAGGTCATGGTCATGGTCAAGGTCAAGGTCAAGGTCATGGTCAAGGTCAAGGTCAAGTTCAAGGTCAAGGTCAAGGTCAAAGGTAAAGGTCAAGGTCATGGTCAAGGTCAAGGTCAAGGTCATGGTCAAGGTCAAGATCAAGGTCAAGGTCAAAGGTCAAAGGTCAAACGTCAAGGTCAAGGTCAAAGGTCAAGGTCAAGGTCAAGGTCAAGGTCAAGGTCAAAGGTCAAGGTCAAGGTCAAGGTCAAGGTCAAAGGTCAAGGTCAAGGTCAAGGTCAAAGGTCAAGGTCAAGGTCAAGGTCAAGGTCAAGGTCAAGGTCAAGGTCAAGGTCAAGGTCAAGGTCAAGGTCAAGGTCAAGGTCAAGGTCAAAGGTCAAAGGTCAAGGTCAAGGTCAAAGGTCAAGCTCAAGGTCAAGGTCAAGGTCAAGGTCAAATGTCAAAGGTCAAGGTCAAAGGTCAAAGGTCAAGGTCAAATGTCAAGTTCAAGGTCAAAGGTCAAGGTCAAGGTCAAGGTCAAAGTTCAAGGTCAAAGGTCAAGGTCAAAGTCAAGGTCAAAGTCAAGGTCAAAGGTCAAGGTCAAGGTCAAAGGTCAAGGTCAAGGTCAAGGTCAAGGTCAAGGTCAAGGTCAAGGTCAAGGTCAAGGTCAAGGTCAAGGTCAAGGTCAAGGTCAAGGTCAAGGTCAAGGTCAAGGTCAAGGTCAAGGTCAAGGTCAAGGTCAAGGTCAAGGTCAAAGGTCAAAGGTCAAGGTCAAGGTCAAGGTCAAGGTCAAAGGTCAAAGGTCAAAGGTCAAAGGTCAAAGGTCAAGGTCAAAGGTCAATGGTCAAGGTCAAGGTCAAGGTCAAGGTCAAGGTCAAAGGTCAAGGTCAAGGTCAAGGTCAAGGTCAAAGGTCAAGGTCAAGTTCAAGGTCAAATGTCAAAGGTCAAGGTCAAAGGTCAAAGGTCAAGGTCAAAGGTCAAGTTCAAGGTCAAAGGTCAAGGTCAAGGTCAAGGTCAAGGTCAAAGTTCAAGGTCAAAGGTCAAAGGTCAAGGTCAAGGTCAAGGTCAAAGGTCAAGGCCAAGGTCAAGGTCAAGGTCAAAGGTCAAAGGTCAAGGTCAAGGTCAAGGTCAAGGTCAAGGTCAAGGTCAAGGTCAAAGGTCAAGGTCAAAGGTCAAGCTCAAGGTCAAGGTCAAGGTCAAGGTCATGGTCATGGTCAAGGTCAAAGGTCAAAGGTCAAACGTCAAGGTCAAGGTCAAGGTCAAAGGTCAAGGTCAAGGTCAAGGTCAAAGGTCAAAGGTCAAGGTCAAGGTCAAGGTCAAAGGTCAAGGTCAAGGTCAAGGTCAAGGTCAAGGTCAAGGTCAAGGTCAAGGTCAAGGTCAAGGTCAAGGTCAAAGGTCAAGGTCAAGGTCAAGGTCAAGGTCAAAGGTCAAAGGTCAAAGGTCAAAGGTCAAGGTCAAAGGTCAAAGGTCAAGGTCAAGGTCAAGGTCAAGGTCAAGGTCAAGGTCAAGGTCAAAGGTCAAGGTCAAGGTCAAGGTCAAGGTCAAAGGTCAAGGTCAAGTTCAAGGTCAAATGTCAAAGGTCAAAGGTCAAGGTCAAAGGTCAAGTTCAAGGTCAAAGGTCAAGGTCAAGGTCAAGGTCAAGGTCAAAGTTCAAGGTCAAGTTCAAGGTCAAATGTCAAAGGTCAAGGTCAAAGGTCAAAGGTCAAGGTCAAAGGTCAAGTTCAAGGTCAAAGGTCAAGGTCAAGGTCAAGGTCAAGGTCAAAGTTCAAGGTCAAAGGTCAAAGGTCAAGGTCAAGGTCAAGGTCAAGGTCAAAGGTCAAGGCCAAGGTCAAGGTCAAGGTCAAAGGTCAAAGGTCAAGGTCAAGGTCAAGGTCGAGGTCAAGGTCAAGGTCAAGGTCAAGGTCAAGGTCAAGGTCAAGGTCAAGGTCAAGGTCAAAGGTAAAGGTCAAGGTCATGGTCAAGGTCAAGGTCAAGGTCATGGTCAAGGTCAAGATCAAGGTCAAGGTCAAAGGTCAAAGGTGAAACGTCAAGGTCAAGGTCAAAGGTCAAGGTCAAGGTCAAGGTCAAGGTCAAGGTCAAAGGTCAAGGTCAAGGTCAAGGTCAAAGGTCAAGGTCAAGGTCAAGGTCAAAGGTCAAGGTCAAGGTCAAGGTCAAGGTCAAGGTCAAGGTCAAGGTCAAGGTCAAGGTCAAACGTCAAGGTCAAGGTCAAAGGTCAAGGTCAAAGGTCAAGGTCAAGGTCAAGGTCAAGGTCAAGGTCAAGGTCAAGGTCAAGGTCAAAGGTCAAGGTCAAGGTCAAGGTCAAAGGTCAAAGGTCAAAGGTCAAAGGTCAAGGTCATGGTCATGGTCATGGTCAAGGTCAAGGTCAAGGTCAAGGTCAAGGTCAAGGTCAAAGGTCAAGGTCAAGGTCAAGGTCAAGGTCAAGGTCAAGGTCAAGGTCAAGGTCAAGGTCAAAGGTCAAGGTCAAAGGTCAAGGTCAAGGTCAAGGTCAAGGTCAAAGGTCAAGGTCAAAGGTCAAGGTCAAGGTCAAGGTCAAAGGTCAAGGTCAAGGTCAAAGGTCAAGTTCAAGGTCAAAGGTCAAGGTCAAGGTCAAGGTCAAGGTCAAAGGTCAAGGTCAAGGTCAAGGTCAAGGTCAAGGTCAAGGTCAAGGTCAAGGTCAAGGTCAAGGTCAAGGTCAAGGTCAAGGTCAAGGTCAAGGTCAAGGTCAAAGGTCAAGATCAAGGTCAAGGTCAAAGGTCAAAGGTCAAAGTTCAAGGTCAAGGTCATGGTCAAGGTCAAAGGTCAAAGTCAAAGGTCAAGGTCAAGGTCAAGGTCAAGGTCAAGGTCAAGGTCAAGGTCAAAGGTCAAGGTCAAGGTCAAGTTCAAAGGTCAAAGGTCAAGGTCAAGGTCCAGGTCAAGGTCAAGTTCAAAGGTCAAAGGTCAAGGTCAAGGTAAAGGTCAAAGGTCAAAGGTCAAAGGTCAAGGTCAAGGTAAAGGTCAAGGTCAAAGGTCAAGGTCAAGGTCAAGTTCAAGGTCAAGGTCAAGGTCAAGTTCAAAGGTCAAAGGTCAAGGTCGAGGTCAAAGGTCAAAGGTCAAAGGTCAAGGTCAAAGGTCAAGGTCAAGGTCAAGGTCAAGGTCAAGGTCAAGGTCAAAGGTCAAGCTCAAGGTCAAGGTCAAGGTCAAGGTCATGGTCATGGTCAAGGTCAAGGTCAAGGTCAAAGGTCAAGGTCAAAGGTCAAGGTCAAGGTCAAGGTCAAGGTCAAAGGTCAAGGTCAAGGTCAAGGTCAAGGTCAAGGTCAAGGTCAAGGTCAAGGTCAAGGTCAAGGTCAAGGTCAAGGTCAAAGGTCAAGCTCAAGGTCAAGGTCAAGGTCAAGGTCAAGGTCAAGGTCAAGGTCATGGTCATGGTCAAGGTCAAGGTCAAGGTCAAGGTCAAGGTCAAGGTCAAGGTCAAAGGTCAAGGTCAAAGGTCAAAGGTCAAGGTCAAGGTCAAAGGTCAAGGTCAAGGTCAAGGTCAAAGCTCAAAGGTCAAGGTCAAAGGTCAAGGTCAAGGTCAATGGTCAAAGGTCAAGGTCAAGGTCAAGGTCAAAGGTCAAGGTCAAGGTCAAGGTCAAAGGTCAAGGTCAAGGTCAAAGGTCAAGGTCAAGGTCAAGGTCAAGGTCAAGGTCAAGGTCAAGGTCAAGGTCAAGGTCAAGGTCAAGGTCAAAGGTCAAGCTCAAGCTCAAGGTCAAGGTCAAGGTCATGGTCATGGTCAAGGTCAAGGTCAAGGTCAAGGTCAAGGTCAAGGTCATGGTCAAGGTCAAGGTCAAGTTCAAGGTCAAGGTCAAGGTCAAGGTCAAGGTCAAGGTTAAGGTCAAGGTCAAGGTCAAGGTCAAGGTCAAGGTCAAGGTCAAGGTCAAGGTCAAGGTCAAAGGTCAAGGTCAAAGGTCAAGGTCAAGGTCAAAGGTCAAGGTCAAGGTCAAGGTCAAAGGTCAAGGTCAAAGGTCAAGGTCAAAGGTCAAGGTCAAGGTCATGGTCAAGGTCAAAGGTCAAAGTCAAAGGTCAAGGTCAAGGGCAAGGTCAAGGTCAAGGTCAAGGTCAAGGTCAAGGTCAAAGGTCAAGGTCAAGGTCAAGTTCAAAGGTCAAAGGTGAAGGTCAAGGTCAAAGGTCAAAGGTCAAAGGTTAAAGGTCAAAGGTCAAAGGTCAAAGGTCAAAGGTCAAAGTTCAAGGTCAAGGTCATGGTCAAGGTCAAGGTCAAAGGTCAAAGTCAAAGGTCAAGGTCAAGGGCAAGGTCAAGGTCAAGGTCAAGGTCAAGGTCAAGGTCAAAGGTCAAGGTCAAGGTCAAAGGTCAAGGTCAAGGTCAAGTTCAAGGTCAAGGTCAAGGTCATGTTCAAAGGTCAAAGGTCAAGGTCAAGGTAAAGGTCAAAGGT
This sequence comes from Lasioglossum villosulum, assembly GCA_963971365.1. Taxonomy (NCBI): domain Eukaryota; kingdom Metazoa; phylum Arthropoda; class Insecta; order Hymenoptera; family Halictidae; genus Lasioglossum; species Lasioglossum villosulum. The sequence continues at coordinate 66,558 of CAXARU010000015.1, read as the reverse complement.
CAAAGGTCAAAGGTCAAGGTCAAGGTCAAGGTCAAGGTCAAGGTCAAAGGTCAAGGTCAAGGTCAAAGGTCAAGGTCAAGGTCAAGGTCAAAGGTCAAAGGTGAAGGTCAAGGTCAAGGTCAAGGTCAAAGGTCAAAGGTCAAGGTCAAACGTCAAGGTCAAGGTCAAGGTCAAGTTCAAGGTCAAAGGTCAAAGGTCAAGGTCAGGGTCAAGGTCATGGTTAAGGTCAAGGTCAAGGTCAAAGGTCAAAGGTCAAAGGTCAAGGTCAAAGGTCAAGGTCAAGGTCAAGGTCAAGGTCAAGGTCAAGGTCAAGGTCAAGGTCAAGGTCAAGGTCAAGGTCAAAGGTCAAGGTCAAGGTCAAGGTCAAGGTCAAGGTCAAGGTCAAGGTAAAAGGTCAAGCTCAAGGTCAAGGTCAAGGTCAAGGTCAAGGTCAAGGTCAAGGTCATGGTCAAGGTCAAGGTCAAGGTCAAGGTCAAGGTCATGGTCAAGGTCAAGGTCAAGTTCAAGGTCAAGGTCAAGGTCAAGGTCAAGGTCAAGGTCAAGGTCAAGGTCAAGGTCAAGGTCAAAGGTCAAGGTCAAGGTCAAAGGTCAAGGTCAAGGTCAAGGTCATGGTCAAGGTCAAAGGTCAAAGGTCAAAGGTCAAAGGTCAAAGTCAAAGGTCAAGGTCAAGGTCAAGGTCAAAGGTCAAAGGTGAAGGTCAAGGTCAAAGGTCAAGGTCAAGGTCAAAGGTCAAAGGTCAAAGGTCAAAGTTCAAGGTCAAGGTCATGGTCAAGGTCAAAGGTCAAAGTCAAAGGTCAAGGTCAAGGTCAAGGTCAAGGTCAAGGTCAAGGTCAAAGGTCAAGGTCAAGGTCAAGTTCAAAGGTCAAAGGTCAAGGTGAAGGTCAAGGTCAAGGTCAAGTTCAAAGGTCAAAGGTCAAGGTCAAGGTAAAGGTCAAAGGTCAAAGGTCAAAGGTCAAAGGTCAAGGTCAAGGTAAAGGTCAAGGTCAAAGGTCAAGGTCAAGGTCAAGTTCAAGGTCAAGGTCAAGGTCAAGTTCAAAGGTCAAAGGTCAAGGTCAAGGTCAAGGTCAAAGGTCAAAGGTCAAAGGTCAAGGTCAAAGGTCAAGGTCAAGGTCAAGGTCAAGGTCAAGGTCAAGGTCAAGGTCAAAGGTCAAGCTCAAGGTCAAGGTCAAGGTCAAGGTCATGGTCATGGTCAAGGTCAAGGTCAAGGTCAAAGGTCAAGGTCAAAGGTCAAGGTCAAGGTCAAGGTCAAAGGTCAAGGTCAAGGTCAAGGTCAAGGTCAAGGTCAAGGTCAAGGTCAAGGTCAAGGTCAAGGTCAAGGTCAAAGGTCAAGCTCAAGGTCAAGGTCAAGGTCAAGGTCAAGGTCAAGGTCATGGTCATGGTCATGGTCAAGGTCAAGGTCAAGGTCAAGGTCAAGGTCAAGGTCAAGGTCAAAGGTCAAGGTCAAAGGTCAAAGGTCAAGGTCAAGGTCAAAGTTCAAGGTCAAGGTCAAGGTCAAAGCTCAAAGGTCAAGGTCAAGGTCAAAGTTCAAGGTCAAGGTCAAGGTCAAAGCTCAAAGGTCAAGGTCAAAGGTCAAAGGTCAAGGTCAATGGTCAAAGGTCAAGGTCAAGGTCAAGGTCAAAGGTCAAGGTCAAGGTCAAGGTCAAAGGTCAAGGTCAAGGTCAAGGTCAAGGTCAAAGGTCAAGGTCAAGGTCAAGGTCAAGGTCAAGGTCAAGGTCAAGGTCAAGGTCAAGGTCAAGGTCAAAGGTCAAGCTCAAGCTCAAAGTCAAGGTCAAGGTCATGGTCATGGTCAAGGTCAAGGTCAAGGTCAAGGTCAAGGTCATGGTCAAGGTCAAGGTCAAGGTCAAGGTCAAGGTCAAAGGTCAAGGTCAAGGTCAAGGTCAAGGTCAAGGTCAAGGTCAAGGTCAAGGTCAAGGTCAAAGGTCAAGCTCAAGGTCAAGGTCAAGGTCAAGGTCAAGGTCAAGGTCATGGTCATGGTCATGGTCAAGGTCAAGGTCAAGGTCAAGGTCAAGGTCAAGGTCAAGGTCAAGGTCAAAGGTCAAGGTCAAAGGTCAAAGGTCAAAGGTTAAAGGTCAAGGTCAAAGGTCAAAGGTCAAGGTCAAGGTAAAGGTCAAGGTCAAAGGTCAAAGGTCAAAGGTCAAGGTTAAGGTAAAGGTCAAGGTCAAAGGTCAAAGCTCAAAGGTCAAAGGTCAAAGGTTAAAGGTCAAGGTCAAGGTCAAGGTCAAGGTCAAAGGTCAAGGTCAAGGTCAAGGTCAAGGTCAAAGTCAAAGGTCAAGGTCAACGTCAAGGTCAAGGTCAAGATCAAGGTCTCAGGTCAAAGGTCAAAGGTCAAGGTCAAGGTCAAGGTCAAAGGTCAAGGTCAAGGTCAAGGTCAAGGTCAAGGTCAAAGGTCAAAGGTCAAAGGTCAAGGTCAAGGTCAAGGTCAAGGTCAAAGGTCAAGGTCAAGGTCAAGGTCAAGGTCAAGGTCAAGGTCAAGGTCAAGGTCAAGGTCAAAGGTCAAGGTCAAAGGTCAAGGTCAAAGGTCAAGGTCATGGTCAAGGTCAAGGTCAAGGTCATGGTCATGGTCAAGGTCAAGGTCAAGGTCAAGGTCAAGGTCAAGGTCAAGGTCAAAGGTCAAGGTCAAAGGTCAAAGGTCAAGGTCAAGGTCAAAGGTCAAGGTCAAGGTCAAGGTCAAAGCTCAAAGGTCAAGGTCAAAGGTCAAGGTCAAGGTCAATGGTCAAAGGTCAAGGTCAAGGTCAAGGTCAAAGGTCAAGGTCAAGGTCAAGGTCAAAGGTCAAGGTCAAGGTCAAGGTCAAGGTCAAAGGTCAAGGTCAAGGTCAAGGTCAAGGTCAAGGTCAAGGTCAAGGTCAAGGTCAAGGTCAAGGTCAAGGTCAAAGGTCAAGCTCAAGCTCAAGGTCAAGGTCAAGGTCATGGTCATGGTCAAGGTCAAGGTCAAGGTCAAGGTCAAGGTCAAGGTCATGGTCAAGGTCAAGGTCAAGTTCAAGGTCAAGGTCAAGGTCAAGGTCAAGGTCAAGGTTAAGGTCAAGGTCAAGGTCAAGGTCAAGGTCAAGGTCAAGGTCAAAGGTCAAGGTCAAAGGTCAAAGGTCAAGGTCAAGGTCAAAGGTCAAGGTCAAGGTCAAGGTCAAGGTCAAGGTCAAAGGTCAAGGTCAAAGGTCAAGGTCAAAGGTCAAGGTCAAGGTCATGGTCAAGGTCAAAGGTCAAGGTCAAGGTCAAGGTCAAGGTCAAGGTCAAGGTCAAGGTCAAGGTCAAGGTCAAGGTCAAGGTCAAGGTCAAGTTCAATGGTCAAAGGTCAAGGTCAAGGTCAAAGGTCAAAGGTCAAGGTCAAAGGTCAAAGGTCAAAGGTTAAAGGTCAAGGTCAAAGGTCAAAGGTCAAGGTCAAGGTAAAGGTCAAGGTCAAGGTCAAAGGTCAAAGGTCAAGGTCAAGGTAAAGGTCAAGGTCAAAGGTCAAAGCTCAAAGGTCAAAGGTTAAAGGTCAAGGTGACAGGTCAAAGGTCAAGGTCAAGGTAAAGGTCAAGGTCAAAGGTCAAAGCTCAAAGGTCAAGGTCAAAGGTCAAGGTCAAGGTCAAAGGTCAAGGTCAAGGTCAAGGTCAAAGGTCAAGGTCAAGGTCAAAGGTCAAAGGTCAAGGTCAAGGTCATGGTCAAGGTCAAAGGTCAAGGTCAAGGTCAAGGTCAAGGTCAAGGTAAAGGTCAAAGGTCAAAGGTTAAAGGTCAAGGTCAAAGGTCAAAGGTCAAGGTCAAGGTCAAGGTAAAGGTCAAGGTCAAAGGTCAAAGGTCAAGGTCAAGGTAAAGGTCAAGGTCAAAGGTCAAAGCTCAAAGGTCAAAGGTCAAAGGTTAAAGGTCAAGGTCAAGGTCAAGGTCAAGGTCAAAGGTCAAGGTCAAGGTCAAGGTCAAGGTCAAAGTCAAAGGTCAAGGTCAACGTCAAGGTCAAGGTCAAGATCAAGGTCTAAGGTCAAAGGTCAAAGGTCAAGGTCAAGGTCAAAGGTCAAGGTCAAGGTCAAGGTCAAAGGTCAAAGGTCAAAGGTCAAGGTCAAGGTCAAGGTCAAGGTCAAAGGTCAAGGTCAAGGTCAAGGTCAAAGGTCAAGGTCAAGGTCAAGGTCAAGGTCAAGGTCAAGGTCAAGGTCAAAGGTCAAGGTCAAAGGTCAAGGTCAAAGGTCAAGGTCATGGTCAAGGTCAAAGGTCAAGGTCAAAGGTCAAGGTCAAGGTCAAGGTGAAGGTCAAGGTCAAAGGTCAAGGTCAAGGTCAAGGTCAAGGTCAAGGTCAAGGTCAAGGTCAAAGGTCAAGGTCAAGGTCAAGGTCAAGGTCAAAGTCAAAGGTCAAGGTCAACGTCAAGGTCAAGGTCAAGATCAAGGTCTAAGGTCAAAGGTCAAAGGTCAAGGTCAAGGTCAAAGGTCAAGGTCAAGGTCAAGGTCAAAGGTCAAAGGTCAAAGGTCAAGGTCAAGGTCAAGGTCAAGGTCAAAGGTCAAGGTCAAGGTCAAGGTCAAAGGTCAAGGTCAAGGTCAAGGTCAAGGTCAAGGTCAAGGTCAAGGTCAAAGGTCAAGGTCAAAGGTCAAGGTCAAAGGTCAAGGTCATGGTCAAGGTCAAAGGTCAAGGTCAAGGTCAAGGTGAAGGTCAAGGTCAAAGGTCAAGGTCAAGGTCAAGGTCAAGGTCAAGGTCAAGGTCAAGGTCAAAGGTCAAGGTCAAGGTCAAGGTCAAAGGTCAAAGGTCAAGGTCAAGGTAAAGGTCAAGGTCAAAGGTCAAAGCTCAAAGGTCAAAGGTTAAAGGTCAAGGTGAAAGGTCAAAGGTCAAGGTCAAGGTAAAGGTCAAGGTCAAAGGTCAAAGCTCAAAGGTCAAGGTCAAAGGTCAAGGTCAAGGTCAAAGGTCAAGGTCAAGGTCAAGGTCAAAGGTCAAGGTCAAGGTCAAAGGTCAAAGGTCAAGGTCAAGGTCATGGTCATGGTCAAGGTCAAAGGTCAAGGTCAAGGTCAAGGTCAAGGTCAAGGTAAAGGTCAAAGGTCAAAGGTTAAAGGTCAAGGTCAAAGGTCAAAGGTCAAGGTCAAGGTAAAGGTCAAGGTCAAAGGTCAAAGGTCAAAGGTCAAGGTCAAGGTAAAGGTCAAGGTCAAAGGTCAAAGCTCAAAGGTCAAAGGTCAAAGGTTAAAGGTCAAGGTCAAGGTCAAGGTCAAGGTCAAAGGTCAAGGTCAAGGTCAAGGTCAAGGTCAAGGTCAAGGTCAAGGTCAAGGTCAAAGGTCAAAGGTCAAGGTCAAGGTCAAAGGTCAAGCTCAAGGTCAAGGTCAAGGTCAAGGTCAAGGTCATGGTCATGGTCAAGGTCAAGGTCAAGGTCAAGGTCAAGGTCAAAGGTCAAGGTCAAGTTCAAGGTCAAATGTCAAAGGTCAAGGTCAAAGGTCAAAGGTCAAGGTCAAAGGTCAAGTTCAAGGTCAAAGGTCAAGGTCAAGGTCAAGGTCAAAGTTCAAGGTCAAAGGTCAAGGTCAAAGTCAAGGTCAAAGGTCAAGGTCAAGGTCAAGGTCAAGGTCAAAGGTCAAGGTCAAGGTCAAGGTCAAGGTCAAGGTCAAGGTCAAGGTCAAGGTCAAGGTCAAGGTCAAGGTCAAGGTCAAGGTCAAGGTCAAGGTCAAGGTCAAAGGTCAAGGTCAAGTTCAAGGTCAAGGTCAAAGGTCAAAGGTCAAAGGTCAAAGGTCAAGGTCAAAGGTCAAAGGTCAAGGTCAAGGTCAAGGTCAAGGTCAAGGTCAAGGTCAAAGGTCAAGGTCAAGGTCAAGGTCAAGGTCAAAGGTCAAGGTCAAGTTCAAGGTCAAATGTCAAAGGTCAAGGTCAAAGGTCAAAGGTCAAGGTCAAAGGTCAAGTTCAAGGTCAAAGGTCAAGGTCAAGGTCAAGGTCAAGGTCAAGGTCAAGGTCAAAGGTCAAGGTCAAAGGTCAAGCTCAAGGTCAAGGTCAAGGTCAAGGTCATGGTCATGGTCAAGGTCAAAGGTCAAAGGTCAAACGTCAAGGTCAAGGTCAAGGTCAAAGGTCAAGGTCAAGGTCAAGGTCAAAGGTCAAAGGTCAAGGTCAAGGTCAAGGTCAAAGGTCAAGGTCAAGGTCAAGGTCAAGGTCAAGGTCAAGGTCAAGGTCAAGGTCAAGGTCAAGGTCAAGGTCAAAGGTCAAGGTCAAGGTCAAGGTCAAGGTCAAAGGTCAAAGGTCAAAGGTCAAAGGTCAAGGTCAAAGGTCAAAGGTCAAGGTCAAGGTCAAGGTCAAGGTCAAGGTCAAAGGTCAAGGTCAAGGTCAAGGTCAAGGTCAAAGGTCAAGGTCAAGTTCAAGGTCAAATGTCAAAGGTCAAAGGTCAAGGTCAAAGGTCAAGTTCAAGGTCAAAGGTCAAGGTCAAGGTCAAGGTCAAGGTCAAAGTTCAAGGTCAAGTTCAAGGTCAAATGTCAAAGGTCAAGGTCAAAGGTCAAAGGTCAAAGGTCAAAGGTCAAGGTCAAAGGTCAAGTTCAAGGTCAAAGGTCAAGGTCAAGGTCAAGGTCAAGGTCAAAGTTCAAGGTCAAAGGTCAAAGGTCAAGGTCAAGGTCAAGGTCAAGGTCAAAGGTCAAGGCCAAGGTCAAGGTCAAGGTCAAAGGTCAAAGGTCAAGGTCAAGGTCAAGGTCGAGGTCAAGGTCAAGGTCAAGGTCAAGGTCAAGGTCAAGGTCAAGGTCAAGGTCAAGGTCAAAGGTAAAGGTCAAGGTCATGGTCAAGGTCAAGGTCAAGGTCATGGTCAAGGTCAAGATCAAGGTCAAGGTCAAAGGTCAAAGGTGAAACGTCAAGGTCAAGGTCAAAGGTCAAGGTCAAGGTCAAGGTCAAGGTCAAGGTCAAAGGTCAAGGTCAAGGTCAAGGTCAAAGGTCAAGGTCAAGGTCAAGGTCAAAGGTCAAGGTCAAGGTCAAGGTCAAGGTCAAGGTCAAGGTCAAGGTCAAGGTCAAGGTCAAACGTCAAGGTCAAGGTCAAAGGTCAAGGTCAAAGGTCAAGGTCAAGGTCAAGGTCAAGGTCAAGGTCAAGGTCAAGGTCAAAGGTCAAGGTCAAGGTCAAGGTCAAAGGTCAAGGTCAAGGTCAAGGTCAAGGTCAAGGTCAAGGTCAAAGGTCAAGGTCAAGGTCAAGGTCAAAGGTCAAAGGTCAAAGGTCAAAGGTCAAGGTCATGGTCATGGTCATGGTCAAGGTCAAGGTCAAGGTCAAGGTCAAGGTCAAGGTCAAAGGTCAAGGTCAAGGTCAAGGTCAAGGTCAAGGTCAAGGTCAAGGTCAAGGTCAAGGTCAAAGGTCAAGGTCAAAGGTCAAGGTCAAGGTCAAGGTCAAGGTCAAAGGTCAAGGTCAAAGGTCAAGGTCAAGGTCAAGGTCAAAGGTCAAGGTCAAGGTCAAAGGTCAAGTTCAAGGTCAAAGGTCAAGGTCAAGGTCAAGGTCAAGGTCAAAGGTCAAGGTCAAGGTCAAGGTCAAGGTCAAGGTCAAGGTCAAGGTCAAGGTCAAGGTCAAGGTCAAGGTCAAGGTCAAGGTCAAGGTCAAGGTCAAAGGTCAAGATCAAGGTCAAGGTCAAAGGTCAAAGGTCAAACGTCAAGGTCAAGGTCAAAGGTCAAGGTCAAGGTCAAGGTCAAGGTCAAGGTCAAGGTCAAAGGTCAAGGTCAAGGTCAAGGTCAAAGGTCAAGGTCAAGGTCAAGGTCAAGGTCAAGGTCAAGGTCAAGGTCAAGGTCAAGGTCAAGGTCAAAGGTCAAGGTCAAAGGTCAAGGTCAAGGTCAAGGTCAAGGTCAAAGGTCAAGGTCAAGGTCAAGGTCAAAGGTCAAGGTCAAGGTCAAAGGTCAAGTTCAAGGTCAAAGGTCAAGGTCAAGGTCAAGGTCAAAGGTCAAGGTCAAGGTCAAGGTCAAGGTCAAGGTCAAGGTCAAGGTCAAGGTCAAGGTCAAGGTCAAGGTCAAGGTCAAGGTCAAGGTCAAAGGTCAAGGTCAAGGTCAAAGGTCAAGGTCAAGGTCAAGGTCAAGGTCAAAGGTCAAGGTCAAGGTCAAAGGTCAAGGTCAAGGTCAAGGTCAAGGTCAAGGTCAAGGTCAAGGTCAAGGTCAAGGTCAAAGGTCAAAGGTCAAGGTCAAGGTCAAAGGTCAAGGTCAAAGGTCAAGGTCAAGGTCAAGGTCAAAGGTCAAGGTCAAGTTCAAGGTCAAAGGTCAAGGTCAAGGTCAAAGGTCAAGGTCAAGGTCAAAGGTCAAGGTCAAAGGTCAAGGTCAAGGTCAAAGGTCAAAGGTCAAGGTCAAGGTCAAGGTCAAGGTCAAGGTCAAAGGTCAAGGTCAAGGTCAAGGTCAAGGTCAAGGTCAAAGGTCAAGGTCAAGTTCAAGGTCAAATGTCAAAGGTCAAGGTCAAAGGTCAAAGGTCAAGGTCAAAGGTCAAGTTCAAGGTCAAAGGTCAAGGTCAAGGTCAAGGTCAAAGTTCAAGGTCAAAGGTCAAAGGTCAAGGTCAAGGTCAAAGGTCAAGGTCAAAGGTCAAAGGTCAAGGTCAAGGTCAAGGTCAAGGTCAAGGTCAAGGTCAAGGTCAAAGGTAAAGGTCAAGGTCATGGTCAAGGTCAAGGTCAAGGTCATGGTCAAGGTCAAGATCAAGGTCAAGGTCAAAGGTCAAAGGTCAAACGTCAAGGTCAAGGTCAAAGGTCAAGGTCAAGGTCAAGGTCAAGGTCAAGGTCAAGGTCAAGGTCAAAGGTCAAGGTCAAGGTCAAGGTCAAAGGTCAAGGTCAAGGTCAAGGTCAAGGTCAAGGTCAAGGTCAAGGTCAAAGGTCAAGGTCAAGGTCAAGGTCAAAGGTCAAAGGTCAAAGGTCAAAGGTCAAGGTCATGGTCATGGTCATGGTCAAGGTCAAGGTCAAGGTCAAGGTCAAGGTCAAGGTCAAAGGTCAAGGTCAAGGTCAAGGTCAAGGTCAAGGTCAAGGTCAAGGTCAAGGTCAAGGTCAAAGGTCAAGGTCAAGGTCAAGGTCAAGGTCAAAGGTCAAGGTCAAAGGTCAAGGTCAAGGTCAAGGTCAAAGGTCAAGGTCAAGGTCAAAGGTCAAGTTCAAGGTCAAAGGTCAAGGTCAAGGTCAAGGTCAAAGGTCAAGGTCAAGGTCAAGGTCAAGGTCAAGGT